>JANRMT010028174.1:33051244-33063478 GCA_026402145.1 Polypterus bichir lapradei | reverse complement strand
AGCTTCACTTGAAATCACTTTGTGATTGTGCACGGGTAAAAACGTCCGCTGAAGTGTCAGATTCTTATTTAATTCTTCTGCTTTCTGTATCTTCTGCATTGCATTCAGGTCTTTCAGGTTACCCTGATGTTTTGTCTCATAGTGCCGTCTTAGATTAAATTCTGTAATTACAGCCACATTAGCTCCACAAATGAGACACACGGGTTTAACGGCAATGTCAGTAAACATATACTCAGCCTCCCATCGGTTTTTAAAGGCTCTATTTTCAGAATCAACTTTTCTCTTCAGCATCGTGTGGGCTAGCTTCGCAATAACTTGCAAGCTAGACTTGATTAACGCGGTAAGTGTTCGGCAAGGCAGCTGAAGCGCTGCATTATGGGATCTGTAGTTTATTGTGTTACCAGCGCTTCATATACCCGGGCCATTAATAACAATAATACAGTATATAAAATGATCTCGCGGGCTGGATATAATTACACGCCGGTCCGGATGTGGCCCGTGGCCCTTGAGTTTGACACATATGGACTAAATAGAACTTGAAAAGAAATATTTTTTCGTACATCGAGCCCGCGTGCTATTGTGGTTTTGCCTGCATGCCTCAATAAGTCACCCTCCCCTCGCTCTTACTTTTTTACCGTTCATCTAATGAATACACTGAGTATGGCTTTACCAAAACAATCATTGATTGCGAATAAAGTATTCATTAATCGAGTATGTAGATCGGGGTATATATATACACGTTTCTTACTGCATCAATAAACAGCTCGTCTTCTTCTTTATCTGAGACCTGACACACTGCATGCACGGGTTTTTTTTTTTAAACACTGTCTTCCTTTAGCGGGACATTCACTTTTTCCACCGTGTGCTTTGTTTCTGCAGTAGCTGCACTTATTACATACTTATCTTGTATGTATCAGACGCTTCATATTTTTTTGCTGCCTTTTCAATTGTGTAATTCGGTTTTTGTTCAGCGCTCTTCGGAACTCTTGCTTTTTGTCTGTGCACTGCGTCAGTTCACGTGAGCCGCTCGGTGTACATGCATCGAAGGTTCCCAGCTGTGCTGTTGCCATGTCGTGCTATGTCCATGGCTGTATCTAATGCTACCGAAGTCCCGGTACTTAAAACTTTCTCTCGCAGTTTCGCTGAGTTTGTGCCAAACACCACCCTGACCATCTCATCTTCCTCTCCATAAGCACAGTCCTTCACCCGTGAATATTTACCCGCGGCAGTTTGCTATTGGATTGCCGCTGACGGACGGCCTTATATGGGCAGGCACTAAATTACAAACGCCAGCAGCAGCCTGTCTATGAACTTAATTTAAAGTGTAGGTTTACACTGTGCTTTGTTTCCGAAGTAGCAGAACTCATGAATATGGTTGTATATATCACTCGCTCGCTTCTTATTGTTTCGCTGTCTTCTCAATTATATAATGCATGTTTTCTAAAGCGCTTTTTGGGCCTCTTCCTGGTTTTCTACGTACTACGTGATTACGTAGGAGGCGTGATGATGTCAGACGAATCTCCGCCCCCACGGGTTTCAAGCTCATCTCCATTACAGTAAATGGAGAAAAACAGCTTCCAGTTATGACCATTACGCGTAGAATTTCGAAATGAAACCTGCCCAACTTTTGTAAGGAAGCTGTAAGGAATAAGCCTGCCGAATTTCAGCCTTCTACCTACACGGGAAGTTGGAGAATTAGTGATGAGTCAGTCAGTGAGTGAGTGAGTGAGTGAGTGAGTGAGTGAGTGAGTGAGGGCTTTGCCGTTTATTAGTATAGATATATATATTCAATGCATTCATAGTCTGAATCACAATCTGATCGTGTGGGTGGTTACCTACCAGGTAACGCTTGTGGTTGGTCAGCAAGTCGGCTAACATCCGCCACGGTGCCCTCTTTCAGTTGCAAGAAGCAGATCATAGAATGGTTGAAATAGTTTTTACTGTAAAATAATGCAAAGAGTACATGACACGTGTTTCGCCCTAATTCTGGGCTCATCAGGCGTACACACTCACTGCACTCTCTCTCGGGAATCGAACCTCAGGCATCAGCGTCAGAGGGCGAAGCCTCTTACGTTGCGCCACGGTGTGTGGTTCGTTGATTTGACAGTCTGTAGATCGGGGTAATTACATTCAATGCATTCATAGTCTGAATCACATGCCCGAGGTTCGATTCCCGAGAGGGGGTGCAGTGAGTGTGTACGCCTGATGAGCCCAGAATTAGGGCGATACACGTGTCGCGTACTCTTTGCATTATTTGACAGTAAAAACTATTTCAACCATTCTATGATCTGCTTCTCGCAACTGAAAGAGGGCACCGTGGCGGATGTTAGCCAACTTGTTGACCAACCACAAGCGTTACCTGGTAGGTAACCACCCACACGATCAGATTGTGATTCAGATTATGAATGCATTGAATGTAATTACCCCGATCTACAGACTGTCAAATAAACAAACCACACGCCGTGGCGCAATGTGAGAGGCTTCGCCCGCTGACGCCCGGGGTTCGATTCCCGAGAGGGGGTGCAGTGAGTATGTACGCCTGATGAGCCCAGAATTAGGGCAAAACACGTGTCGCATACTCTTTGCATTATTTGACAGTAAAAACTATTTCAACTATATATATATATATATATATATATATATATATATATATATATATATATATATATATATACACATATACTGTATATATATATATATATATTTATTATGTGTTACTAGAAAATTTCCCTTTCTGTATTATGGAAGCTTTTGTGTTTTGTTATTAACTGTTGATTTTCAAGAGTAGAAAAAGAAAAAACCTACCTTAAATGAACTTGTCTCTTTTCAGTTACTACTGGGAAACACACTGTACTTGCACTTTGCAATTTCAGACAATATAGGAACACCATAAAATGCTGGACTGATTGCATACAGCTGCCATTGGAAGCAGTGGAGATTGCCAGTATCCTCTCTTATTTAAACCAGCAGGCTTCAAATATCAGATATGGCAGTGCTGCCAACACTAAACTTGGCTTCCCTGTGGGCTGGTGAATAAAAAAGCAAAGTGACATTAGTGCTGATATGGTCAAGAACAAAATGTATTTGCTATAAAGTGTACCTGTAGCTATTACTTGTCTATTATTGTGCTGTGTGCTAAGAATGTCGGCAGTAAATGCCTCTGTTTAGCTATCCTTTCAACCCCCTATTGCTTTCAATAAAATTGTGTGTTTATTGGAAATGTTCCTCTCTTTTAATATCACAGACTCTATCTAACTGCAGCTGTTAGTGAATTCTCTAAATGTCGAACAAATGAAAAGTTTAATCAGCACACTGACTTACACTACACATGCTGCACAGTAGTACTCACTGCAGGCACACAAGCAGACATCACATTTGTATGTTTAGGGTCATTCATTATCCTGCTGGAAGGTGAACTTTCATCTCTGGCAGACTGAAGCAGATTTTCCTCAAGAAGTGCCATGTATTAAGTGCCATCCATCTTTCCTTCAATCCTGTCCAGTATCACTGTCTCAGCAGCACAATGCTGCCACCACCATGCTTCACTGTGTGAATGATGTTTTCAGGGTGATGGGAAGTGTTGGTTTGCGCCACACATGACGCTTCCCATGATGGTCAAAAAGTTCAATTTTAGTCTCGTTTGACCAGAGATCCTTCTTTCAAGTGTTTGGGGAGTTCGCCATATGCTATTGGGCAAACTCCAAACCTGTTTTATTATTTTTTTTCTTTAAACAATGTATTTTTTTTCTGCTTAGTCTTCAATAAAGCCCTGCTATGTGGAGTGCATGGCTTAAAGTGGTCCTATGGACAGATATTCCCATCTCCACTATGGATCTTTGCAGTTCCTTCAGTGTAACCCTTGGAGTTTTACTTGCATCTCTGACTAATTCCCTCCTTGCCTGGTCTATGAGTTTTGGTGGGCAGCCTTCGCTTGTCAGGTTTTTAGAGGTACCATATTCTTTCCATTGTGTTATAATAGATTTAATGGTGCTCCACGGGATATTCAAAGTTTGGATTTTCTTTTTATAATCCAACCCTCATCTATACTTCACCACAACTTTGTCTCTGACCTGTCTGGAATGCTCCTTGGTCTTCATGTTGCTTGCTTAGTGGTGTTGCAGTGACAGAACAGACATCATATGACACATCAATTGCACACAGGTGGACCCTAATCAACTAATTATGTGACTTTTGAAGATAATTGGTTGGAGCACATCTTATTTAGGGGTTTCAGAACAAAGAGGAAGAACACATACGCACCTACCAGTTTTCAGTTTTTATTCACTCTTTCTATATATGTTGGCACA
Organism: Polypterus bichir lapradei; assembly: GCA_026402145.1. Classification (NCBI taxonomy): domain Eukaryota; kingdom Metazoa; phylum Chordata; class Cladistia; order Polypteriformes; family Polypteridae; genus Polypterus; species Polypterus bichir. The sequence goes on along the minus strand of JANRMT010028174.1, from coordinate 33,059,171 downwards.
CACGTGTGATTAGGGGACAGCCAGACGGTCCAATTCAGGGCATGAAAGCACTGGGAAAAGGGTTAATAAAAGGGTACTAATGCCTTCTCTCTTTCTTCCCACAGAACCACAGATGACGAAGTATCTTTTCCTCACTTCCTTCCCAACCTGATGACCTCAATTTTGTCCCGTCTTGATGACCTCACTTCCATCCCAGTCATTCCACTTCAACAATTTGGGCTATATTGTTAAGTCCATTACATAAAATCCAAATGAAAATCCATTTTATTACATACTGTTCTTCTTCTTTCAGCAACTCCTCTTAGGGGTTCCCATAGCAAATCATCTTTTTCCATATCTTTCTGTCCTCTGTATCTTGTTCTGTTACACCCATCACCTGCATGCCCTCTTTCACCACATCCATAAACCTTCACTTAGGCCTTACTCTTTTCCTCTTCCCTGGAAGCTCTATCCTTATCATTCTTCTCCCAATATACCCAGCATCTCTCCTCTGCACATGACCAAACCAACGCAATCTCGCCTCTCTGACTTTGTCTCCCAACCGTCTAACCTGAGTTGACCCTCTAATGTACTTATTTCTAATCCTATCCATCCTCGTCACACTCAGTGCAAATCTTAGCATCTTTAACTCTGCCACCTCCAGCTCTGTCTCATACTTTCTGGTCAATGCCACCGTCTCCACCCCATATAATAGAGCTGGTCTCACTACTGTCCTGTAGACCTTCCCTTTCACTCTTGCTGATACCCATCTGTCACAAATCACTCCTGACACTCTTCTCCTCCCATTCCACCCTGCCTACTCTCTCTTTTTCACCTCTCTTCCACAATCCCCGTTACTCTGTACTGTTCATCCCAAGTTTTTAAACTCATCCACCTTCGCCAACTCTACTCCCTGCATCCTCACCATTCCACTTACCTTCCTCTCATTTACACACATGTATTCTGTCTTGTTCCTTCTGACCTTCATTCTTCTCCTCTCCAGAGCATATCTCCACCTCTCCAGGGTCTCCTCAACCTGCTCCCTACTATCACTACAGATCACAATGTCATCAGCAAACATCATAGTCCATGGGGACTCCTGTCTAATCTTGTCTGTCAATTAATTACATACTTAATATATAATTAATTAATATATAGTCCTTCTATATAAAAGCGGTCGGGATTGTCCTTCCGTCCCGTGAGTGCTACGCAGGCGCGGAGTTTCACACACGCCCCGTCCATTGTGCAATGCACGATTGTATTTGTACTTTCATTTTTCTAGGTTAAAGATGATTTTCTACTCCAGACTGTGCGAGTAGCACGGAGTTTCACACACGCCCCATCCATTTTGCAATGCACGATGGGATTTGTAGCTACGTTTTTCCGGGTAAAAGATGATTTTCTACTCCAGACTGTGCGATATCTTATTCTTCTTTCTTACTGTATAAAAGCGGTCGGGATTGTCCTTCCGTCCTGTGAGTGGAAAGCATAGCGGTATTCCGCTTATCACATACTTACTACTTGCAGCTTGCGGTACGAAGCGACATGATGTGAGCAGAGTTCTGGTGCTCCCATCGTTCCCTTGCTTTTGTGCGCGATGCGCTGGAAAAATAGACAAAATTAAGTCTTTGGAAATAATTAATGTTTATGGAGTACAAATGCCTCATCGTGTAGTAAATATCAGGGGGGTTCAAAAGGGTGACCTCAATATAGAAAAAAAGTTTAAATTTCATCACAAAAATAACAGAAACTACGAGTATTAAAGTAATACAGCTCAAATGCAATATAACCAAATTAATGAGTTTGTATAAAATCAAATTGATCTACATATTGAATTGCCTTAAGAAGTGGTCAACTTAAAAGTCGGTCGCCTTAAAAGGCAGGTCAGCCTAGTTATATAATAATAATGTAATACATAATGTTAATTACATACTGTAATGTGACAAAATAGACAAACATTGAGGGGGTGAATACTTTTGCAGAGCACTGTACACATGGAGTTCTTCCTTCCTCTCTACCTGCACACAGTCAGCTGTCTGTCCCAGGAAGTCCAATCTCCTCCCACCTTTCTCTCGTCTCTGAACCTTCTCTAATTGGGCCGCTTCCTTTCAGCACCTACTACATGTTCTGCCAGTGGGATGCTTGAGTCAACAATGTGGCATTCTGTTTTTTTTCACATTTTGACTGAAGAACACTACTGAATGAACATTCAGTCAATCTTTATTTTTAGAATGCCCTCAAAGAGTGGCATAACTAGACTCTGATGTACCCTAGTGCACAAAAATAAATGAGAGTTTCCAAATGTAAAAAAATGTCATCACAAGCTTATTAAAGGCACTCACTCACACAAAGTTTACCTAACATGCATTATGCTCAGCAAGCACCTGCCTCTATTACGGTGGACTCGTACTGTATTTAGCCCCATTCACTTTCTGCACCCATTATGGTGTTGTAGATTTTACTTTAAATGGAAACATTTCCCATATTTTGCCCATAAATTTACACTCAGTAACCTGTAATGACAAACTGAAAACATGTACAAGGTGTACAAATTAATCCAAAATGAGAAACTGAAATCTCTCATTTATGTAAATATTCAGACTCTTAAGTCAGCACCTTTGACAGCAATTAAAGCTTCGATACTTCTTGGTGAATCTCTGTATGCTTTACATACATGGATTTGAGCAGTTTATCCCATTCTTACTGGCATATTTCCTGTCAGTCTCCACCAGAATAGAGGGGAAGTGTCTTTCAAACTGGCATCATCAGGTTTCTCCACAGATGCTCCATGGGGTGTAAGTCTGGGCTTTGACTGGCTGGGCCACACAAGGAGAGTCAAAGACTTGTCCTGAAGCCACTTGAGTGTTGTCTTGACTTTATGCTTCTGGTCATTCTCATCCTGAAAAACGAACTGTCACCCCAGTCTGAGTTGATGTGCAAACTAAAGGATGTTTTTTTTTCAAGGACCCATCCATGTTTGGGTGCATTTATCCTTCCCTCAATTCTTTTTTTTTAAATTTTAAAATTTTATTTGAAAAAAATAACTTTCCATACGATCAAGTCTAACTTATACAACAAAGATAACATAACAAATCTCTTTAAATACAACAATGGAGGAAGAATGTACTTTTCTCTAATGTATGTGCTTATTCTAACATGTTATTAGTTAGATCTTGCCACATTCTAAAAAAGTTTTGAACAAATCTTCTAAGTGAGAATTAGATTTTTTCCTATTTCAGATAGTACTGAACATAAGTAACCCACTGATGTATAAGAGGTGGGCTGGGATTCTTCCATTTGAGCAAGATAAGTCTGCGTGCTAGTAGTGAGGTAAAGGCAATTATAATCAATGTGTCCTTCTCTACTTTCAACCTATAAGGGGGTACACCAAACACAACTGTTAATGGTTTAGGAGAGCCCTTCCCTCAATTCTGATGATTACCACTAAGAAGCACCTCCATAACATGATGCTGCTACCACCATGCTTCACTGTAAGAATGGTGACCAGTGGTTGGTCTTCACCAGACATACTGCATGTAGTTCTGCCCAAAGAGTTGTTATTTTATCAGACCAGAGAATCCTTTTACTGTCATGTGCTTTTTAATCAAGAATGCCTTCATGTAGCCCATCTACCATAAATGACTGATTGAAGGAGTGATGTTGAGATGCCTATCCTCCTGACCAAAGACCAGAGATTTTTTTCTTATTTCCAAATGCTCTCAGAGTCATTTAAACTCTCATATGCCTTTTTCTCAAGAGTGGATTCTATCCACTCTACCATAAATGCCTGATTAATGAAATACATCTAAGATGGTCATTCCTGTGACAGGTTCTTCCATTTCAGCAGAAGATTTCCGAAGCTCTGTTAGAGTAACCATTGGGTTTTGGATAACCACAATGGGCAAGTTAGAGCAGCTTTTTATTGAGGACCTTTCTGTATTTCTACATTCATCCTCCCCTCAACTCTGACCAGACTTCCTGTCCTTTACCACACATTCCTCACAGTGTGATGCTTCCACCATCATGCCTTACCATAGGGATGGTATTAGGCAGGTGATGAGCAATGCCATGGTCTTTGCCATTCATAGTGTTTGGAGTTCAGCCTAAAGAGATCAATTTTTGTCTCATCAGACCAGAGAATCTTTTCCTTATGCTCCTTGAGTCCAAGAGGGTTGCCATATGCCATTTACTCAAAAATGAATTCCATCTAGCTATCCTTAATAAATGCCTGATTGATGGAGTACTGCTGAGGTGGTCATACTTCCAACAAGTTCTCTCATCTCAGAACCTGAAACTCTGTTACATTGACCATTGTGTTCTTGGTCACCCCCTGAGCAAAGCTCTTCTTGCCTGTCAGTCTGGCTGGACAGACAACTCTAGAAAGACTCCTCATCCTCTCGAAAGAGTCCTAATGATTCCAGACTTGTTTTGTTAAACAATATTAAGGTCACTGTGAGCATGGGAAAACTCAAAGCTTTAAAAATGGTTGGTATCACTTTGTCCTGATCTATGCCTCACCATAATTTCATCACAGAGGTCTACAGAGAGTTCCTTGGATTTCGTGACCTGGTTTTGGTCCTCACATAAAATGTGAATTGTAGGACACGATATACACAGGCGCATGTGTGCAATTAAATGATGTCCAATGAATTCAGCTTGCCAGAGGTGCACCCCAGACATGTTCAAGACACATCTCAAGAAGAATTAAAGCAAATAGGAAGCACCTGAGTACAACTGGGTGTGCCACAGTAAAAGGTCTGAATACTTAGAGAGAGAGAGAGAGAGAGAGGATACAAGCATACATAGTGTAATGAGAGATTTCAGTTTTAGATTTTTAATACATTCGCAAACCTTACAGAAAACAAGTTTTCACTTTGTCATTATAGGTTATTGAGTGTAGACTGATAGTCAAATTTATTCCTTTAAAATTACATCTACAACACAATAAAGTGTGCAGAAAGTGAAGGGGTCTGTATTTATGAAGGACAGCCTGGCTAATCATTTTCTTCTTTCTTGCCCAAAAGCTGCTTCTCAGTTAAGACCTGATCAGCTTTAGTTTGGAGAATGATCAATCTGTTGTAGTGACAGTAACAGGTAATTCAATTCAGGTCAGTTTAGTTTTGTTTAGCCCACTTCACTGGGTGCAGGTGCAGAGCGCTGAAACAAGTTGTCAGGTAAATACAATTGCAAACTTTACTAATTACAAAATAAATACACATAAAGACACAGATTTGTTTAAACACACAGGAAGGAAAGGAAGTTCCAACCTGAGTAACACAAATTGAACCTAACAATATCCGTCCATTAACATAATAGTGGCCAGGTGACAACAGAGGAAAGGAAAACAAAAACTCCAGTCAGCAGCATCAGAGGGGATAGGAAACCTCTGGAGGGCCACAGTCATTTAGAACAGACAAGGTTAATGGCAGAATTACAGTCCTGGAAACGTCTGACAACTGGCCACCTACTACCATGTAGACATTCTGTACAAATGTCTGTGTTGGGCTGTCTAATATGACAACAGAATCTTTCCATTCATTGATTCCAACGCTTCGAGTATCTCAGATGTCTTTCATGGGTAGGAGGACAGCTTGAAAGTGGAACACTGGCACCACAACAGGACACCAAGAAAACAAAGCGAATAGAGTAAAGGTTCATAATTGTTGTATTACTTACATTTTTTAACAAACGACTAACAAAAAGGGAAGCAATACACACAGCTATATGCGCAGGCCTAATCTGGGTCTGCTAGGCTAAAATAGTGAGTCCTCAGCCTAGATTTACAAAGTGAGGTCCTTTGTATCAGGGGTCTGTAAAGTTGATCTGAAGTGGCTGCAGGTGTTTGTTACAACTTAGTTTCTTAATGGGAAGGCAACTATTGCTATTGAAGCACATACTACTCAAACAATGTGTTTCATCTTCATTTTCATTGTCTAGCTTGTTAAGATTCCCTGCCATTAATTATGTATTTTAGTCTTGAACAGCAGCATTCACTTTTTTAATGGTTCCTTATTAACAATAAGATGCAAATGACAAAAGAACTGCCAGTTCTCCATCTAACTCATTTCCATTTACACCTGCATGCATTCATTGTGAACTATTTAGTTTATTAAAATGTTTGGGAGGAAACTGTTTCAGGCTGCAAGTCATTTGTATGATATTGTAACGACCTCTGCGTCAGGCTCGAAAAGAGATGTAAAAAAACAGACAGAAGTAGTAAAGTTTTCACTTGAACAATCAAGAAAAAGAATGCCGACCTCGTAACCCCAAACACACCCCCTTTTAAGCACCCTCTACAATCCCTCCTCCCATCCCGGGTCCCGCCCCCACTTACTGCCTCAATCAATACCTCGCTGTCAGTCTTCCGTGCTGTACTCCGCCCTCCCTCAATCGGATCTAACAGTCAGTCAAAAAAAGGGCTTCAAACTGGCGGGGGCGCTACAATATCATTGGAAACGAAAAATTCAGCAATATAAGAAGAATTACTTGACATGGCAGAGTGAAAACACTAGAAAGCAATAAAATTAAATAAGACCCTCATAAAAACTATAGCCACTACAGCCCTCCAGGACCGGCTTTGCAGACCCCTGTCTTATATAAGTAGGTAGATCATTCCACAACTCTGGAAACCTGTAGCTAAATGTTCAGCTTCCCATTGTTATTTTATTAATCCTTGCAATCTAAAGCAGGCTGGTATCTTGAGATCTTAACGCACACTCCACTTTGTAAGTAATGATGAGTTCAGATAGGTAAGCAGGGCCTTGGCCATTTAAGGCTCTGCATGTTAAAATGAGGATTGTGAAATCAGCCCTAAACTTAACTGGGAGCCAGTGTAAGGACTTGAGAACTGGCATTAAGTGGTTGGACTTTTTGGTTCTTGTAACAATGCTTAAAGGAGCATTTTGAATTAACTGAAAGATGCATAAAGAATGGTTAAAACAGCCAGAAAATATTGCATTACATTAGCCAGTCCTACTATAAACACATTCAAGAATTAATTTCTCAGTATCCTCCATAGTCAGAAACTATCTTAGTTTTTCAAAATTTTGAAGATCCAAAAGACAGGTTTTTGTTAGTTTTATGAAATATGATAAAGATAACACCAAAGTTGCATGTTGATTTAGTAAATCTAATATTTAGCCAAACTGAAATAAAAGTATGAGAACATTTCTGTGATCAATATCACATTTCTGTTTTATCTGCATTCAGACACAAGTAGCTCTCATCCATCCACTAGTTCACTGACACAATTAATTAAGTGAACTATCAATCAAATGTCACTTGACCTAAAAGATAGGTATAGTTGGGCATCATCTCCATATGACTGAAAATTAATGTTTTCTACAAAAAGTGTGTAACAGTAAAAAAAAGTAAAGAATCAAGAACTGAGTCCTGCGGGACACCATATTTAACTTTTCCAAACTTTTTTTTTTTGATCTCCAGCTTCAAGGTTTTTTGATTCTCATTTTCATTTTGAGTTTGGAGAGATCTTCTTTGTATTGACTCCTTTTTCTGGCTTTCACTATATTTTCTACTCATCTCCTTAAAAATCTTTCCTTGCTACTTTCCTAGCATAATAACGATGCTAACTGAACCCTGCAGAGTTGAATTTATTTTTGGGAAATATAAATAATATAGAAACAAATAATAAATATTTGGGAACTTCACCAAATTCTGTAATATGAAGTGAAGTAAATGGGGAAGGAATAACTAAACAAGCTTTTAAGTAGATTATACTGGTGCAGTGGTGCTTTAAGTTTCCCTGAGGGCTTGGGAAGTGTCTGGTAACAATGTGGGACTGATTATTTTGGCCAAAAATGTGACATGAGCTGTGAAGCAGCAGTGCTAACTACAGTGTTACCATGCCTAAAACAACAAAAGATGCAGGCGGAATGATAACTTACAAACCAAACACAGCAAATGGCCATAAATTGACAATAAATAAAAA
>JANRMT010028174.1:33027376-33051144 GCA_026402145.1 Polypterus bichir lapradei | reverse complement strand
TATATAAAATAACAAAATAGAGAAGAACAATTATGAAGGTTTGGGGAGTACACCCCATATAATGTAGCACCACCAATATTGTACAACAACATGTTATGATAAACGACTGAGTCAACATTGAATAAACAAGAGGATTAACATTCTGGTTAAACAGGAAGGAGAAAGGAAGAGGTGGGATCACGGGCGGAAATGACGTCTTGCAGGAGGGTGTGGCATAGTAGTGGGTGTAGATGGAGCATTAGGCAGGTTTTCCTTCTGATGGTCTGCAGAACAGTAAGAGAAGGCATTAGTACTGATTATCAACCCTAGTCTCTGTGTCTATATATGTATACTAGGGGGCTAAGCACCCTGCTCTCTTCGCTCTCCATCCCCAGGTTTGGTTAAAAGGATATACAAATTAAAGAGATTTTTATTTTCATGGGAATTGTTAAATATGCATTATTTTCACTTTTACTTTAAAACTTTAGTAAAAACAATATCTGGAATTAACTTTTCTTCAAGATCGCATTGAATTTTGATTCTGTGTTTGGACTTACATCATGACAATGCTATGTATAACTTCCCGTGAGTGAATTTAGTTTCTTTATCTCTAATAAATTACCCAACTTTTTTGAATGTTTGTCCCTGCTCTTTCTTCTTTGCATAGTTGTTGATGTGTCTAGAACGTATAAAATTATTGTCCTTATAAAATCCATAAGAGCTGAGAGCACAGGAAGCGTGTCTGACAAAAGCATTCACACGCCTGAGAGGTTAGATGACCGTGGTCTTGTTTGAAAATGGTTGTAAGTAGGGCGTGACTTGAAAGAATCTAATGGCAAAAGTCACCGTCTTGCGGGACTTCATGGCAAAAAGTCTCTTGAAAAGATTTTTTTATTATAATATTAGGGGGCTTTGCCCCCTGCTCACTTCACTCACCAGCCCCTGTGTTTGGTTAATCGGATATACAATTTTCATTTTTTTTTTCTTTGGAATTGTTTCAATTTCATTATTTGCACTTTTACTTTAAAGCTTCATTAAAAACAATACTTTTTGGAGACACATTGTGACAACGCAATTTATAACTGCCCGTGAGTGAATATTGTTTCTGTTTCTCTGATAAATAATCCGACTTTTTCTAATGTTTGTCCCTGTGATGTGCAGTATTGATTGTCATAGCAAAAGCTGTTCTCACGGTAAACTGTAAACATTTTAATATGAATGGCATATCACGATCTCCTTTGGTGTGTAATGTTATTCGTGGAATATATACATTACCTTTCTTTTTGCTTGTTAAAATTTGCATCGCTTCTCCATGATCATAGATATACACCTGACCGAATTGTGTATTCTTTGAAATTTAACTTGTCATTCCTTTAACTGTTGCGGGACCACAGATTCTCATAGCTATTATTGTGTAAATCCATGTTTTGTGCGTTGAATGATGCGAATGCGAAAAGACTTTGTTGTCTACTCTTTGCCTTTTATTTCTGACCTCGATTTGTCCTGATCACTCCTCGATCATGGGGGGTTGCGTTCTAGTACCCCCCGCGAAAGGTGAAAATCCACGAAGTTAAAACCATACGTTTATATTTTTATTTTATATTGTCACGCTTGGGTCACAGATTTGCACAGAAACACAGGAGGTTGTAGAGATAGTGACTTTAAAACACTGCAAACAAACATTTGTCTCTTTTTCAAGATTTTAAATTGTGCGCCATGACAAGACAGAGATTACAGTTCCCTCTCACAATTAAAAGAATGCAAACCTATCTTCCTCTTCAAAGGAGTGCACGTCAGGAGCAGAGAATGTCAGAAAGAGAGTGAGAGAGACAGAGAGAGAAAATCAAACAATCAAAAATCAATACGTGCTGTTCGGACTTTTAAGTATGCGAAGCACCGCAACAAAGCCTCCGCATGGAAGGCCGCAACGTGAAGGCAGTCTTTCAGCATTTTTCAGAGGAGCGTCTGTATCCTCTAGGCCAGTGTGCAAACAGCCCCTCTGCTCACACCCCCTCCGTCAGGAGCAGAGAATGTCAGAGAGAGAGAAAAAAAAAGCAAACAATCAAAAATCAATACATGCTGTTCGGACTTTTAAGTATGCAAAGCAGCGTGCGGGAAGCATATCGTATATCATTGAGGAGTTGTATTTAATACGTAATACATGCTCTGATTTGGTAGCTTCTCAGCCATCCACCAATAGCGTCCCTTGTAAGTTTTACTTGAACAATCGCTGACTTCGTAACCCCAAAGCAAACTTTCTAGCACCCTCTCCAATCCCTCAACCCCCGCGTCTCGCCCCCCCCTTACCTCATCAATCAATACCCCGTTATTAGTCTTCCGTGTTGTACTCTGCCCTCCCTCAATCGGACCGAACAGTCACTTAAAACCAAAAAGGTCGCAACCTGGCTAGGACGTTGCAATACTTTCTAATTTAACTGGTTTCATAATCTCTTATCTGCCTTTTTTTTCTCTCCAATGCCTTTGAGTCTTTATTCTCCGTATTGTCCTTATACGCATTATATGTGTTGAGAGCATAGCATCTGTGTGCACTACGTGCTTTTACACAACTGGCTGTTTTATGATGGCTGTGCTCTTATATGATATCTTTTGTAAATAGTGCATGTCTTGCAAGAATCTCATGTTTCACTTCCCCGCGAGATGGCCCTGGGACAGTCCCTTGGCACCAAGTCTGATGTTTACAGTCCTCGCGAGACGCTCGCTCTGTGGCAAGTCTCTTTTGTCTGATGGGTGTTTTAAATATCTTTCGAGAACTTGCGAGAAGATCACACATCGTCGCCTTGTTTTTGCTTTCCAGGATTTTTTTTTTTATAATAGATTTTATATATATATATATCATGGCACTGGCTCATTCCATTGTTTGTAGTCCAGATGCAGCTTTAAAATGTTTTTGATCCAATCTTAGTATGCAGATGCTTCATACTATTTTCTTCTATCAAGAAGACAGAAATTCTTTGTAAATAGTAACAATCTTTAGTTATTTTAATTATTTCATTAGTGCGTTTCCTGACATGGGGAGGGGGCTCCTTTAAGGTTTGTTTGGTTCGTTGCTGCACTGCATAGCTAATTGCACTTGCCTTTGGTCAAAATATCAATGGGATATCATTGTAGTTACTGAGGATGTGGTTACATAATTCATGACTCCTGCACTAATTCACGGTGCATTAAAAGCTCACAGTTTCTATGCATCTGTATCCAGTTAAACCCTATCTTTATGTGCAATCAGCCATCCATCATCCAACCCGCTATATCCTAACTACAGGGTCACGGGGGTCTGCTGGAGCCAATCCCAGCCAACACAGGGCACAAGGCAAGAAACAAACCCTGGGCAGGGTGCTAGCCCACCGTAGGGTGCGCACACACTAGGGACAATTTAGAATCTCCAATACACCTAACCTGCATGTCTTTGGACTGTGGGAGGAAACCTACGCAGACACGAGGAGAACATGCAGACTACACTCAGGGAGGACCTGGGAAGTGAACCTGGCTCTCCTACCTGCGAGGCAGTAGCGCTACTCACTGCACCACCGTGCCACCCTATGTGCAATCATTCCTTTTGAAATTCCTGGTATTGATTTTGTTTTCTGAAGTTTCTGAATTTTATTTTTTCCTCATTTTTAGTTTTAGTTTTTCCTCATGTTTTTTCTTGTGCTTACAGTCTCCCAGTTTTTGACATTTTGGTATGTTTTGAACACTTTTTATCTTCTGATCAGTTTATTTACAGGCAGAATATGTGGTGAGACAGTGACTGAGTGAGCACACAGGGATCAATGTTATATATGAAGTGGTAGTACTCATAATATTCTCATTATTTTCAATTAGATAATGTGCCTTTTAAAAGAAAATGCTGCATGCTTTTTTTTATATATACACGAGGTGCAAATCTAATTGGAATAACGGGTTGTGAAATCATGCATGTACAAGCAGAGTGGGCATCAATGTAAAATGTGAGGTGGAGTTCGGTTACAGTATGCAAACATGAAAGTTCCATGTATTGCTGCTCTGTGATATCACGCTAGAGTTGCAAAGCATTATGGGGTGCTGGGAAAAAACTGCTTTGGCTAATTTTGCTGAGCAAAACTAATAACCCAGCTCAGTAGTAGATTATAAATGAATGGATAGTCTTCAAACATTTCTTCTTATGATCCAGAACACTGTTCACATGTTTTTATTTTTATTTTTTCTACTGTTTTTTTAGACTGTTACTCATTATTTTTGGGCTGTGGATTTTCATATTCTTCACATGATCACATTTCAAAGTCTCTAACCCTGTTCTTCTTTACTCCTTTTCTCCAGCCTCATGCATCCTTTGAAAAGTGTTATTCCCTGCCTCAAGAAAGGTTCTACAGTATAGAACACTGAGTTTTTTACCAACTTTAAAGTGCACTGATGTACACCATGACTATGTTTTCCTATCATTTGAGTTGTTTATTTATAGGTGGTCTCCAGTGTTTTCATTCAAGATCCAATAGTGACATATTCATCTAAAAAACAGAGATGGGCACACAAGAAAAAGTGGAAAACAGCTGCTTCTGCATGAAACATTTATGTGGATTGTATGAAGAAAACAAGCGTGGAATTCTGATGGGGCTTTACATAAAACAAAACTACAAGCAATATAAATAAAGTACTCTGCTAAGGGGGAGAGTAAAAAAATCAAGACAAAAAAAGCAAGTAAATTAGCAGTAGATGCATTTTGTTGTTTTTCATTTTGATTGCAATCCATTTATATGGGGTTACTGGGCTGGTACCTTACAATATGTATAAAAATGCAATTATAACTATAAAAACCCATGGAAGTACCCATGGAACCCAACAGGTCTGTCCTACTGGACAACATATCCCAGCATGCACTTCAGGTATCTGAATGGGTACCATTCAGGAATGCTGCCACCTATGGTGCTGGAGGAGCAATAATCCAGGCAAGTTGCCTGTCCACTATACTGGCCTCCCAGGATAGGTAAGAGTCTTTTATGGAGTACCTCCGAGATGCCAGCATCTTCATCCTAGTGTTGGCATTCTCTGCCAACCTTACTTTGTATTCAGTGGGTTGGGCTCCTGGCCAAGTAAGACATCTTGAACCATGCTGAATGGAATGCCAACCTATGCTTTATCTGCATCACCATATATATATGTATATAATATATACCCTGTATATGTTGTGCCCTCCAGGGACACCACTGAGTAGGCAAAAGCACACCAAGACATTCCCAGGTGCAAAAAATTTCCAATGTCCATACCATTATCTGCAATCCACGATACCTCCTGACACTCCGATTGAGTTTGGCCATCTGCCTCCTGACTTGTATTCAACTCTTGAAGTCAGATGGCTTCCTTTTACGATTGACCAGGGTCAGGGCCTCACATAAGAGAGGTACTTCTGGGTCATATGGAAGCTTGGCAAATCAGGAAAGTGTATTCCCAACAGAACCCCCTGGTGGCACCCAAACAGGACCTCGCTTTGAAATTACACGTCCCAAGCAAACATGCAGGTGTCCAGGTTGGGGCCAAACCAGAGGAGCACTGCTCCCTCTTATACTGGGAGAGAAATTGTTCAGAGTCTCCTAGTCCATCCATTATTCTTTTATCCTTACTGGGAGTAGAATCAATAATCATCCCGGCTGGGATGCTCCTCCTACTAGCTGTTGCCCGTGGCTCCGCCTACATAGTAGTGAAACAGGACAAATTTTAAAAATCAATTAAAAAAATGTAATTCTGGCCAAGCAGAAGGTAAGTACAGTCAAATGTCAAAAATTGGCACTGAATCTGATCGTGTTCAGCTCTGACAGGAGAGCGTTCCCCGTGTGGGGAGAAAAGCATGTGGCTGTGATATCTCTGGCAATGAGCAGGTACCCTCTAAACCACACGTAGCTGTGATCTTTCAAACGCTACTCTTTAACAATCTCTAGATGATAATGTCTGCTGAACAAACAGGTATTGTTAACTAAACGGAGGCAACATGTGGCAAGAGGTAGAGCGACTCAAATGGAGGCTGGCACGCGAGTGAGGAGGGCCACACCCGGCTCCCTACTCCTGAGGTGCTGCCTCCCCCTCAACCTTGGCCCACAGCCCCTCTCTCGGATTTGCGCAAATAAATCGCTACCACATGTGAACTATGATACTTAGCACAATGAGAGAAGTCACAAAATCAACTGGAATGTTCAAGCAGCTTGTACAATAATAAAATCTAAATCTGCTAAGTAGTTCTCTTGTGAAAAGCGGACAGACATACAGACAGACAGATATATATATATATAGAGATGCACAGTCTGGTAAAACTAAACTCTTTGATTGGATTATGAAATATTATGACATGAATATTAGATTAAATGTAGAACACTTACTAAAGCATTTTAAACACTGTAGGGAATTCTGAGCTAATCAGCTCAGCCAGGCTACTGCATGATGCAAAGTGGATTAGAGGTAAACTCAGCTGTAAGTACTATGAGGGTTGAGCAAATATGGTGAGGAAAGTGTGTTCTGTGCCTTAGGAAGACACTGCTGTGGCATTTCTTTTGTTACATTAGGACATAACACCCCAACATGTCCATGAACGACTCCTTCCCAGATTTTGTATCACATTCATGTTATGTACTTTCCAGACATTCTAGATATTATTGATGACAGTGATGGAAATCAATAAAATGAAATAAAAAAAAATGTTTTCAGCAAATGGAAGCAACAAGAATGGCAATATGTAAGAAATGAAAGCAAATGCGTGCTATGAAACAAGTCCACAAATGATCACATGGCATAACATCCAGGTGCTAAAACTGCTTTGAAAGTTATAACAATTTACAATTGTATTTCTTTACTTCATTAAAGATGGAGATGCTTTTGTAACAAAGAGATATTCATAAATAGCAGAGATAACAGAATGTTTTTAATAGCCTTGTACAATTTTATGTACCCTGGACTCAGACCCCTTGACTTTATTGTGTTGTAGATTTAATTTTAAATGGATACATTTGCCATTTTTGCCAATCCACCTACACTCAATAACCCATAATATCGAAGTCAGAGCATGTTTCCCGGTGGGTTGGTGAATTTATTAAAAAATCAGAAAGTGAAACCTCTCATTCATGTTAAGTATTTAGACCTTTGTTACGGCACACCATGTTGTGGAATTTACTTTAATTTTCTTTGAGATGTGTCAAGTACTTGATTGGACACTACCTGTGGCAATCTAAATTAAATTAGAAAGACATACACCGTCTTACGAGGGAGTACCCAAAAATAACCGGAATCTGTACTTGCTGCCCAATCTCGACTTAGTTGAGAATTTCGCCGCTAGGTGTAGCACACTTACAGTATTCTGTGTCAGTCTGACAAGTGGTGTTGCTCTGTATTGTTCGTACGACATTCCGTGCCAGTTTTTCTTGGTGCTTATTAAACGTGTTCTGCGATTTTTGTGATGGATGATCATAAAGACCAGCGAGTTTTTGTTAAATTTAGTTTTCTCTTAGGGAAACAACTGCTGAAACTGTAGTGATGCTTGAAACACAGGTCTACGAGTGGTTTTCGTGTTTCAAACGAGAAAAAAGAACTCAAAGGAAAGTGTTTTTGTACTGTGGAGGAAGTCAAAGAAATATCACTGCGGGCATTGGACAACGTTCCTTCCCAGCAATTCCAAAAATGTTTTCATCACTGGAAAAACCGTTGGGACAAGTGCATTCTTTCACATGAAGAGTACTTTGAAGGAGAATAAAGTGTCAGTGACTAAAAATGATTAGAACTATTTTTTTTCCAATTCCTGTTATTTTTGGGTACCCCCTCACATATAAGATCCACCAATTCATACTGCATGTCAAGACAAAAACCAAACCATGAAATCCAAGGAACTCTCTTTAGACCTCCACAATCAAATTGTGGTGAGGTATAGATCAAGGCAAGGGGATAGAACCATTCCTAAAGCTTTGAATGTCCCCAGGAATGCAGTTGCCGCAATGATTATGAAAAAGGAGGACTTTGGAAACACCAAGATTCTCGATAGAATAGGCTGTCTGGCCAAACTCAGCAATTGGTTAAGAAGGACCTTGCCTGGTGAGGGGATCAGAACCCATCAATCACTTTAGCAAAGCTTCAGGAATTCTCTCCTAAAATAAGAGAACATGTTGAAACGATGACCATCTCAGCAGCACTACACCAATTAGGCGTTTATTAGGAGTGGCTTGAAGGAAACTAATATAGAACAAATGGCATATGGTAGCCTGTTTGGACTCTGATAACATAAAGAAAAGATTCCCTGCTCTAATGAGACAAAAAATGACCTATTTAGGTAGAACTCCAATCACTATGTCTGGCAAAGACCATGGCACTGTTCATTACCTGCCTAATATGATTCCTGTAGTAAAGCATGGTGGTAGCAGCTTCATGTAATCGGGGATGCTCCTCAGTGGCAAATGACAGGAAGACTGGTCAGGGTTGAGGGAAGGATGAATGCAACCAGATACAGAAAGGTCATTGAAGAAAACCGGCTCCAAAATGCATGCCACTTCAGACTGGGGCAACGGTTCACCTTTTAGCACTACAAAGACCCCACATTGAAGTGGCCCAGGCAAAGCCCAGACTTAAGCCCCATACAATATCTGTGGAGAGACCTGGGGCCTCATGCATAACGCAGTGCGAAGAATTCACACTATAACATGGCGTACAGACAAAAGCGGAAATGTGCTTACACACAAAACAATCCAGATGCATAAATCTGTGCGAACACCAACTTCCATGTTTTTCCGCTACATAAATCCCGGTCAACGTGCAAAGTAATGCATGTGCACGCGCCTGCTGTCCCACCCCGTCTCCTCCCAGAATTACACCTCTTTGAAAATGCAACTTAATATAAATAGCCCTTAAGCTCAGCATTTTGTGAAAAGGCAATGGCAAAAGCACGGGGGGGGTTAGGTGAATAGAAGAATTTCAGCGAATACCAAGTGGAGGCAAAGAAAAACATTCTATTTGTTGGTTTAAACAACAAAAGGCATAAATGGTACTTTTTCTTCATGATTAAGGGCCCAGAATGTTTCTGTCTGGTATTCTCCTGCTAAGGCTTTCATTTTTTTGAGCCTCTTTTTGCTTCAATGGGTTATTCATCTACCTTTTGTTACTGCCAGGGTTGTTATGTTTTTATATATTAATGTTCATATTTCCTGTTGTTTTTCTTAATATTCAATTATTATTTTTCATGTTTTTATGTCATTTCTTTTTTGTTTGTCTATGATTTGTAATATTAAATGTGCCTCCATGTGGGAGGAGCTTCAGGAGGCGGGGCCACCTTGACATCACCTTCGCTGAGCTCTCCCTCTGACTGTTCACTGAGTAAGTGAGAGGGTCCCGGCAGTGGATCATTGTGTGCTGTAAAGAGTTTATTGTAAGTATTGATGTTTCATTTGAATTTACTGCTTTTTCAGGTTAAATTGCTTCACTGAATGCTGCTCTTTGGATTGTGTATTGGGACTTGCTTGACTTTTTAGGTATATAATTTTTGCACCTTTTTTTCTTTTGTGGATTTATTTTAGTTCCCTATTTTTACTCAAAAACGCTTACAGTAGTTGATAAAGGTTTCCTGATGAACTTCTCTCTACAGGTCAAACTTTTACAGTTATCTTTCTCTAGTCAGACATTGTTGTAAACATTGGGTCTTTCTTTATATTTTGAACTTTAAGATGCATTTATTTTTGTATTCAATTTATTCAGTGCAGGAGCTGAGCACTGTGGTAAATTCTCAAGTATAATGCAATATGCATTTTTCCAAATTACTAAATGCAGAATTAGTATAAATAAAAACACAGCTTTGCTTAAACATGCTGGAAAACAAATTGATTAATATAAATGGAAACCAACAATATTTGTCCATTATTTAATTGTTAAACTTTGAACTGTTGGCAACGGAAGAGTGGAAACCAAAACTCCAGTCAGCAACCCCATTGGGGAAATTAATACTCTGGGGGTTCACAGTCAATTGTAAAAGAGAAAGTCAAAGTCACAGTCCTAGAGACCCCAGGACACTAGCTGCCCACCCTGGCCTGGGGTATTCTATAGCACAGTCTCTTTTGGGCCATCTAATCTAATGATAGAATCTTTCCATTATTGCTTCCAAAGCTCACAGTATATCTCATAAGACAATTAATGATCGCTGTAAGCAATAAAGGTGATAATATGTTTGCAACTAAGGGTCACTAAAAAGTCACCAGACATGACCTAACACTTGTTTGGTATGACATTGATTTGTGGATGCGGGAAGATTGTCAAGCTATGGAGAGTGCACACTGTCTTAATTGGGTATTCAGGACTTTAATGTAAAGTTCTGCATCGGCATTAAAGTTATTAAAGACCTCCTTTTGTTAAATGAAAATACTATGACTTATTTTTCTTCTGTAGTTATTGGTGCTAGAAGTGGGATCAGACTACTCTGATACTTTTTTTCCAAGCATGACAAATATTCCCACATTTGGGGTTTTCATTTTGTTTACTATGTCCTGTTTTAGTGATATGAACTGTATGTCTCTCTATTATAAAAAAAAATCTTGGGAGGGAGACGAGATGTGATCTTCTCGGAAGACACTTTAACGTCACACGAGACAAGGCAGTGAGACAAAAGGACAGCTGCTGTACAGGCTTTTAAATGATCGACATGCAGCGCAACAAGCAGAACACGCAGCTCACCAGCAGCAGCAGCAAGACAGCAGCTGATCCGACTGCATCTCCTTAGCGTGCATTCAGCCCCAACCATCATCACAACACGAGCAGCATTATATGTTCCGTAAGAAAGACATTTAACCACACCCGGGGCCGGAAACAAAGGACAAAGAGTAAATGACAAAGTAGAACTTCATAAAGAATTCAAAAATGTTGGCGCGGTACACATGCACAGCAGGTCTTCACCGAAGACACTTTGAAGTCCCGCGAGACTACGTGCACGGAAGACACTTTGAAGTCCCGGGAGACTACTTGCACATCACACCCTACTTACAAACAATTTCTCTGAGACACTTTAATGTTCCACAAGACAACAAAGTGAGACAAAAGGACAGTTGCTGTACAGGCTTTTAAATAATCGTCACGCAGCACAACATGCAGATCACACAGCATGGAACAAGCAGCAGCAGCTGCTGTACAGGTTTTTAA
This sequence comes from Polypterus bichir lapradei, assembly GCA_026402145.1. Lineage (NCBI taxonomy): Eukaryota > Metazoa > Chordata > Cladistia > Polypteriformes > Polypteridae > Polypterus > Polypterus bichir. The sequence continues at coordinate 33,040,023 of JANRMT010028174.1, read as the reverse complement.
ATAATCGACTTGCAGCACGGCATTACCAGCCCCGGGTTGAAACTCATTCACTACAGCTTTATTACTGGCAAATATCAAAAAATAAAAAAAGAATGAAAACGAATTAAATGAAAATAACTATCTCTTTATATTGTATATCTGGTTAACCAAACCCAGGGGTTGGCGAGCAAAGCGAGCAGGGGGCAGAGCCCCCTAGTGTTATTAATAATACTGAGTGCACAGATTCCTGGGTTGTAAATATGGTTCTAAACAGAGTTTGCATGGATGTGGAGGGGCTTATGGGAATTGTATTTTGCATTTGTATCTGCTGTAAATATAAAAACTGGAAGAGAAGGATACGGTGAGACTTTTCAATACAGTTTAATCATTTTGAGGACCTTTCTTTGAACTGCATAGCACAGAAGAGAAGAATTTGCCCTGCCATCAGGTACAGGGACAAAGGTGAAAATTTTTGTTGTACCTGTCCTTGATGCTCTTCATGGAAGAGGCAAACCTCAGCTGACTGTAAAGAGCATTTAGATACTAGTGACAGGACTGTATGATTTAAATCTTTTTTCCTGGGAAGCAGTTTTAAAAGGGAGACTATCCACCATAGGAGTTTGCATATTTTCCCTGTGTCTGCGTAGATTTCCTCCAGTTGCTCCGGTTTCCTCCCACAGTCCAAAGACATGCAGGTTTAGTGCATTGGCGATACTAAATTGTCCCTAGTGTGTGGTTGGTGTGTATGTGTGTGCGTGTGTGTGTTTATCGTACCTTTTGTACCAGATAAATAGTTCATTGCACTTTGGGTTTTTTACAGGCATCAATTACAGTAAGAACTTTTTGGACTGTACAGATCATCTGGGGAAGTGAGATAAGAGCATCTGTTTTATATATTTATTTATCACTTTTTGTTATTGTGTTTGTAAATAGTTGTATATATGTAACGTATAATATAACCTTTTCAGTGTGTCCCTAATTTTTTTTTCTCTGTGGTTGAAATACACTGTCGTACATTCTGATGGTTTTGTGAAGGGATTGTCACAAATAGGGGACAACACCGATCCCTAAATTGTGACACAAATCAGTCACAGAATTCACAATAGAGGTTTTTATTATAAAAACTACCACACAAAGGTTTCTTCCAAGATTGCGCAAGCACAATTACAAATAAATTCATCTTTCCTCCTTTCTTCTTTTTCTGTCCACCTCCCTCGAGTGAGTGTTGCCTTTCTTTATCCCAATTACAACTCAACTGGATGAGGCTGGATGTCTTCCATTTATGTCGGACCCAAGAGTACTTCCGGTGCTTGGGCATAGCCCAATGGAAGCACTTCCAGATCAAGTCCTGAAAAATAGGGATCATGAATCCCCATAGCACCCCCTGGCGGCATCCATGGGACCCAGTAGGGGTGATGCCCATCACTACAACTCCCATCATTCCCAGCAAGTGTCCACACGGTTACTGATGTACTGGGATGGTGCCATCTAGTAGATCGGGGACAAGCATATTCTGGAAAAGGAGGCTTCTCCCATTGTTCCTTTGCTTGCCCTCCCATCCAGGTAAAAGTTACATGCCCATCCTGGATAGGATGCCAGTCCATCTCTGTCCTTTCATTCTAGCTTCCCTCTTTTCTCCTGCCTGACACTTACAATATACACTATATTGCCAAAAGTATTGGGACCCCCCCCCCCCTCCAAATCATTGAATTCAGGTGTTCCAATCACTTCCATGGCCACAGGTGTATAAAATGAAGCATCTAGACATGCAGGCTGCTTCTACAAACATTTCTGAAATAATGGGTCGCTCTCCGGAGCTCAGTGAATTAAAGCGTGGTACCATGATAAGAAGCCATCTGTGCAAGAAGTCCATTCATGAAATTTCCTTGCTACTATTCCACAGTCAACTGTTAGTGGTATTATAACAAAGTGAAAGCAATTAGGAACAACAGCAACTCAAGCACAAAGTGGTAGGCCATGTAAAATCAGAGAGCACAGCACATGCTGAGGTGCACAGTGTACAGAAGTCGCCAACTTTCTGCAGAGTCCATAGTTAGAGACCTCCAGACTTTGTGCGACCTCTAGATTAGCTCAAGAACAGTATGTAAAGAAAGAGCTTCATGGAATGGGTTTCCATGACCAAGCAGCTACAGCCAAGCCTTACATCACCAAGCGCAATGCAAAGAGTCGGATTGTAGTGGTGTAAAGCCCACCACCACTGGACTCTAGAGCAGTGCAGACATCTCTTCTGAAATGATGAATCACGCTTCTCTGTCTGGCAACCCAATGGAAGAGTCTGGGTTTGGTGGTTGCCAGGAGAATGGTACTTTCCCGACTGCATGGTGCCGAGTGCAAAGTCTGGTGGAGGGGGGATTATGGTGTGGAGTTGTTTTTCAGGGGTTGGGCTTGGCCCCTTAGTTCCAGTGAAAGGAACTCTTAATGCTTCAGCACACAAAGCCATTTTGCACAGTCTTATGCTCCCAACTTTATGGGAACAGTTTGGGGAATGACCCCTTCCTGTTCCAACATGACTGCACATGCACCAGTGCACAAAGCAAGGCCTATAAAGAAATGGATGAGCGAGTTTGATGTGTCCTGCACAGAACCCTGATCTCAACCCGATAGAACACCTTTAGGATGAATTAAAGCGAAGACTGCAAGGGAGCCAGGCCTTCTCCTCCAACATCAGTACCTGACCTCACAAATGCTCTCCTGGAAGAACAGTCAAAAATTCCCATAAATAAACTCCTACACCTTGTGGAAAGCCTTCTTAGAAGAGCTGAAGCTATTATAGCTGCAAAGGATGGGTCAAATCCACATTAAATCCTATGTATTAAGAATGGGATGTCATTAAAGTTCATGTGTGTGTAAAGGCAGGTGTCCCAAAACTTTTGGCAGTATAGTGTAACATTTGTAGTAATTGTTGATTGACTATTACTAAGACTTCTTCATTTTCTTTCTCTTTGTGGTGTCGGAGATAGAACTTTTTTTTTGACTGAATGCATTATCACATTGGATGGACCTATTTTCAGACTCTATCTATCCAAATGCAAATGAATTCATTTGTGTTTAAAAAGATACCTTTTTTCAAATTTAGCTGATATAAGATTGTTAAAATTAGGAATCACAACCACTCTGTATATACAGCACCTTCTTAAAGAATTCAGACCATTTCACTTTTTCACATTTTGTATTCATTTAGTTTAATTTTTTCCCCACATCAAGCACCACTTAAAACCCCAGGATGACAAAGAGAAAAAAGACTTTTTTGCAAAACTGATAGAAATAACAAAGTGAAATATCCCATTGACACAAGTATTTAGAGCCTTTGCTGTGACACTTGAAATCTGACTCAGGTGCATTCTATTCTATCAACTATCACTGAGATATTTGGATTCCTCCTGTGGTTAATTCAAGTGATTGCACCTGATTAGGAAAGGCACACAGCTGTCTATAAAAGGTCCCAAAGTAGAGCAAAATGCAAGTCATGAGGTTGAAGTAATTGCCTGCAGAGCTCAGAGACAGGATTGTGTTGAGGCACATAATTCCTACTTGAAAGAAGTTTTGAACATCCACAACTACTTTTAGAGCTAACCATCCAGCCAAACTGAGTGATCATGGGAGAAAGGCCATGGTAAGAGTGGTGTTCAAGAACCCAGTGCTCTCTCTGGCTGAGCTAAGCAGAACCTATGTGGAAATGGGAAAAACTCACAGGAGGACAATCACCACTGCAAAACTGCACTAATCTGGTCTTTATGATAGAGTGGCCAAATGACACACTTGGAGTTTGCATAAAGGTACCTAAAGGACTCTCATGCTATCAAAAAAAATGAACTTTTTGGCTTCAATATCAACCATTGCATCTGATAAAAAAACAGCTCATCACCTGTGCAATACCATTCCAACAGTGAAGTGTGGTAGTGGCAGCATCAGGCTTTGGTGTTGGTTTTCAGTAGCAGGAACTAGGAGACTATTCAAGCTTGAGGAAAAGCTGGACAAAACAAGGTACAGAGATATCCTCAACAAAAACCTTCTCCAGACTCTCTGGACCTCAGACTGGGTTGAAAGTTCTCCTTCCAACAGGACAATGACCCTAAGCAGAAAGCAAAGACAACACACAAGTGGCTTAGGGTCAACTCTGAATGTTCTTGAGTTGCCCAGACAGAGCATGGAATCTGGAGAGACCAGAACATAGCTGCCCACCAATGGTCTCTGTCCAACCTGACAGAGCTTGAAAGGTTCTGCATAGAAGAATGGCAGAAAATCCCCAAATCCATGTGTGCAAAGCTTGTCATTTCAAACACATGAACACTCCAGGCTGGAATTGATGCCAATGGGCCATCAAGTAAGTACTGAGTCAAGGGTCTGAATTCTTATGTCAATGTGTTATTTAATTTTTTTATTATTATTTTAATAAATTTGTAAACATTTCAAATATCTTGTTTATGCTTTCTCTTTACAGAAGCTTGTATTCTTCCAAGAGGGACATTTGGCTTGTCAGCGGGTAAGAATGGCACTCGGAGTCTCAGGAAAGGCAGCAGAATCAAGCTTTATTGCGTGATGCACACACAGACTCAGATCAAGTGAAATGAGTGCCCAGTGATGGGCAAACTTAACTTTTATTACAGTTCTTATTGCCTAACACATTTGTCATCCTTATCTGACTCCCAACATTCCATTCCCTCAATCCTGCCTCCTGCTAGTTCCACCAATATTTTCCCAGCTTAACACTAGAATCCCTGAAGCCTACGAAAAAAACAGTAGTCCCGGGCCACCTTAAATTCCTTTGCACTTCTCCTCATCAGCGTCTTTTGCTTTGCAAATGTGTCAATCAGCACAAGCAGCAATCAGCCTGCTATCCCGTCTCCCTCACCTCTGAAGGAGCTGAAGTCAGTCGCAAACTTCTCCCAGCTCCAGTCTCTTTATCGTGGTATGAGGTGTCTGGAGTTGTATAGGGTAAATAATATATTGTTATTTGGAATACATGCATTTCATGTGTGTTCCATGTCTACAACGATCTGGGTAAATGTGCTGTAGGCTGCACGTCATCAACTCAGAGAGGGAGAGGCAAGTTCTTTGTACCACGTGAAAGTCACTGACTTTTACAGGTAGCCAATATTTACAGCGGGTGTTACAGAGTCCAATAAAATCCATCCATCCAGCCATTATCCAACCCGTTATATCCTAACTACAGGATCACGGGGGTCTGCTGGAGCCAATCCCAGCCAACACAGGGCGCAAGGCAGGAAACAAACCCCGGGCATGGCACCAGCCCCCCGCAGGGCGCACACACACACACACCAAGCACACACTAGGGACAATTTAGAATCGCCAATGCACCTAACCTGCATGTCTTTGGACTGTGGGAGAAAACCGGAGCAACCGGAGAAAATCTACACACACACAGGGAGAACATGCAAACACCAGTGGGTGCTACCCACTGAGCCACCGTGCCACCCATCCAATAAAATGTATGTTTTTATTATATTATAGTAATAATAATAGCAGCTCACTACTCCAACCGCGGAGTGCCCGGACTCTGAAACCAAAATCCAAAACCTTTTGGTTATAAGGCAGCAGTTCTTACCTCTGCACCATTCAAGAACACATATCAATTTTCTGTCGATTGACATTTGAGCTTGGGTTTGTAACTCATTGATAGCAACATGTAAATTGAATGATTTTTTTTTACTTTAGTTATATTCTTAAATAAAAGTGCACGTGTTTAATTGATATTTGGACTAAAGTCTTCACACATTATATACTTCACATTATTATTAGTATAACATGGAAAAAGTTTCTGGTTTAGGTATGTGTTCAGCATTTCTTGCGTCACATTTCCTGTCGCCCTACATTTACAAAGATCTTTGTAGACACAGAACACACATGAAATGCATGTGTTCCAAATAACGATATACTGCATCATTTACCCTATACAACTCCAGGCACCTCACACCCAGATAAAGAGACTTGAGCTGGGAGAAGTCTGCGACTGATTTCAGCTCCTTTGGGGGTTGGGGGGATGGTATAGCAGGCTGCTTGCTGCTTGCGCTGATCGAAAACATTTGCAAAACAAAAGACGCTGATGAGGAGGTGCGAAGGAATTTAAGGTGTCTTGAGATTTCGAGTTTTTTCATAGGTTTCAGGGATTCTAGTGTTAATGGGCGTAGCACCCTTTCCATTCATTCTGCTTGCATGTCAAGCAATATATTTCCATCCTAAAAATTTAGATCCCCCGTCTGGAAGAGGGGGGTTTGCTCTCCCTAGCCCTCTTCGCATACCTGACATTTGACTTGTAATACATTGGTCGTTTCTAGCTTATCCAGGAAAATAAAAAAATTATATAAGCATAAGCCTTTTTAAGTTTAACCCTTACACTACTAATGCCCAATAAGATATAATACTTGTTCTCTTATGTGCTCATGATTCATTTTGAATACATACAGTATAAACCATCAGTTATATAAATATATTTCTCTATACACATCATGGAGGACACAGCCAACAAACATAAACTTTGTGCAATTAAATATAATGGTGCTATGATCATAATGATTATGGTGAAACATTAGATGAAACAAATTACATAATAAAAATACAGCAAAATTTAGACTTGACTGATGAAAGATACAAATGATAACTACTCTTACTATGATTTAAGCCTGTGGAGATTTACTAAAATGATGGGAACAACTGGAAAGAAAGAATATTTGAATCGGGTGCTTTGGAATACTCCTGGGTTATTACCATAGTTCTCTCAATCCTGTATTAAAAATTGGACCTAAATAAGTTGTACATTTTTATTTTTTCCTGTTTTTTTTTTTGTATCTTCAGAACATTACACAAAATTCTTCTTTTTTACATGTTATTTACTTATTTTACATTTACTTACTTGGCTGACACCAATTAGATACAATTAGATACACTTTTTGGGTTTTCCAATTGGAGCACAGGCAGGTCATGTGACTTGCTCATGGTCACACAGCATCAGTAGTGGGATTTTAACCCCCCCCAGCCTCAGGGTTTGAAGTCTACAGCCTTAACCATTAATTCATTCATATTTATGAATACTAATAGTTAAATGCTTCAAGAAGACCTTTGAAGAAAATATGCGAGTGGGACAACTGTGTAATTATTTGCAGTTATTTATTTTTAATAAACAGTAAAATAACATTAATTGCTGGTTCAATCAGTGGGGAAGGTTTTAAAGACATGATAAACTTGTAGCTATTTTAGTGTGCAGAGACATACACATAGCAACTATCCATGCAGCAATGACGTAAATTGCTAAGATAAAAAGGGAAACCTTTCAAACTTTAGAATTAAAAGCAATAAATACAAATGATAAGCAGAGAAAACAATTACTTTGTTTCTGGAAATTTCTAAATTAATATCCCTTTTAGCATGTATTGTTGTTTCAATTCTACTAACAAAAAATAAATGGTAACCTTTTCACTGGAGCTCAATTTAAAAAGCAAATAAACACTGAAGAAGCACTTATGTGAAAGGAAATTGTTCTTTAAAGATAGCACAGTTCAAATGATTGTAGATTTTCTTACTGTTACATGACATGGTAGTGCAGTGATTACCATTGCTGCCTTGTAGCGCTAATGTCATGGATTCAAATCCTGCCCTGGTCAATGCTGGTACGGATTTTGCACATTCTTTTTTTCTTTCTGATGGGTTTTCTTTGAGGATACCCTGCATCCAAAAGACCAGATCTTCCAGTTGACGGAGATTACAATGGTCCCAGTATGAGTGAGAGAGGCTCTGTAGAGATGGAGAGAGAAAGAGATTATTGATGTACATAGGAAATCTTAGTCAATCTGTCCAGTCAGGCACATGAATCATAGTTCAGGTCACCCATACACAATATGACAAAACCAGTGGAAGACAGTGAAAGCACAGAGCAGCACACTTAAATTACTAAGTAGCAGGTTGTTGGATATTTAATGTATGTTCAAAGTCAAAGTGAACTTTATTGTCATCTCAACCATATACAAGTATACAGATAGACGAAATTGCGAAGCTCAGGGTCCACAGTGTAACAACATGATGTGCAAATAATAATTTAAAAATAGAATTAAAATTTTAAAATTTTAAATTAAAACACAAACAAGACAAGACATTGTGCAAAGATAGGACAAAGAAGTAGCAGCAATATTGATGTGTAAGTTATGTAATATAATAAATAATAAATAATACATATAGAGTTATCATATTAAGCACATATCATGTTAAGCACACATGAAGCACATTATTAAAGAGATGGACTGTTCTTGAACCAAGAGGTGTTCACTTTGAGACTGACATAACTACAGCATGACCACAGTTTGGAAAGCTGGCTGTGCCCAAGATGAGCAGGGTCCCACACAATCGCTCCATTTCTACTGGGTTTGGTGTAAGTGGACTCTGTTGTGGGAAGAACAGAGACAAGGAAATGCTGTGCCTGCTTCGCTCTCCTTTTAGTAATCTGTTTTTTTGGGGTTATGGTGTTCCAGTATCAGACTGTGATCCCTCCTGTCAGTGGCTTAGTGCTTCCAGACTACATCATGTTAGTAATGATAGCTGAGGGCAGCCCCCCCTGCACAATTATAGGTAACTTGTGGTAAGAAACAAAGCAGGGTCCACTAGAGCAGAGGTAGGCAATGTCGGTCCTGGAGAGCCGCAGTGGGTGCAGGTTTTTGTTCCAACCCTGTTTCTTAATGAGCAGTCAAATATTGCTGGTGAAGCACTTATTGCTTAAGTGATAGATTGTTGCTTCATTTTAGTAGTCTTGCTTGTTAAACTTCCCCTCCCTTAATTGCTTATTTCAGTCTTAAACAGCTGCATTCAGTGTGTTAATGACTCCTTATTAGCAAAAAGATGTAAATGACAAAGCGGCCAGCAGTTCTCCATCTTGCTTGTTTCCATGTGTGTTCATCATGCACTTTTTGATTTGATTTAATAAAACACTTAATAGAAAAATGTGACAGACTGAAAATGATCAGTTTTAGGCATCAAATCATTTGGATGATAACCTTGGAAAGGAAAAAATCTACAAAATAAGAGCCTAACATTGTAGACTAACAAGCCATAAAATTAAATGAGGTCTGAGATTTGCAAACATTGGTTTCTAACAAAGCATAATATAATAATTGGGTTGGAGTAAAAACCTGCAGCCACAGCGGCACTCAAGGACCGACTTTGCCTACCCTTGCACTAGAGGGCACTAAAAAATTGATGGAACTGGAATTATATGCAGGCTGCTCCATTCCCAGTAGTGATTCTCTGCTTTTATGGTTTTGTTTGTTTTCTGTTTTGCATTACTCCCTGTAATCACCCCTTCTTTACATTTGTCATTTAAAACTCTGTGTTTTCTCTACATACTCTTCCCGTAACTATTTGGGTTTTCTTTTAGACCCAAAAGAATTAGGTTGCTTTCTGTTCAGATCAAAGAAGCCAAACAACAGTGGAGGTTTTTTTTTTTTTCCAAACACCTGTACAGAAATTTACAAGAATACAAGGAGGAATGTGAAACGTCACAAGTGAGGACTCCGGAAACCCCCATAGTGTATGAATGTAGGAATGAATTGAAACTCTCCGCCTTAGTCATTTCTCTCACCCGCCTAATGCTGTTGGCCACTTCTATCAAGGTACAGCGCATAGCAACAGTTGTTATGCAGCAGTCCCATGATGGAGGTGTTAAGGGACAAAAAGAGATGAGTCTGGGATTGTGGGGATCGGTGGGGTGGTGCTGGAACATTTCCATTTGTGCTTTGCTGTTGTCACTTTCTTTAGCTCCTCTCGCTTGGTTTGTAGCGGTTTTTAGCTTTGTTGCACATTTTAGGGTTTGCACTTGCTTTGTGAATTTTGCCTACTCTGGATTTTTATTGAAGAATGTAAGACAAATAGAAAAGAAATAGGATGTGTGAAATTTCAAGATATAAAAGAACACATGAACACCCCACACCAGTAAACAACATCATTTATTTCTGTAGCATATTTGTATACAATCAATGTAGTTCAAAGTGCTTCATATGATGTCAAAGAAAAGATTCAAGTAAAGAAAAACAAATAACATCAGGCAAGAATTGTAATGAATAAGTAGCAAAGAAAAAAATTAATAGATCTACAGTATAAGATCTGTCTAAAACATAGATGTAATAAGTAGAAGAGTAACATCCTTAAGTGTGATATCACGATGCAAGTCTCTAAAGATGAGTCCAGTGATCAGGTCAGATGGCTGGGAGGATGGAAAAAAAAATCTGTAGGGTTTCTAAGGTCACAAGACCACCCAGCCCTCAATGGGAATTCCACCTAACATAAATGTGCTTAAATCAATCCTCATTGTTTGCAGGTTTTGTCTGAGAGGATTCGATGAAGCTGGTCTTGTGAACAGCTGGGTCATCAAGCTTCATTCCAGCATCACAAGTATAAATGGAGCCTCTGTGACTAATCAAAAAGGTCAAGGGATGAGTTCCTGTCACAATTAGCCTCCAGTTAAACAATCACCCACAACATCGGTGACCAAAAGGCTTTTTCTGATGTTGTGGTGAAGAAGCTCTGTTAATTCTTGATGTCGAGAGATCACGAAGAGTTAGGTAATAGAAAAAAGATTTCCAAAAGCTGGATTTCGGGTTTTGAACTTCTGGCACTTATTAGATTCTGCTTTTTTGCTTTATAATTTATAATTTGTTTTAGTTTTTTGTCTGACACCTTTGTGTTTGAATTCTGGACACATCAACAAGATCACAAGAACAAAAGCAGAAAGGGAAGGGATAAAGGGCATAGCCTCAGTGCACCCTTGAGAATAACAATAACCCCTAACCAAGAATATTGGCAAGAAAGCAAAAATATACGAATATAGTGATTCCAGGTGGGATACCTAACGATAAAAGTGGGAACATACAAACGAACTGACAAAGGCCTAACACTCACTAAGCAGCAACTCTAATGGCTCTCTGGGCCCATCAACACAAAAGGCTGATCCTCTGAATAAACAGTAGTGTGGCCAGTTCCTTTTCCACCTTAGTAACAATGTTATAGACTTCCTCTTCACCTCCCATGCTTCTCTACTCCAGTGTTTCCCAACCACGGTCCTGGGGGCACATTGTGGCTGCAGGTTTTTGTTCTAACCAGCTTCTGCTTTTAATTGGACTCCTGGGCTAATTACAGTAAGTGATGTGTTATTTCCCAAGTTCTGCGTTTTGGGAACAATATAGAAATTAGAAAACTAAGTTTGGTAAAAAAATATAGATAGATAGATAGATAGATAGATAGATAGATAGATAGATATGAAAGACACAATATAGTAGATAGATAGATAGATAGATAGATAGATATTAAAATGTACCAAGCAGTTATATAGGAATAATGTATTTTTTTCTTTTTAACAATATTTTCATCTTGATTTTTATTCTACTTTTCTAGGTGTTGTAATTGTTTAATTAATCCATTATTTACTAATTTGTGAGTCTGATGCTAAAGTAGTTGCAGCCTTTTATTATTCAGTGTGTTGTTTGTCAGCGATAGTCTATAGCAAAAGCAGAAATATTTCTAAATGTCTTCTAAATGTAAAAACATGCCGGTGTGCTTTTCTGAATGTAGAATAAAAGAAACATAATACCAGCTTATTAAATGGGATCAATGCTATCAGGTGTTGTCACTGATTAGGAATCTGGTTGGAACAAAAACCTGCAGCCACAGTGTGCCCCCGGGACTGAGGTTGGAACACACTGCTCTACTCATTGTCTACCCTCTTTTATTTGAACCCTTGTACTGCTCATCTCAGTATTCTGTCCTACTTTTCATTTCTTAGTTTGATTTACCAACTTTCAGATTGTATAACATGTCCTGCTCATGATTATTTAGTAAAAATAGGTAAGGGTGGTTTCCAGTTGCCTTCCTCACCGATTGTGATCGTAGATTTCCTTCTCCTAGATGGACGACCCTCCCAGTTTTCCTTCTCCTAGGTATATTTTGGTTCATGGTACCTTATTCTGTATTATTTGGTGCCTTGGTTTAGGAGGGTCTACCTCATCCACTACTACTTCTATGCCATCATACATTAGTGAGAAGAAGTCCCGAACAGGAATGATTTATTGTGTTAGAAATGCAATGTAGTGGTCTATCCCACATATTCACAGACATCACAATAGGCTTGAGGCCCAACTCCCATGTCAAAAGGCCAGGCAACTCTACAAACCACAATGCAAGGTAGGGGCCACTGTCAGTATAATGTCACCCCATATCAGAGTTTGATAACCACTAATGTTTAAATCATTCAGTAATCTGTTATGTTCCAGGAAATCCTAAACCAACTGTGGCGTCTTACTAACACAGAGATGAACATCATCATTCTAAACAAAGTTTCTTCATCCACTGAACAGCATCATCTCCAGTCAGAGGAGCAGCTTCAGCGATAGACTGCTGTCACCGTCCTGCTCCACTGACAGACTGAGGAGATCGTTCCTCCCCCACACTATGTGACTCTTCAATTCCACCCGGGGGGGTAAATGTTAACATTATATAAAGTTATTGTCTGTTTTACCTGCATTTTTATCACTCTTTAATTTAATATTGTTTTTTATCAGTATGCTGCTGCTGGATTATGTAAATTTCCCCTTGGGATTAATAAAGTATCTATCTATCTATCTATCTATCTATCTATCTATCTATCTATCTAT
>JANRMT010028174.1:33007180-33027366 GCA_026402145.1 Polypterus bichir lapradei | reverse complement strand
CTATCTATCTATCTATCTATCTATCTATCTATCTATCTATCTATCTAATATTATGGCCCGGCAAGGCCCTGTCTTTGTTAAACACTGACCCCCTCAAACCCCCAACCTCCCAAACTATTGCCAGCACTTTTGGATCTTGAATAGCCCACTCTGTACTCCACATATTTCTTTGCACTGTTAAACATTTTGTATAGAAGAGTTTTAAGGTCATACTGTGAAAGTTGTATTCTTCTCACGAGATTCCCTGTTAAGTTTCCAAGAGATGTGAGAAGTTTTGTTTTTCTGTCTGGCTTTCAACTAAGAAATCTAATAATCAGAGGTGCAATCAAAAACTTCTTCCCCAGGTTGGCTGACACTTTCTGTCTAAAAATACCTGTGCAGAATACACAGTGAGAAAAAGTGACGCAAGCTGAGAAATACATAGAAAAGTTAAAAGGTAATGATAAGGTTATTTTTTTTTAACACTTCAGAGATTTTAAAAATGTGACTAATTACATGGCGAATGGCATATGTATGTTAAAATATGTTTTGTGACTGATAACATCCGCCTCAGAAGAATTGACAAGACACATTTTTTTCATTATGCTGGCATATGTGACATTGTAGCACAATATATAGTGGAAAGTATACCATAAGTAACAATTTCATATTAAACAAGTTTGGGAAATTTGGGCAAGGTGATGGATTGGTTATCTTTAGTACCAGTATTCTGGGTTCATGTCTTGAGCCCATTCATTGTCTTTAAGGAAGTGGCACATTCTTGCCAAATGTGTGTTGGTTTCCTCCAGGTACTTCAGTCCTCCTCCCACATCAATAACAACAGTATTTATTTATATATCACATTTTCATACCGTACATGAAAATAGCTCAAAGTACTTTGCAATAATAATGGCTAAACTGAGTTATAAAACAACTGAACAGTAGTTCTGACAGGAACAGCCATTCAGCCCAACAAACTCTTCCATCCAAAATAACATCAAGTTGAGGTCTGATGGTCCCTAAAGTCCTGCTCTCCACCAAACTACCTGGCAATTGATTCCACATGTTTATAGTTCTCCGTGTAAAGAAAAACTTCCCGATGTTTGCACAAAATCCAGCCTTAACAAGTTTCCAATCGTTGAACTCATTTTAAAGTCACAGTCTTGATCCACAGACTAATTTCTTTCATAATTTTAAACACTGAAATCATATTTCTTCTTAATCTCCTTTTACAGGTAGTCCCCGAGTTATGTACATCTGACTTACTAACGGGGCTGCAGCTGCTCCTTCATCTGTCTGGGGGACACCACACAGGCTCCTCAGTAGCTGCCGCTCCATCATCTCCGGCCTGGGAATGCTGCAAGCGGTGGCTGGAGGGGGGCAGTTTTGCTGCTCGTGCAGTGTAGGGTCCCTTGGGCGGCTCCGGTTGATGAATGGGGCGGTGGTGGCCACACCCCATTCATTCTCAGTGGGCGGATGGGTGCGCGGCAAGCACTCGTGTGCAGGATGGAGGCTTGATAAGGGCAGAGGGGGACAGTTCGCTGCCCGCACACCACGGGCAGCTACTGCTCCTGACTGGACGGAGGCTGGATTTCACTTCACATTGTTACATCACATCACATTGTTACATTGTGATCGCATTTCACTGCCCGCCCACTACACAGCCTTGCAGTGTCCCTCGAACAGCTGCCCTGTTCGTTCTCGGTGGGCGGCTGGTGATGCTGCAAGCGGTGACCCGGTTGTGGCTGAACGGAGGCCATTGAGGGTGAATGGGGTGGTGGGGGGCGGCATTGTCGTGTGCTTCGTGTGGCTGTCTGTTGAATGGGTGGGGAATTCACTACCCGCCTTTGGCCACACCCTTTCCCTCTCGCTGGGCTGGCGCTGCAGGCAGTATACTGTATGCAAGTGGAGGTGACTGTGTGAAACACAAATCTGATGCAAGTGCTGGTGATAAAGTAAAGAATAGAAAAACCATTGCCATGGAAAATAAAGTAGAAATAATAAAAAGTTCAGAGACGAGGTGAAACTCCATCATTCATTGGCAGAGCACTTGGTTACAGTCGGTCAGCAATAGCATTTATTAAAATAATGTACCTGTTCCAACTTATATACAAATTCAACTTAAGAAGAAACCTACAGTCCCTATCTCGTACATAACCTGGGGACTGCCCATACTTAAACTGAAAAGGCTCAGCTCCTCTCCATATAGCTCATACCTCTCAGTCCTAATCCTCTAAGCCGATCTTCTCTGGACTTTCTGTAGTGCTGCTATGTCTTTTTTTGTAATATGGAGTTCAAAACTGAACACAGTACTTTGGGGATCAGATTTACGAAACGTGTGTAGGCACAAAAAGAGACCCAAAACGTGTGTACGTAACTGTCCACACAAAAGTCATGATTGATAAAAGAAAACTTGACAGAAGAACTTGTGTATATTTACAGTAACTCTGATCCATCTGTGCACCACATTTCTGGGAATTGGGAAATGACGACACCCATGATCAAATAAGGAAATACAGCCAAACAGGCTAAATGACGACTCACGTGTGTGCTAATTCATGTCACAGATTTATTATTATAATGTGCATTGACATGATAAACATATTAAAACTTAAAAGTGATGAATATGATATGATGTACAGACTTTTAACAGGGCCAGTTCTACATATTTCTACTTGTTACACATGCGTGTTAGAGTAAGCGATCAGAAGTAAGCAATACTACCCCATGTTGATGGGCTAACATTCTTTTCTCTTCTGTCATCCCTAGCAGTGAAAAGACACCCACTGTGGGAAACTGAGTGAGCCCCTAATGGCCCAAGGACTATGAAAGAACGTATGCACAGGACAATGGCATCTCAGATCGGATCTGCATTGTGATTAGCATGGAGCTCCTGAAGATGACCTGACTGATTTTTATTAAGTGAAGACTAAGATCTTTTTAAGTTTACCCCATTTTCTCACTGTTAAAAATAACATTGAGTGTTCTTTTTGTTTATCTTTATTTTCATGGATTCAAAGGGGTGACCCAGCTGGCACCCCAACACAGAGGTGATGAGTGTCAGTCTTATCGTCCAAAGTTTTTTGGTTATTCTTCAGTTTATATTGGCTGCTTGTTAGCACTTCTTAGGGAACTGGCCGAGAGGTCAAAAATAAATAAGCCAAGCTTAAGTCTATCATACCCATGGTTTCTGCATGGTGTGGGTGCACATACATAAAACAACTAACTTAATCGGATCGGTTTACTGATCTCATATTGCAATAAAGGTATCTAGTGAGAATGATGCTGCTTTTGTTAACTGTAAGTAGTAACATTCTATTAACACACAAATTATCTGTGATGCCAAGATGAGACTGACAAATGCCGTGGCTCAGTGGTCTGCGTCAACCCATGATTCATTTGTTTTGAGCCAAAGTAGCTTTGCCAGGCAGACATAGTGGTACTGTAAGGGATGGCTGGCTTGTTGGTAAGGTACTGGCAGAAAAAAAAGATTTTCATATGGCCTGTGCTTTTCATTGTAACAGTAATCATGACATTATATGTGCCAGAAGAAAGTGGGCACCTGCTCAGATGCTGGCACCTTATGCCTTTCCCTGACACCCAGAAAACAGAAAAGAGAGGCCCTAAAGTGCTACACATTCTCTTGTAAATTCATTTGCAGAGCACAGCATAGGATCTGATGCCTCAGGATGGAGGTTGCTCTACCAGCCAATGAATATTTGCTGCATCATGATTGCATATGTTTGAGGCTAATTAGCATATTCCATATATGGTTGTTTCAGGGCGGCAACCAGGCAGAGTTTGAAGGGTGTTCAAGCACTCACATATACAAGATGACTGCAATCTATAAAGATAAATTGCATGTAAACGTGTGTACACCAGACTTTATATATTTTTTGGAATACGCATTTTCCTGTTTTTTGCCATATGCATATTTTCATGTTTAAATCCATGCAATATTTTATAAATGAGACTCTAAGTGAGGACTCATTAGTGAGTTATATAATTTAAGCATAACCTCCCTTGACTTGTGCTCCACACCACATGATATAAAACGGGGGTGTCCAACTCCGGTCCTGGTGGGGCGCAGTGGCAGCAGGTTTTCATTCTAACCATTCTAACATTTAACGTGTTTTACCTTAGTTTTAATTGATGTGACTCAGACCCCTTAGTTGTTTCTTCTTCCTTAATGTGCAACCAAACAATAATGAGACACAAAACAAGCCGCCACATGAAATTAACAAAGGTGAAGGTCTCAGTAAGGTTGCTCTGCTCAGGTCACCAAAACATCTTGACGATGGTCTTAAAAAAAACAGAAAAATCAACAGTCTGCTGTGGCAGAATGAGAGCAACAACGAGTCATGATATTCAATATCGGCTTTAATTAACAGCAAGAATTGGTTTCTCATTAAGAAACTGGTTGAGGTGAGAATGACTGGAGTTTGATGTTCCAATTTAGAGGGTCATCTGTTGGCTCATTTCATGTCTCATTTCTGTTTGGCTGCCATTTAAATGAAGAACCGAATCAATTCAGAGGACTGAATCCTGATAAACAGGACTATGAAAATGAAAGGAGAAGGAGTTAATTAGCAGAGAAAACTGTTCACTGATTAGGAAAAGGATTGGAATGAAAACCTGTAGCCACTGTGACCCACTAGGACAGGAGCTGGACACCCCTGATATAAAACCTAAAACCCTACTGACCTCCTTAGTGGATTCTGTCCACTGTCTAGATATCGATAGTGATAAGCCCACTGTGACTCTCAAGTCCTTCTCATAAGATGTGTGTTCAAACCTAACATTTTTACTTTGTAAGAAAGTAAAAATGTAAGAACAGTTCATTATAACAGAGGAATATCATAATGTCCAGCTTTATATCAAAAGCTTTGGACAGATGGCCAGAGATGAGAGAAAAATAAAAACTCCAGTTGATGGGATGTTGGAGAAAACAAACCTATAGGGTTTCCAATATCAAAAGACCACCAAGTCCCCTCTGGGCATATGACCTTTGAATGTGTCACCATTAACAGGGTACTCTTTTGGAGCTCTTTTCATCTTGCCCAGCATCACAGATGGCTGCCGTGTCATTAGACCATAGAACAACACTGATGACAGGAAAAATGAAAGCATGCAAAAGTAGTGATTGTTGACCAGTCTATAAAACAACAAACAAAACTGTACTTTATGAAAAGAGTCCTTAAAGACATGTAGGTGAAGTTAATTGAAGATTCTTAACAGGCCCAGTGTGAGTGTGTGCATGTGTGGTCCTTGTGATGGACTGACATCTCATCCAATGTTACTTTGACTTTGATGACTGACTTTCTGACAGCTCTTTTGATTTCTGATTCCATCCTGTCTGCTCCTTTTTCATAATTCCTCATCTCTGGTTGCACTTAGACACATCTTCTCGTAGGTGCTGTCTTTCAGCCATTTTATTAGCGTAGAAGAAGTCTTCCAACAAGACTTTAGTAACTGTGCTTTCTGTCCCATATTGATTTCATTTCCTGATTGCTACATTTGGCTTGATTTTACAAAGATCATAACACGTGTACTTTTTCTAGGTACGTTTTTTCCTCAAATACAAATTGTATGTTTTAGGCAGATTGTGGTTCAATGTGAGTACGTGATTTGCTCAGTCTAGTGTGGGTTCCAGACTTACATCCATTCCCTGCAACTATGTGTACACAAAATAAATCTATGAGAGAAGGAATTAAAATGGTGTCTAGTCTGTTATCAAGGCCCAGCACTCGTTCATACCTGGCAAGCAACCACTCTTTCAAGAGGACCCTTTACAGCATAAGAAAAGAGGAGGCGCCATTCAGTCCATCAAGTGTAACAGCTAAATTGTCCTAATATTTCGAAGAGACACTTTATTGTGAATTTGTCAAGGCTTTAGCTTCAATTGTAGACATTGGACTTCAAACTCAGGCTGTGGGTTACTGACATTTTGTGACCATGAACAAGTCACTTTTTCTGCCTGCCTGTGGAAAAACTAAACAAATCTGTCTAAATATATCTCAGATGTTGTAAGACACCTTGCATATTTGTCTTCCAAAATAAGTAACTGTAGATGTAAATGTTCTCACACATGTGCACATGGGAGGCAGCTAAAGGGCTTAAAAGAAGGTAATTCCACATCAGGCCAGGGGGTGGCAGAGTTCACCAATCCTTTCTCTTGTATCCTTGTAGACCAAAAACGGGAAATTCTGTCTGGAACCAAGGACACCACTTCCAACTCAGTTGACATCACTTCCGGTCCTGGGGCATGATGACATCACTTCTAGTTCCGGAAACAGTGACATCACTTCCGGTTTCGGGCCCGACAACATTACTTCCCCTGATTGACCTTAAAAACCGCCATTTTCCTCCCGTTTGGCAGTTCTGTACTGGACTCTTGTCTGTAAAAACTTTAAAAGCCTACTTTACCATTTTTTTCAGCCATATTTCAAGTATACGGTGTCAAGGTGTTTAATTTCACAATGTATGTGTCAGAAGTTTGTTCCAGATTCCCATCAAATTATTGTTGAGTGAAATTATTGAATTCAAAACAAAGTGTTTCACCTTTCAAATAAAAATTTTGAAACAAATTATGTTTCACTTCACATTGACACATTTATGGCTCTTTTGAAGTGAAATATATGAATTGTCTGTGCTCCTTCATAAACAATTAGGGGCTGGAAGTGTAAGAGCCAAACTTAGAAAATTAAAGCTTTAAGTTAAACTTATATTAGTGTTTGCTTAAGTAGAATAGAATGCAATTTTCATTCATAGCTATAGAATATGGTATAGCCTTTACCCCCTGTAGTTAAAATGAAATAGAACTTTCTTAGCTATATCTGTGAAACAGGGCGTTAATTAAGTTGGTGTGTGTTTGGAATTGGCTCATAGCTAGCATGGACTGAAACACCCATTTACAGATTTTAAATGGGATAAGGCATAAAGTTTTCTGACTGTTTAGAAATGGTTCAAGTGTATGAGCATGAAACAAAAATGAAATAAGATTTATGATAGATAGATAGATGTGAAAGGCACTATATAATAGATAGATAGATAGATAGATAGATAGAGAATGAAAGGCACTATATAATAGATAGATAGATAGATAGATAGATAGATAGATAGATAGATAGATAGATAGATAGATAGATAGATAGATAGATAGATACTTTATTAATCCCAAGGGGAAATTCACATTTAAACAGAACTTTTCTTAAACAAGAATATTTCATTTCTTTGCTATATCAATTTTTGCTTTATTTTTCTGTGAATTGTTTTACCTTGAATTTTTACAAAAGCTTTTAAAAAAGAAGATATTTTGTCTGTGGAATTATTTAACGCATTAAGCTATTTCCAGAATCCCATGAAACATTATTGTGTTTTCCCTGTAATTTAGTAATTAAATAAAGATCTCAAGAGAAAAAAATCCTGCCATGTATAGCTGTGTACACAGACGTGTATGCTCCCCACTTTGACAATTGAGATCATAATCCTCCTTGATTCCTAGAAAGGCGGTAGAGGACAAGGACTCTCCAAGTTTCATGAAGCTTCAAGTTTCTTTTCTGTCTCTGATGCATCTTTAGGATTTCAATGGCCAAGACAGTCATCACAATATTTTACAGTTCCTTACAGATTCTTGAACACACATGTATCTTCTGTTCTTGTAGTCACTCACATTTCCTTTTTCTTCAACAGGCAATGCGGTTAGCTGGAACTAAAAAAAAAGATGGACTCTGTCTATGCTATGGTCCCGCAGATGCTCTTTGGAAACACATAAATCCAATATGCATTGCCAATGTTTGGTCTGTCCTAATGAAATGTAACAATTTGGCCCTTGAACTATTTGTCATTTATGCATAATATTGTTCTGACTGGGAGCCCGTAAGCCCCAAAAGCACTTCCAAATATACTCACTAGAGGAGGAAATCGCATCAAAAATCCCAGCTAGATACAAGATAGGTCAAGTAGAATCTTTATAAAATAAAAGCTCCATAGCTTGTGAAGCTCCATAGAGCACACAAGACAAAAAGGAGTTGACTGCAAGGGCAATCCAAAGCGAACAAATCTCAATACACAATCCAAAGTGAAGTAAAAAAAAAACAGAGCAAAATGGTCAAAAATCCAATGAAGCAAAGTAGTAAAAAGCACAGCAAAAAACACAAGTAACACTCAACAAATCCCTAGCACATTCAAAATGAATTGCCAGGAACTGTGGATTTACAAGGCAGAAGGCAGTTCCTGGTGGTGATTGGCAGGTGGCCACACTACTTGAAGGACCACCCACAAAGCACAAGGAATATTACACAGGCATAGAAAACAAAGCAGACAATAAACAAAAAGAACATTAGCATGCATCTATGACTTAAAATTGAATGCAAAAGGTATAAGACAGTGGAGGAACCCTAGCTGAGATACAGTATAATAACTTCTGTTGTATATGGCAAGGAGGTATTCTCAATTGATCAAACAAAAAAAAATTATAAAACATATAATTCTTTACATTTACAGTGGGTACGGAAATGTATTCAGACCCCCTTCAACTTTTCACTCTTTGTTATATTGCATCCATTTGCTAAAATCATTTAAATACATTTTTTTCCTCATTAATGTACACACAGCACCCCATATTGACAGACAAAAAAAATAATTTTTGAAATTGTTGCAGATTTATTAAAAAAGAAAAACTGAAATATCACATGGTCCTAAGTATTCAGACCCTTTGCTGTGACACTCATATATTTATATTTGTGTGGAGTTTACATGTTCATCCTTGAGATCACCTTCATTTGAGTCCAGCTGTGTTTGATTATACTGATTGGACTTGATTAGGAAAGCCACACACCTGTCTATGTAAGACCTTACAGCTCACAATGCATGTCAGAGCAAATGAGAATCATGAGGTCAAAGGAACTGCCTGAAGAGCTCAGAGACAGAATTGTGGCAAGGCACAGATCTGGCCAAGGTTACAAATAAATTTCCGCTGCACTTAAGGTTCCCAAGAGCACAGTGGCCTCCATAATCCTTAAATGGAAGACGTTTGGGACGACCAGAACCCTTCCTAGAGCTGGCCGTCCGGCCAAGCTGAGCTAATGGGGGAGAAAAGCCTTGGTGAGAGAGGTAAAGAAGAACCCAAAGATCACTTTGGCTGAGCTCCAGAGATGCAGTCAGGAGATGAGAGAAAGTTGTAGAAAGTCAACCATCACTGCAGCCCTCCACCAGTCAGGGCTTCATGGCAGAGTGGCCTGTCGGAAGCCTCTCCTCAGTGCAAGACACATGACAGCCCGCATGGAGTTTGCTAAAAGACACCTGAAGATTCTCTGGTCTGATGAGACCAAGATAGAACTTTTTGGCCTTAATTCTAAGCGGTATGTGTGGAGACAACCAGGCACTGCTCATCACTTGTCCAATACAGTCCCCACAGTGAAGCATGGCGGTGGCAGCATCATGCTGTGGGGGTGTTTTTCAGCTGCAGGGACAGGACGACTGGTTGCAATCGAGGGAAAGATGAATGAGGCCAAGTACAGGGATATCCTGGACAAAAACCTTCTCCAGAGTGTTAAGGACCTCAGACTGGGTCGAAGGTTTACCTTCCAACAAGACAATGACCCTAAACACACAGATAAAATAACGAAGGAGTGGCTTCACAACAACTCTGTGACTGTTCTTGAATGGCCCAGCCAGAGCCCTGACTTAAACCCAATTGAGCATCTCTGGAGAGACCTTAAAATGGCTGTCCACCAACGTTTACCATCCAACCTGACAGAACTGGAGAGGATCTGCAAGGAGGACTGGCAGAGGATCCCCAAATCCAGGTGTGAAAAACTTGTTGCATCTTTCCCAAGAAGACTCATGGCTGTATTAGCTCAAAAGGGTGCTTCTACTAAATACTGAGCAAAGGGTCTGAATACTTAGGACCATGTGATATTTCAGTTTTTCTTTTTTAATAAATCTGCAACAATTTCAAAAATTCTTTTTTGTCTGTCAATATGGGGTGCTGTGTGTACATTAATGAGGAAAAAAATTAATTTAAATGATTTTAGCAAATGGCTGCAATATAACAAAGAGTGAAAAATTGAAGGGGGTCTGAATACTTTCCGTACCCACTGTACATAGTGCTACTCAAAGCTCTTTTCTTAGTGAGCAGGGAGCTACTTCAGCCACCACTAATGTATAGCATCCATGATGCGACAACAGCATTTTTGTACCAGTACCCTCACCACATATTAACTATTAGGTGGTGAAATGGTGAGAGAGATGGCTAATTAGGGGCAGGAGATGATTAGGGGGCTAGAACGATTAGGCCATGAAGGGCAATTTAGTATGGACATGGGAATACACCCTGTTTTTTATGAATCTTTTATGATCACAGAGAGTCAGGACCTCATTTTTATGGCTCATCCGAAGGACTGATGGATCATGCACCTTCGCCTGGCCAGGGGGCCATGGGAAAGGAAGGCCAGCTGGGAAGCGGTGATATTCCCCTTCCATGCCAGGCAATGGACACAGAAAGACAGGGCTGGCGTCCCAGAAGCCACAGAGGGTAACTCTGGATGGGCTCGGATACCTGAAATGTCAGGAGAGTGGGTGACTGATTGGTATGGACAGAGCGTCCCACCATACACTGGGTGGCAGCATCCCATCTATCGAGTCCCAGTATGGATTTCCTGTATGATAACATGGAAGATGTGGTCCCAGGGGCCTGCCCTGACAGGTTCTGTGGGAGCTGCCAGGGGGAGCTGTCGGATACTGACGACACAAGGACTATTGCCTGGCCCAGAAGTGCTTCCCAGCTGCAATAGATTAAGCTCCAGAAATAGTACGGTCCTGAGTGAAAAGAAAGCCCTCCACTTGGCCCAGGAAGCTGGAGATGGGAGGTGACGCACAAGGCTTATTGAGAAGAGTGGAAGAAGAAGGAAAAATACACGTGGAAGAGAAACGTTGGTACATGGACTATGCTATTGTGTATTGCAAAGAGACGCTTATTGAGAGGTATTTCCGTATTAGTAAATTATTTTTTGCACCCAAGACTAGCTGTTGTTAATTGTGTCTGGGGTTTACGGTGCTGCTACTCCCCCACTGGCCACAATTTTCAGATTTGATCCTATCTAATTATTGTCTATTTATGGTTAGTTTAATATTTTGTTCTCTAGTGGTGGTTGTGAGCATAACCAACATGTGAATCTATGTACTGTAGAGGGCATCCCAGCCAGGGGAGAAAAAGGTTCCAGAGCTGGAAGCGATGGCCAGAGTGGATGGACAGACAGTCCACTGGAAGAACATGTCACTGTGGACTCTTTATTCCCCCAGGATGTTAGATGGCAGTGGCCCTGGGTATCACTTCCAGGTCTCTCCGTCCATCAACTCCAGCCATCATTTCTAGGTCTGGAACATTTTTCTCCCCTGGCCGGGATGCCCGTACAGCCCAGGTGGCATCTACAGTATCTTCATAGCAGACCATGGTGCTCTCCCATGCCAGTTTTCATTCAAGTTGTACCAAAGATTCCAAGAGTATTTTATTTGTTAAAGTGCATAATTAATATTTTGTTTCAAATTGTTCTCAATTAAGACTGAATTGGGAGGCAAGAATACTCTCTGCTTGTAAGAGATTATGCTATGCTGGCAGACTCTGTGATTTGGTAGCTAAAGCACACAATCTCCTTTATGTAACTCATGATGGCACTCAAAGTAAGCTGATCATCCTGTGTTCCAAATGTGGGAAAAAAAATCATCAATACACCAATAGTTCTGCGCTTGTAAATCTCTTTTGAATAGTGTTCACTATAGAAAATGGTATAAAAAATTAAAGGCTGGTACTTGCTATCTTAAGAGCATTATGTAAATTTGAAATACTCGCAAGGCAGAAGTGTCTGTGTGAAGCCTTCCATAGATAAATCCAGATATAAAGAATAATGGAGAGATGTAAAGTGAAGCACTGTCTGTTTTAACTTATCATTTACTTGTAGCCATGTGCCCAGCTCAGCACGTCCACCAAAACTGAGAGAAGTGCTACTGGAAACTGTCACGGTACAACATATTTTATTTAGAGGTGCACTTATGGAAATTCTCGGTGACGTTACACTTTCCTTATGGTTATATGTAGCTGTCATTTTACTTCGACAAAAGTGTCAGTCACTGTTTCAAAACCCACAACTGTTTCCAAATGACAGCTTGAAAGATCTACATTTTAAGAGAAAAAAAGATATATCTTTACCCTTCAATGATCTCAGTGTGCCTCTATGGCTCTCAAGTGTTTAATCATTTAGGCCAGGAGGGGAGTGAAGGTAAGTGTCAGAACTTCAGCCTGTTGAAAGCTGACAGGCACTCACTTTTTAAACCAGTTTCAAGGAAACCCTAAGGGGGCCTCTCATTATTCTGCAGATTTTGCTCAATTATGCCAATCTGCTTTTCTTTCCTTTAAAATTTCTTATACTTAAGAAATTTTGAACTGAAAAAAAAGCTTATAATCTCTTTTTACTGGCAAACAGTTGTGGGAAGCCATCAAAATATTTCAGATGCAGGTGGGTTGAGTGGTGATGCCCTTCTATGGTGCTTGAAAATGGGATGTTTACTATCCTTCCTGCACAGTGGGGCATACAGATGACGGAATTGCCCCTCTTTTGATTTTCAGTGAATCAATTCATATTAACCCCCAACTGCCCAATTGGTTTACTGTGCTTTATGGAAAGTACACACCAACTTGGAAGTTTGCACAAAAAAGAAGCTGATCAAAAGAAAGACTTGTTAATGTCAAAGCTAAAACATATGCTGGACTTCTATTAGGAAGTGAAAAAAGTGTGAATAATACAATACAATAAGATAAAATACAATTTATTTTTGTAGAGCCCAAAATCACACCGCAGGCCTTTAACAGGCCTTGCTTTTCGACAGCCCCCAAGCCTTGACTCTGTAAGAAGACAAGGAAAAGCTCCCAAAAAAAACCTTGTAAGGAAAAAAATGGAAGACACCTTGGGAAAGGCAATTCAGAGAGTGACCCTTTTTCAGGTAGGTTGGGCATGCAGTGGGTGTAAAAAAAAAAAGGGTAAACACAATACAATACACAGAACAGAACACAAGTAATGCTCAGTACAATATACCGTATTTACACGTGGACCACACGCACATTTTTTCCCGAAAATTAGCATTACAAAATCAGGTGTGCGTCACACACGAGGAAATGTAATCTGTAATGTTTATTTCTTTTGCTTGGGTTCGTTCGCTCGTTTTCTCACTCGCTTGCTTGCACTCTTTCTCTCTCTCTCTCTCACTCACTTGCTCGCTCTCTCTCTCTCACTCGCTCCCTTGCTCATGCTCTCTCTCTCACTCGCTCGCTTTCTCTCTTGCTCTTGCTTTGAATCAGTTTGGCGTCGTCATTCAGCATGGATAGTAGCAAGCGTTTACGCTCCTTCACAGCGGGAGAGAAACTAAAAGTGATTTTGGAAGCAGAGAAGATAGGAAGTCGGGCAGCAGGTCACAAGTACGGTGTTCCAGGGCCATGTGTTTGAGATTGCCGATGGAAGAGAAAAAAATTTCATCATACAACAAAAACAGAAGGGAATTTCACGGAAAACGTGCCCTAAACGCTTCCTACACAATCACAATGCACGTCGTATATGGGGCAAAACGATATTCGCGATTTTCTTTGTAAAAAGTAGGGTGCGCGTCTTACATGAGGGCGCGTGGTACACGAGTAAAAATGGAATATAATATAATCTATACTAATAAAAGGCAAAGCCCTCACTGACTCACTCACTCACTTAGTCACTGACTCACTCACTCACTCACTCACTCACTGACTCATCACTAATTCTCCAACTTCCTGTGTAGGTAGAAGGCTGAAATTTGGCAGGCTCATTCCTTACAGCTTACTTACAAAAGTTGGGCAGGTTTAATTTCGAAATTCTACGCGTAATGGTCATAACTAGAACCTATTTTTCTCCATATAATGTAATAAAGTTGAGCTTGATGGCCGTGGGGGGAGGTGTTTCGTGTGACATCATCACGCCTCCCACATAATCACGTGAACTGACTGTCAACGCAGCACCTAGAAAACAAGGAAGAGCTCCAAAAAGCGCTGAAGAAAACATGCATTATACAATTGAGAAGGCAGCGAAACAATAAGAAGCGAGTGAGTCACACATAGAACCATATTCATGAGTGCAGCTACTTCGGAAACAAAGCACGGTGTAAAGCTAAAGTTTAAATTAAGTTCATAGACAGGCTGCCGCTGGCGTTTGTCATGCCCACAGCTAATGCGGGATACAAGTTTAATGAG
Organism: Polypterus bichir lapradei; assembly: GCA_026402145.1. Classification (NCBI taxonomy): domain Eukaryota; kingdom Metazoa; phylum Chordata; class Cladistia; order Polypteriformes; family Polypteridae; genus Polypterus; species Polypterus bichir. The sequence goes on along the minus strand of JANRMT010028174.1, from coordinate 33,013,118 downwards.
AGGACGCAGGATATAAACGAGAGTTTTGATCACTTTGTAACTAAGTTAAAATTACTGGTGAAGGGCTGTGCTTATGCAAATTCCGACAGACTGTCTTTGTGGGGGGATTGCCAGTTAAGACGGGTGGGAGAGTCACGTCATTATCTACCCTCCCATTCACCTCATTTCGCTGTGAGCTGAGCTCCGCACCTAACGCAGTCTTGAGGAACCAAGTTTGTGACGCTGCCACCAAATACTCACAGAAAAATCCACAAGTTAATACACACGCTGTCTCTAGAGTTTCTCCACACTCTGAATCCTCCAGGCACTACTTACAAAAGGTTACATTAACAATCGTGTTACGTTATTTTTAAAATGTTTCCTTTTCTTAGCACAAGCACAGCTGAGAAGCTTCGATGCATGTGCTCCATAACGCGTTAAAAAATAATGCATTTAATCAAACTGTGCATTCCAAGCAAAGGGGAACTTCTGTCAATGCATGATTACCTGGTACACCGATTACATTGATCAGCGCTTCCCGATTCATTTTACCCTCGCACCCTCTTGGTTTGAGAAGAAGTATGAAAAAATACCAGGTTAACACAGAAAAACAGATCACCAATTGAAGCTTTATGAATAATCGATTCACCATCAATAATTGTTTTGGTAAAGCCATACTCAGATTAAATGAATGGTAAAAAAGTAAGAGCGAAGCGAGGGTGACTTATTCAGGCAGGCAGGCAACAGCTCAATAGCTCGAATTTGGATATAAGTGGGCTCTATTTAGTCGCCAGAAATATCTTTGTTAGGAAAGGAAGTTGAATTTAGTCTTTAAATTTCTATGGTAAAGAAAAAGTTATGCAATGATGACTAAATTTAACTATATAAAGTCAAAACTTTTATATATAAAGTCATTCCCGAATATATAAAGTCAAAACTTGATTATATAAAGTCACTGTCGGAATAAATAAAGTCAAAACTTGAATATATAAAGTCAGCGTCGGTATATATAAAGTCTAACTTGTTTCTGAATATATAAAGTCAAAACTTGCATATATAAAGTCATTCCCAAATATATAAAGTCAAAACCTGAGTATATAAAGACGGCGTTGGAATATTTCTGAATATTTAAAGTAAGCGCTGGAATATACAAAGTCAGCGCTGGAATATCCATCCATTTCCCAACCCGTTGAATCCGACCACAGGGTCACGGGGTCTGCTGGAGCAAATCCCAGCCAATACTGGGTGCAAGGCTGGAACCAATCCTGGGCAGGGCACATGCATCATTTTCAAAACATTAACCGAACAGTGTTTTTTTAATTTATTTTTCTGAATACGTTTTTGTTAACTTAGTTCAGTTCAGAGTCGTTTCAATCAATAGATTTTGACTTTCACTTTATATATTCAGTAGTGAGTTTATATACTCCGATGTTGACTTTATATAATCAGGAATGACTTTATAAATTCCGACGCTGACTTTATATATTCAGGTTTTGACTTTATAAATTCTGACGCTGACTTTATATATTCAGGTTTTGACTTTATATATTCCACCGCTGATTTTATATATTCCGACGCTGACTTTATATATTCAGGTTTTGACTTTATATATTCCAGCGATGATTTTATATATTCAACTTTTGACTTTATATATTCAGAAACAAGTTTGACTTTATATATACCGACGCTGACTTTATATATTCAAGTTTTGACTTTATATATTCTGACGCTGACTTTATATATTCAAGTTTTCACTTTATATATTCCAGCGATGACTTTATATATTTAAATTTTGACTTTATATATTCAAGTTTTGACTTTATATATTCTGACGCCGACTTATATTCACAAAATCAATGTATTTGCCTGTTTGGCACCCCATAGTATATGTGTGTGTGTATATACAGTGGTGTGAAAAACTATTTGCCCCCTTCCTGAGTTCTTATTCTTTTGCATGTTTGTCACACAAAATGTTTCTGATCATCAAACACATTTAACCATTAGTCAAATATAACACAAGTAAACACAAAATGCAGTTTTTAAATGATGGTTTTTATTATTTAGGGAGAAAAAAAAATCCAAACCTACATTGCCCTGTGTGAAAAAGTAATTGCCCTCTGAACCTAATAACTGGTTGGGCCACCCTTAGCAGCAATAACTGCAATCAAGCGTTTGCGATTACTTGCAATGAGTCTTTTACAGCGCTCTGGAGGAATTTTGGCCCACTCATCTTTGCAGAATTGTTGTAATTCAGCTTTATTTGAGGGTTTTCTAGCATGAACCGCCTTTTTAAGGTCATGCCATAGCATCTCAATTGGATTCAGGTCAGGACTTTGACTAGGCCACTCCAAAGTCTTCATTTTGTTTTTCTTCAGCCATTCAGAGGTGGATTTGCTGGTGTGTTTTGGGTCATTGTCCTGTTGCAGCACCCAAGATCGCTTCAGCTTGAGTTGACGAACAGATGGCCGGACATTCTCCTTCAGGATTTTTTGGTAGACAGTAGAATTCATGGTTCCATCTATCACAGCAAGCCTTCCAGGTCCTGAAGCAGCAAAACAACCCCAGACCATCACACTACCACCACCATATTTTACTGTTGGTATGATGTTCTTTTTCTGAAATGCTGTGTTCCTTTTACGCCAGATGTAACGGGACATTTGCCTTCCAAAAAGTTCAACTTTTGTCTCATCAGTCCACAAGGTATTTTCTCAAAAGTCTTGGCAATCATTGAGATGTTTCTTAGCAAAATTGAGACGAGCCCTAATGTTCTTTTTGCTTAACAGTGGTTTGCGTCTTGGAAATCTGCCATGCAGGCCGTTTTTGCCCAGTCTCTTTCTTATGGTGGAGTCGTGAACACTGACCTTAATTGAGGCAAGTGAGGCCTGCAGTTCTTTAGACGTTGTCCTGGGGTCTTTTGTGACCTCTCGAATGAGTCGTCTTTGCGCTCTTGGGGTAATTTTGGTCGGCCGGCCACTCCTGGGAAGGTTCACCACTGTTCCATGTTTTTGCCATTTGTGGATAATGGCTCTCACTGTGGTTCGCTGGAGTCCCAAAGCTTTAGAAATGGCTTTATAACCTTTACCAGACTGATAGATCTCAATTACTTCTGTTCTCATTTGTTCCTGAATTTCTTTGGATCTTGGCATGATGTCTAGCTTTTGAGGTGCTTTTGGTCTACTTCTCTGTGTCAGGCAGCTCCTATTTAAGTGATTTCTTGATTGAAACAGGTGTGGCAGTAATCAGGCCTGGGGGTGGCTACGGAAATTGAACTCAGGTGTGATACACCACAGTTAGGTTATTTTTTAACAAGGGGGCAATTACTTTTTCACACAGGGCCCCCTAAATAATAAAAACCATCATTTAAAAACTGCATTTTGTGTTTACTTGTGTTATATTTGACTAATGGTTACATGTGTTTGATGATCAGAAACATTTTGTGTGACAAACATGCAAAAGAATAAGAAATCAGGAAGGGGGCAAATAGTTTTTCACACCACTGTATGTACACATGTATGTATATATGTATATATATATATATATATATATATATATATATATGCCAGCAACACTCATGACAATGACAAAACAATTACATTGTCAATCATATTATGTTATTTTTAAAATGTTTCCTTTTCTTTTTACTTCTCCGCTGCCAAGCGCGGGTATTTTGCTATATATATATATATATATATATATATATAGATAGATAGATAGATAGATATGACAACGACACTCCTATTAGTGACAAAACAATTACATTAACAATCATGTTACGTTATTTTTAAAATTTTTCCTTTTCTTTTTCATTACTTCTTTAACACACTACTTCTCCGCTGCGAAGCACGGGTATTCTGCTAGTACAATATAATTGTGCAATAGAAATATTACAAGTACAGAGCAGAATTCAACAGTAGATGATATCACGTAGGAGGCACGGTGGCGCAGTGGGTAGCGCTGCTGCCTCACAGTTAGGTTCACTTCCCGGGTCCTCCCTGCATGGAGTTTGCATGTTCTCCCCATGTCTGCATGGGTTTCCTCCGGGTGCTCCAGTTTTCTCCAAGTGTCCAGAGACATGCAGGTTAGGTACATTGGCGTTTCTAAATTGTCCCTAGTGTGTGCTTGATGTTTGTGTGTGTGTATACATGCCCTGCAGTGGGCTGGCGCCCTTCCCAGGGTTTGTTTCCTGCCTTGCGCCCTGTGTTGGCTAAGATTAGCTCCAGCAGACCCCCGTGACCCTGTAGTTAGGATATAGCGGGTTGGATAATGGAGGGATGATATCACATAATACAATCTGGATTTGTTCAGAGTCCTGTAAACCTCAGCCATCAAGCTGCCTCTCCCTATTGGTCATTCCAAGCTGAGTCAGCTCTGGACTAGCCAATAAGATAGGTGCGTATTGTGATGTCCCTTGCCCTACACCCAGCACGATTCCCCTTGGGCTTCTAATAGTTCATGTGCCCAGGGAAAGTGGTAGAGACCTAAAAAATATAAACGTGTAAACCGGTGATTCACTATTTGCAGTGGTAAAATAACAAAAATGTAATCAAAAGTCGATGTAAGTGCTGTGTCATCAGTAAAAATAAACACAGTCTCAATGACATCTTAGAAGAAACAAACATGTTGTGTTATTTTCTAACCCGCTTAGTCCAGACCAATCAATCAATTGCAACTTGTGCAGAATGCAGCTGCTAGAATCTTAACTATGAAAAGAAAATCCGAGCACATCACTCCAGTTTTGATGTCACTATATTGGTTACCCATGCCATTCAAAATTGACTTTAAAATTCTGCTTATGGTTTATAAAGCCTTAAATAATCTCGCTCCATCATATATATTGGAATGTCTGACACCTTATATTCCAAATCGTAACCTCAGATCCTCAAATGAGTGTCTCGTTAGAATTCCAAAAGCTAAACTTAAAAGAAGTGGTGAGGCAGCCTTCTGCTGTTATGCACCTAAAATCTGGAATAGCCTGCCAATAAGAATTCGCCAGGCTGATACGGTGGAGCACTTTAAAAAACTGCTAAAACACATTACTTTAACATGGCCTTCTCATAACTTCACTGTAATTAAAATCCTGATACTCTGTATGTTCAATTCATCATAATAACTATTCATGGTGGCTCTAAAATCCGTACTGACCCCTACGCTCTCTTCTGTTTCTTTTTCCGGTTTCTTTGTGGTGGCATCCTGCGCCACCACCACCTACTCAAAGCATCATGATGCTCCAACATTGATGGACTCAGTCTACGTGATCATCATCATCATCAAGTATTTCCGTGAGAACCATAAAATACAAAGAGGACTGTTTCATTTATGTTAGGTAGAATGCCCAGAGGGGACTGGGTGGTCTCATGGCCTGGAATCCCTACAGAATTTCTTTTTTTTTCTCCAGCCGTCTGGAGTTTTTTTTTTGTTTTTTCTGCCCACCCTGGCCATCGGACCTTACTCTTATTCTATGTTAATTAATGTTGACTTATTTTATTTTCTTACTGTGTCTTTTATTTTTCTATTCTTCATTTTGTAAAGCACTTTGAGCTACATTTTTTGTATGAAAATGTGCTATACAAATAAATGTTGTTGTTGTTGTTGTTGTGTGTCAGATCTCTACTGGATACGAGCCCATTTACTGGTGAAACTCCAGTCAGCTCAAAGTTATACAAACGTTATCTTTTCTGGCAAAGTATATAAAAACTAAAAAAAGATAAGAGATCTTTTTACCTTTTAGCGTTCTTGCTTCCACCACACCACTCATTGAAAAGCTGGGATAATCTTTCTATTTCTTCATGATTGATTTTTTTTCTATCCCTTGACTTGTGCTTTTCATGGCGTTCCTTGGAGTGTCCTTTCATCTTCATTTTGTTGGTTAGTCCACCATACTGACTTACCACAAGCCTGCCTTTCCACATAATAATAATAATAATAATAATAATAATAATAATAATAATAATAATAATAA
>JANRMT010028174.1:32896575-32996856 GCA_026402145.1 Polypterus bichir lapradei | reverse complement strand
TTATATATATATTATAATATATATAACATAATTATAAAAATTATAATTATAATTATAAAAATTATAAAAATTGAATGACTGAAGATGGTGGAACTGTTGCCTGGTTGACTTGCCCTGATCTTGATTTCTACTGCAACAAGGAGATGGGGAAGTCAGAAATTAACATAAACAACTTGAACACTTGTACCTATCCTGCCCTGGTGCAATGGTATAGTTTGGAGTGGTAGCGTAATGCTGTGCAGAATGTGTTCTTGAATGCCACAGAGTACCTTAGCATGCTTTCTATCCAAATTAATCCTCTTATGATTGCAGTCTATTCTTTTTCAAGGGATAATGCACCATGTTACACAGCACACAACTTGTCACGATGGTATCCATGAACATGATGGTTTCCAGTCCCAATCCTCAATCCAACTCAGTGACATTGGGATGATGTGGAGTAAGAGGTTAACAACGTGAGTATGTGGACGGGAAATGTGTGTGATGCACTATGTAAAGCATTAAAGAATGTTTACATGTTGACTCCCTCAAAGAATTCATGCTCGACCCAAATGCTGCAAATAATAAGTGTCCACTGAGTGTACGTTAACTCAGCTTGTAACTACAGTCGTGACTCGGTTGACAACGTCTCGACTAATGACATCGTGTTTTAAAGACAAAGCATCCATAGAGATGCAATAAATGAAATCAAATAGCATTGAAATGCTGTTGTAGCAAGTCATATTACAATATTAATATTTGTATCAATTTATTATTATTACTGTATTTCAATGATTGTTATTAATTTATGTGATATATGTATGATAATAATGTTAGGTTAGGTAAAGTTAGGGTGTGTTCTGTCATGTCATTGACGAAAATGACACAGAGGAACATACCTACATGTTACTGGCACTCAGCTAAGCATTCAGCGATTCAGACACGACACCTTGTATCCTAAGTCAGACCGGCGAAAATTACATCAGACACGGAGGCATGCCCCCACTCCTTTAATATACATCAACATGCTTAAAAGCAGAATTGACTAAAAACATACTGGTTGGAACCATATGCTGTCATTAAGCCAAAGACAACTGTAAGGCCTGCCATAGTCACTATATTAGTATGTAGGTTGCAGTGACATTACACATGCAGCTTAAAATCTGCAGCTGGAAAGGGTAGGGGGCAAGGGACATTTGAAAGATTAAATGGGAAGCATCTGTAAACTGCCATCTTCAGTCCTCTGCAAAGATGACCTATGGGATTGAAGTCTGTGATTTGGCTCGGCCACTAAAGGACAATCAGAGACTTGTCCTAAAGCCACTCCAGTGTTGTCTTGGCTGTATGCTTTGGGTTGTTGCCATGCTGAATTTTGAACTGTCACCCCAGTCTGAAGTTGTGTGCACTCTGGAGCTGGTTTTCTTTAAGAACTTCTCTGTATTTTCCTGCGTTTATCCTTCCTTCAGTTCTGACCAGTTTGCTTGCCCCTACCACTGAGAAGCACTCTATAGCATGATGCCACCACCACATTTCACTGTAGCGATAGAATTAGGAAAGGGATGAGCAGTGCTTGGTCTTTTCCAGAAATAGTAATAATAATAATAATAATAATAATAATAATAATAATAATAATTCATGTATTTGCCTGCGTTTATCCTTCCTTCAATTCTGACCAGTTTGCCTGTCCCTGCTGCTGAGAAGCACTCCATAGCATGATGCCACCACCACAACGCTTCACTGTAGGGATAGAATTAGGCAAGGGATGAGTAGTGCTTGGTCTTTTCCAGACATAGTAATAATGATGATGATAATGATTATTATTATTCATTTAATTTAAAGGCATCTTTAATGGCACTCAAAGACACCTTACAATAAGTAAAAGAAAAATGCATACTAAAAACAATTAAAATAAAATAATATTATGAAAATATGGACATAAAGTTAAAACAAACCATGTAGTCAAAAAACAAAATTAAGTTTGAAAAGATAAGTTTTAAGCCTAGATTTGAATTCGGGGAGTGAATCAATGCTGTGGATATCTTGAAGGAAAGACTTCCAAAGACAAGGAGCAACGAAGCTCAAAGATGTGTACCCCATGGTAGATAAACAAGCAGAAGGCATAATATGGAGATTTGAATAAAAAGATCTATGGGTCCAAGCAGGCATATAAATGTGTGACACATCTGAGAGATACAGAGGTGCCAGATTATGAAGAGAGTTGAATGTTAATAAAAAAATCTTGAAATCAATCGATATTTCACAGGAAGCCAGTGGAGTTTACAAAGAAATTGAGTAATGTGTTCTATGGAGGTGGTGCTGATAATAACATGAGCAGCAGAAAAAGATTGCAAGGAAGACCAATCAGTAAAGAATTATAATAATCATTGTGAAATATTACCAAAGCATGTACAACGATAGCAGTAATATTAGGGTGTAAGAAATGGACAAAGGCAGTTTATATTACAAAGGTGAAAATATGCAGACCAGGTAATATTATTAATGTGAGCTTTGTGTCATTTTGCTCGACTTCTTAATGTGCGCTTTGAAAGAAAAAGTGCTGTCAATTATGGCATCCAAGCTCTTACCCTTAGAAGAAGAAGAAACTACAGGACCATCACTTGTCAAGGAAAAACTGTCAAGATTGGCAAGTGTAGATTTAGTACCAATGAGGAGAAGTTTTATCATTATTAAGGTTGAGAAATTTAGAGGAGAACCAGTCTTTTATTTCAGCAAAACAATGAAAGAGGTTGAAAGGAGGAAGGGCAGAATTCGACTTGGTAGACAAATATAGTTGAGTGTCATCAGTGCAGCAGTGAAACTGAATGCCAAATCTCCCAAAACTATTGCTAAGTGATAGAAGGTAGTGGTGATAGACGGCCAGAAACCCTGCCCCTCCGGGACGCCTGGAGGAAGGAGGGACCGGGAGAGCGGTATTTCTTTTCCCTGGGCACCTGGATGGTCCTTGATCCCTGGGGGACAGCGCTTCCTGGACACCAGGAAGTGCTGACAGACCAGGGATGGTCTACGCCCGGAGTGCTTCTGGGTGCAAGGGCAGCACTTCTGCCACACTGGGGAGTGCTGCCAGAAGTTCATCGCAAGATAAAAGGGGCCACCGGTGTCGGGTGGAAGAGGACCAAGCTCGGATGAGAGGAGCGGAGGCGAGGCGGCAAAGAGAGAACAGGATTGTTGAGAGGCCTGGACTGAGGGTGCTTGATACAGGGGCACTGGGTTGTGTGTGGGACACTTGTAAATAGGACTTGTAAATAAAATGTGTGTGGTGCTTGAACCATTGGTGTCTGCCTGTCTGTGTCGAGGCTGATCTTCCACAGTAGATTATAAATAAAGGAGGGTCCAAAAAAGATCCAGGGGAATGCCACTGGTGACTGGGGTTGGCTGCAATCTAAAATTTACAAGCTGAACAAACTGTGTACGACCATAGAGATATGAAGCAAATCAAGTGTAGGAAATACCACTGATTCCAACAGGGGCTAATCTTTCTACCACGACGCTAGGAGAGACTGTATCAAATGTTGCGCTCAGGTCAATCAACACCAGAATGGTCAATAACCCAGAATCAGCAGCCATTAGCAGATCATTAGTGATTTTAACTAAAGCTGTCTCTGTACTATGTAAAGAACGGAAACCAGACTGAAACTGTTCAAAAAGATCACTATAAGTAAGATACACATGCACCTGTGCAGCTGCTGCTTTCTCCAGTATTGTTGAGAGAAATGGCAGGCTTGAAATTGGTCTAAAATTATTCAAATTATCAGGATCAACACCAGGTTTCTTTAAAATGAGAATTATAGTAGCTGTCTTAAGAGCTGAGGGAACACCACCAGAAGAAAGTGATGAATATATAATGTCAATTATTAATGGGACAATAGAGAGCAGGCACATTTTTACCAAAGAAGTGGGAATTGGATCTAACTGGGAAGTACAAGGTTTAGATTTTCTTAATGAAGTCAGACATTTCAGGAGAAGTACGGAGTGTAAAGGACAAAAGAAGATTTAAGCAAGACCTAGCAGAAGCAGAATTAGAAGAATTGTGTAATATACTTGTCGACAATGTTAGCTACTGATGAATATTGTTAATTTTTGAATTAAAGAATTGCAGGGAAATATCACATTGTTCAGTGGAGTAAAGGTGAGGTGCAAGGTTATTAGGTGGCTACAGAACCGTATTAACCATAGAAAACGAAGCTCTAGAAGTCCTTTCACCTAACCTAAACTGCTGACACAGCTCAGGGGCAGAACAAATAAAGGAAAGAGGCCAAGGTTTTAAAGGAGTAAGATTATCAAGTAGACTATGCAATCCATCATTATAATGGGGAACCAGTTCATCAATTGTGAGTAAATTATCTTTACATAGGAGATTAACAATTCCACTGCACAGAGAAGGCAAGTTAATATTCTTAACGGTGCGAAATGAGATGAAATGATATTAGCTTAGTTTTGGGTAGTGTTAAATTAACATAAATGGATATTAGCGTATGGTGAGATATGGGCAGATCAGATGAAATACAATTAAGAGGAGTTACACCTGTGCAACCAATGCCATCAAGAATATGAACTTTACAATATGTAGAAAAATCAATATACTGCTGTACACCAAAACAGTGAAGGCAAAATATAAAATCCATCACAATAGAGTTATTAACATTATCCATACGCAAATTAAAGTCGCCCACCAACATAAGATGAAACGACATAGCACAGAGAGAAGTTAGAAAAAGACCCTATTAGTTTTAGGTGGTTGGTAAACAGTGGAAAGTACAGTAGGAATGGGCCTACTGATTTGTAGAACAATGGACTCAACTGAGGTGTATACAGGCAAAACCACTGAAGATAATTTCCACCTAACCTTATAAATTATCATGAGTCCACCCCTCTACCAGAATCCCAAGGCTGCCTGGTGTAAGCAAACCCATGGGGGACAACTTGATTCAGGTGTAAAAAGTCATTAAGCTGCTCCCAGGTTTTCACAAGACATATGAAATCGTACTTACAATCTTTCAAAAGATTACAAACTAATGGACTCTTATTTGAAAGTGAACGGATGATAAAAGTCCAGTAGCGATGCTGCTTTCATCAGGCCTACCATTAACTGATCTAACCAGCTTAGCTAGCACACTGTAGTCAGCAGCTGGACCAGATTTCCTTGAGTGTCGCTGGTTGGAACACCAAAAGGTTAGTGTCACTTCCAACAGGTCCCATGGTGGATGTATCTCCGACAGACATGTCAAATAATTTCCAAGTTATGGTGCAATGGTGGGGTGGCTAAATTGAATGAAAGCATAACCAAAAAAGTTCACTTGCCATGTACTGGAGTAAGGGTGTAACAGAATGGAGTAGTAGAGAAATAATTATCCGAGAAATAATAATCCAAGGACATAGGATATTAAAGAGCAATGTTGGCATGAAGAAAAGCAGAATCCAGGAATGTTCATTGGTAGTCGACAAGTAGTCCAGGTGGTGATCCAAACCAAGTATATCAGTAGTAGTATATTAATCGCAGTGTATTCATTTGAAAGTGATCTACAGTTTGTTTTCCAGAGATGGAAATAAAATACCAAAGAAAATTTCAGATAACACCGGAGAGCAGTGGCAGCCAGTCACAACAGCATTCACTCATCTGTGACGTCAGCATCTAAATGTCATAGTGCTTAAAGTTCAGCAGAAAAGTTCTAATTTTTCTCTCATCGGGCAAGACAATCTTTTTTGTTATGCTCTCACAGTTCTTTAAGTGGTGTTTTTCAAGCTCCAAGCGGTTGTCATGTGTCTTTTTCTTAAGAGTGGCTTCCATCTGATTGATGTAGTTCTGATTAGAATGTCATCCTAATGGCAGGTTTTTCCCATCTTAGCAGAGGACTTCTAATATTCTGTTAGAGTGACCATTGGAATCCTGGTCTCCTCCCTGACCAAGGTCTTTCTTGCCTGGTTACACAGTTCACCCAGATGGCCAACTCTAAGAAGAGTCCTGGTGGTTCCAAACACCCATTTCATCATTATAGAGGCCACTGTGCTCCTGAGAACACTAAAAGCTTTAGAAATGTTTTTATCCCATTGTCCTGATCTATGCCTCACGACAATTTGATCACAGAGGTCTACACTAAGTTCCTTAGGCGTCATGTATTGGTTTTTGTCCTGACATGCAGCGTGAACTGTGGACCTTATATATACCGTTTTCTGCCCTCGACAATGACCAATCAGATTAGTTTGCCTCAGGTGGACTCCAATCAAGATCTCAACACATCTCTAGGAGAATTACAGCAGACAGGATGCACCTGAGCACAATGTGGAGTGCCACAGCAAAGGGTCTGAATACTTCTATAAATTAAATATTTCAGTTTTTAATGTTTGTTAAATTAGCAAACCTTTCTGAGAACATGTTTTCACCTTGTCATTGTGGATTAATGAGTGCAGACTCTGCCATCGCAATTGCGTAAATTCAGCTTTACTGTGTGGTTCATAAGATAAATAAGGGGCATTGAATTAATTTATTTGTATGACCAAATTTTCATAAAGCAGTCATTCAAAATTCAATGGAAGCCTTTATTTCTCTGGAGGTGCCTGCGAAGAGTTGATGTAAGGAGCTCTTCTATGTTAACACTGCAGATTACTTTTTCACTTGTAATTGACAGAGTAAAGATGGATAGGAGAAGATGGCAACAACTCACCTGTGGGACAATGCACACCTCCGATATTCTTCTTTCAATCTGTTAAAGCCACACAAAATCAAGTAGAGAGAATAGATTTTTCATTATAATTGGAAAAGTGAAAACTTTGTCTTTTTTTACCTTCACATGTGTTTGCCAATTTTCTACTGCTCAGACATTTTCAATTTGTTACTTTTTTGGTGTTGTTATTAGTATTGTGAAGAATGGGTTAACTGGTGTTTATATATATTGCAAATAAAGCACGTAAATGTAGATAAAGAGTTGGGGCACCCTCAGACAATCCCTGTATATTATAAGGTCAAAATAACAAACACAAGTTAACATGTCATGAATGCAACATTTTTCCAAATGTGTTCTTCCAATCAGACTGGAGAAAGATGGCAGTGGCGACAGTTAGGAAGTGAATTAGGCAGATAAGGGTAGATACAGATGCCCAGGAACAAGAAGTGATGTCAGGAGCTGGTAAGATGCTGGTTTCTGGATCATCAGGGAGAAGGAGAGGTGTTAAAAGACAGCATCAACCCTTGGCTTGGCACAGAATTGCAAGTTGACAAGCCCTGAAGTTGTCTCCCAGGCATGCGTGTGTGACTGTATTTATTGCCATACATGTGTGCTTGGGAGACAGCTTAAGGTCTCGGGTAATGGCAGTTACCCACTAGACCAAGGGTTGGCATTGTTAGTGAATGCCTTCTCTCTAACTCCCTCTGCAGAACTGATTGACAGGTGCTCATCCTATGATGTTATTTTGGACCTACCCCTTCCTGCATGGGAGCCACATAAGCAGCAGTTGTCCATCTTAGGGGAGTTCAATCAGGAACCATGTCTGTATTTATTGTGTGTTTTCTTTTATTTTCCTTTTTGCCTACGATTATACAGAGTCACCCAATGGGGCCCCAAACTTATAATTACTGTACATTGTCACATTCTGGGTTCTGGGTTACACAAATTCTTAAAAGACTCTTAAAGAGTTGCACTACTGGAGGGGGATGAGGAAACTGTGCTTGAGACAGAACTGAAAGACAGAATGAGCCCCATTGGGGAATGGCTGTTTTCATCAGATAAATAAGCACCTTTACTGATTACCACAAGACTTACAAATTGTGTGTTAAGGCAACTGACATGCACTGGATTGTGCATCTTTCTTACTAGTTTTTGTATGAAAAGTGTGTTTTCTTTGCAACAAAACTATATAACTATGTTCTGAAGGAGAGAGAACAGCCATTTCTTCCATATATGACACAAATGGTGATACAGTATATACACAGTATATAAATACATTATCTATAGTTAGTGGATAAGGTCCTATGATGCTTTTGGTCAGGGAATGCTGGATTAACAGGGGGGTTGGACGGGGGTAGTGTAGTATGAAAATGATGTGTTAAGTTTATTGCTGCTGAGTTATTGATGGGGTAGTAAAGGTTTGTTGCATTGAAGAAGCCGGTTGAGTCTGGACTTAATCAACCGAGACCCCAAGACCCAAGTGGCATGACAGCACATATATATACATACTGTGGCATCCGGCTGGGCCTAGAGCCCAGCCGGGACGCCCAGGAGGACCGGAGGAGGGCTTGTACCTCCTCCAGACCGCGTGGGGGTGTCCACCCTGGTTATGTTGAGGGCCATGGGTAAAGGGCTTGGAAGCCCAGCCCTGTAGGGACCCGTGGCCAGCGCCAGGCGGCGCCCCAGTGCCTGAACAACCCTGGAGCCCAGCACTTCCGCCACACCAGGAAGTGCTGGGGGGAAGACGACAGGGGACACCCGGACGGCTTCCGGGTGCGCAGCCGGCACTTCCGCCACACTGGGGCGTGTCTGCGGAGGAGTGCCAGGAAGCAGCTGGAGCCCATCCGGGTTCCTATTTAAGGGGCCGCCTCCCTTCAGTCGATAGCGGAAGTCGGGTGGGAGAGAGACGGAGCTGGAGAGAGGACTGGAGGCGGCCAGAGAGGCATTTTGACTGTGTGGCCTGGACTTTGGGGGAACGGTGCAAGAGGCACTGGGACGTGCACTGACATTATTGTAAATATATTGTAAATAAACAATGTGTGGTGGAGCCAACAATGTCCGTCTGTCTGTGTCCAGGTTTAAGTCCACAATATATATATATATATAACCCCACAAAGTCGCGGTTCAGAGTTCGCAGCCTCAGTCGTTCGCGAATTTTTCCTTAGAACCTAACTAATAATTACATAACTTCATCGTACTGCACAGCTAATTCATCAGCATCATCATCTTCAATCAATATCATTCATTTTTGTTGAGTACCCCTTCATTTTACTGTATTTTTATTAAATTAAATTAAATTATTACGTATTTACCCTACTTATACCAAAGAAAACAACAGTGCATACCAAAGAAAACACACATATTTAGGGGTACATATAGGGGTAACATCAGTATTTTACATTGTAGCACTGCGGAAGACATAGCAGTACAGTACTGTACAGTATACGGGTTCACCTTAACATTCTTTTTTTAGGGTAATGTATTAAGCTGAGTTTGAAATGAAATTAAAGTATTTTGGGGGCATATTTAGGGTTTAAACTATAAAATAGGCATTTTTTAACCACATTCAAAATTTGCATTTTTTCACAATTCAAGGGTGCTTTAGGAACGTAACCCCTGCGAATTTCAGGGGTCCCCTGTACACACATATATATATATATCTTATATATAAACGTCTACGCACGGAAGTGTATGTGTCTGTCTGTCTGGCCCTGAAATGAGAGGCTACAGTATGAAGCTCAAGGAGCTTGCAAGGCAACCTCAAGTTAACGAGTCAGAAGAAGAAAGAAATACGAGGCCACAGCATGAAGCTGAAAGAAAGCGACTCTGTCGCCAAAGTGAAGCCAAACCTAGCCACTAATACACAAGCAAGGTAAGCACATTGGCAAAACGAAGCCTTTGAGGAGAAAGAAACACGCTTAGCCACTGATAGACAAGTGGGGCAAGCATGTCCGCAAATCGAATCTACCGATTTTTTTTTCTGCCGATTTCAATAGTTTCTAGGAGCCCGGCTTTTTACAGCACAGGCTTACACAGCTAAAGTATATATATTGTGACAGATGAGGGGGGCACTATCACTCCCTTGAACCCTCAGACAGTATACCAGACACCAGATAAAAGTCCAAAATTTTGACTTTATTATTAATAACAGTGCACAAAGCACCCTCCTCTCAACAATACTCATAAATAAACACAATACAGTACTCTATAATCAATCCTCCTCTCCCAGACGCGTTGCCACCCAGCACAGCTCAACTCTGGGATCTCCCACAGTCCTTTTTATAGTCCGTGACCCGGAAGTGCTTCCAATTCCTCAGTCCATGTGATCTCTTATCACTTCCGGGTCAGATAAAAATCCTCTTCTTCATCCCGGAAGTATGTCATTCCTATTGTCCATGTGACTCGGACGTACTTCCGGGGTGTAGGGCAAATAGTCTTTGTTCCTCCCTGCAGCGTCCTCTAGCAGCCCCCAGGGTATCCAGCAGGGCTGTGGATAAAAACTCCATTGTCCAGGATTCCCTGCTGGTCTTCGGGACACCTCCATGCTGCAGGGAGGTCTCGATCTGGCGGTCTGGGGGTATTGGCTGGGATAAACGACTGGCCATATGCCACAGTACTCTCCCCCCAACAAAGAATTATGATTCGTAGCGTCCAGCCCCGCGAAGGAAGTCTTCCTCCAAGAGGAGTTTCTGGTCGAACCTTGGCTGATCCTTGTCTCGCATTCCCTGGAGAATCTAGGTTGGATATTAGTCCAATTCGACCTCTGGTCCCCTGTTCTCCAAGGACAATATCGCCAAATGTGGCCCGACCTTCGGCATCCATAGCAGTGCCTCCGCCCTCCTGTTACTCTCCCTCTGCGAAACTGAAAACAGTTAGGAAATGTTGGCTCCACCCCTTTTCCCGCTGAGGAGGAGACCCCAGCCGCATCTGATGTCTCAGCACCCTTTTCTCTTTTGTCAGGAGACCCCCATTTTATTTTTGGGATCTCCTATTTAATCTGGGGCTTGTTCACAGTTTGGGTCTCTCTATGAGTCAAAAAGAGCCCTTTTACTGTCTGCATCCCCTTTGATTTATAAATGATCGGTAGCGGCGTCTTTAGGACCATATCGCTCCGGAAGCCAGCACTGTCCAGCTGCCTCGGCTTGATCGATCCTTCCGCCGCCCACTCAGTCAAGGTTTCTGACTCCCTTGTAGGGCTCGCAGCTACTTGGCACCCTCTATGTATTAACAGCGAGCCCGTGTCACTCTGCGTCCCTCTGTTATGTATGGTATGGGCTTTGCTCACCTGTACGGCTGCATTCTTTAATACTGGAGGCTCCCGACCGATCCGCCGCAGGTACTCATTCACCTTCTTTAGCGGCACTTCGGCTGTCGCTCCTAGGTCTCCGACTATCTTTTTTATAGTCGTTAGCATCTGCAAAATACCTCGTACGGGCTCGATCAATTTCTCGAGTTCCCACACATCAAAACAGTTAATTAATTTGTCCGGAGGCAGGCTTAAACTCTCACTCGCCTTACCTTCCGGCCGGGAGC
This sequence comes from Polypterus bichir lapradei, assembly GCA_026402145.1. NCBI lineage: Eukaryota > Metazoa > Chordata > Cladistia > Polypteriformes > Polypteridae > Polypterus > Polypterus bichir. Next base: position 32,985,664 of record JANRMT010028174.1, on the reverse strand, counting down.
CAATGAGCACGTTTCTTCCAGGCACATGCTCCAGGCTTCTGGGAATTGGAGTTCTTAATGTCGGAGGACTGGGTCGCCTTCTTCGGCGGACTGCAGTCTGTCTCTATTAATTTGTCAGCAGACGATTCAGCCATTTCCCGGCCCTCCTTACCTTCTTGCGGGGTGAGCAGTGCTTTGTTCACCTCCCCCTTCCCCTTCGGAATGTCCAAGTCCGTCTCCTTGCAGGCAAAGTTAGAAGCAATGGTACACGGACCTACTCCTTCCCACAATATATATATATATATATGTATATATATATATATATATACATACATATTGTCACACTTGCGTGTTTAGGAGGCAACTAAAGGGCTTGAATACATGTAATTCCACGCCGGACCAGGGGGTGACGAAGTGCACTAATTCTCTCTCTCGATCTCTAACAGACCATTCTAGGGAAATCCCGCTCGGCTCTGGGGCAGCCAACGACTTCACTTCCGGTTCCAGTCCTGATGACATGACTTCCTTTAATGGCCTTTGAAGCTGCCATCTTGCTAATACTAAGTTAGTTCTGTTTTGGACTGAGTCGTGTGAACATGGAGTTAATTATTAAGAAGTTTTGCAGCCGGGAACAATTATACGGGTGGCTGCCCCAAACCTTTGCAATGTCTTGTGGTCTTTATTGTTACAATATATATACTACTGTCCATGCTTGTAGTAGTGGAACAGGACAAGAATTTATATTGATAGCTTTCATATTAGAGGGCCTCTTTATATACAATAGTTTTGGTTTTGCTATCAGGGACGAGAATGTAGCTGCGATGTCTTTGCCAAAAATGTAAAAAGTTGAAAAGTTGGCAAGGTGTCTCTGTCCAAGTGGAAGGTTAGGTATGTTCCAATGTTAAATATTGCCACTGTATCTGATCGTGTTCATCTCTGATGGAAGAGTGGCCCCCGCCTGGGGTGAACAGCACGTGGCCACGATATCTCTGCCAATGAGAAGGTACCCTCTAAAACACACATAGCTGTGATCTCTCTCAAAAACATTAAACATTACTCTTTAACAATCTCCAGATGATAATGTCTGCTGAACAAACAGGTATCACTAGCTAAGTGGAGGCAAGGTACCCTCCAACACGTGGCGAGAGGAAGAGCAACTTGACTGGAGGCTGGTGCGTGAGTGAGGAGGGCTTCACCCCACTCCCCTCGGCCCGTAGCCTGTCTCGCGAATAAGTCGGTGCCGCAACCAAACTATGATACTTAGCACGATGAGAGAAGTTGCAAAATCAACCGGAATGTTTAGGCAAATTCTAGAATAAAATCCAATCTAACTCTGTTTAGCAGTTCTCTCGTGAAAAGCAGACAGAAATACACAGAGACATGTTGGATTTTATATGTATATGCTCACTAAACAAATTATTAGCAACACCTTTATGCATGCTTATCTGTGCAATTATTTAATCAGCCAATCAGGTAGCAGCAGTGCAATGCTCAACAATCTTGTAGATACTTTCCAGGAGCTTCAGTTAATGCTCACATTAAATGCCAGTATGAGAGGAAAATGTGATCTGAGTGATTTAGGCCATGGCATGATTTTTGGTGCCTGACAGGCTGATTTGCATATATCTGTAACTGCTGAGGTCCAAACTGCTAAATTTTCATACACAACAGTCTTGAGTTTACTCAGAATGGTCCAAAAAACAAAAACAATCAAGTGAGTGCCAGTTCTGTGGATGGAAATGCCTTGTTGATGAGAGGGGCCAGAGGAGAATTGCTAGAATGGAAAAAAAACAGAACAAAGTAAAGACATATTGTTAATAAAAAACATGCTCCTAAGCACAAAGCAGAGATAACACTGCAGTGGCTTAGCGTCTGCTCTAGGAATGTCCTGGAGTGGCCCAGCCAGAGCACGGACTTGAACCCAATCAAACATTTTGGGGGAGACGTGAAAACAGCTGATGATCTCCAGTTTAAGAAGATCTACAGAGAAGAATGGCAGAAAATCCCCAAATGTAGGAGTGTAAAGCTTGTCATGTCAAACCCAAGAAGACTCCAAGCTGGAATTGCATCTAAAGGGGCTACACCTAAGTATTGGGTGAAGGGTCTGAATACTTGTGTCAATGGCATAGGACAGTATTTTTTATTTGTAGTAGATTTGCAAAACTTCTTCAAATTTTTACTTTGTCATTCTGTGATATTGAGTTTTGCTTGATGAAGCAAAAACTGAATTTAAATGAGTTTATCACAAGGCTGCAACTCAGTAAATTATGAAAAAAGACAAAGGGTCAGAACACTTTCTGAATTCACTGTGTAAAGTATTTCAAAGGGATATCATCCATGAAATGCATTATATTGTTTTTTTTATGAGTCACTGAATCTTTATTTCTTTTCCCTACGGACCACCATACTAGTTCATTAATAAGCCAAAAACTTCTGTAACACTGCCTTTAATTTTTAGGTACTGTAGAGCACTTTCTGTCTTTCTTTATCCACACATAATCTGAAGCAAAATATTCAGATATTGTAAGTGGGTGGAATATTTCCAGAGAAAAGAAGCAACAATACTAGAAGTTTTATTCTCAATGCAGATGGTGCAGTGTGCAATACAATGATATATAAAGCAGCTGTCATAATCACAATAATAGGAATTGTCAATGTGCTTCTGAAATTAAAAAGTAACACACACACACACTGCCATTCAATTAGAATAAACTTTAATGAAATGCAAGATAACAGGTTAAAATTCAAGGACTTTTGAGAAAGTGTTAAAATATTGGATAGAAAATGATTCAGCGATACAAAATCAAAAGTTACACACACACACAAAAAAATGAATATTAGTTTAATGATAAAGAAAACTAGGCAAATAACACAATTCATATATATTAAAAAAAAGAAAAAACGTCTAAAGTTCCAGGAAAAGAGTAAAGGGTGCATTCCTAAGGAAAGTTGTATGCTCTGTGAGGGTGATGAGAAGAATGCAGTCTCTGCAGAATGTGATGGATAATATATAGAAAAGAAGAACATTTATATTTTTGTTCTGTTGAAACTGTCATAAAAATAACTTACGTAAATCTCCTTTCTGCATGTCACATGAATTCATAAAGAAGGTGGCTTATTTTACCTTGTCGTATTATTGTCGTCAAACGCATTCTAGTCCCCATTTTGTGGAAAGCTGTTCTTAAAAATCTTTCCCTGTCTTCTAAAAACCTCAGCATCCTCAATTTAGGAACCAGCATTCTCAATTTAATTTTATATATCGTATGTCCTTCACCCTTCGTAAATTTTATGCTATGGTTTTGGCTGTTCTGTCACTTGTGTTTTTTAAATATATCCCTGGCACTTTTATCCATATGTATTGGGGCTCTCCTCAATTTTCTGCATGTTGGATGCATATTTAATAGTTTCAGTTTTAATATTCCCCATGCACCTAATATAGCCTTGGTGTCATCCTAGCTGCTCCTCTCTGGACATTTTCTAGCACTGCTATGTCCTTTTGGAGACCCAAACTGCACCCAGTACTCCATGTGAGGCTTCGCCAGTGTGTTATAAAGCTTGATCAGAACCTCCTGTGACTTGTACTCCATACATCAGGGCGCTATATAACCTGAAATTCTGTTAGTCTTCTTAATGGCTTCTGAACATTGACTGGCAGTTGATAGTGTTGAGTCCACTCCAACTCCTAAATCCTTCTCATCAGGTGTACTTCCAATTTTCAGAAGTGTCAAGCTGTTGTGCATTGGGTTCATTGTAGTTTAGCATAAGAGTCCATACAATGCCACTAATCTTAATCTGTAATCTACCCTTTTTTTATTCATCTATTGTCTCTGGTGCTCACTGCATCCACCTGGCCTCTCTCACTGGTCTACACAAGTGTCAGTAAATTTTAATCCTACATTACCTGTTTTACAGGGCAATTTTGAAGGATGGGTGGGGAGGATTATTGTTGCCTATTATTATTACAATTTATTTTCTATAATTTCTTTTTTTTTTTTGCTTTTTGAACTTAAAATAAAAAAACTCCGATCTCAAAAAAATACATTCTAGTAATATTGCACTGTGTAACCTAATAGTCATTGGCATGGAAGGCAGCAAAAGAGCCTAAATGACAGTAATTTCATGCGAGATCAAGGCACTTCTCTGCAGACCAGTTATGGGAAATTCCGCCTGGCCCTGATAAATTCATTTCCGGTTCTGGTCTTGATGGTGTCACTTCCGGTTATAGTCCTACTTATGACATCATTTCCACACCTGAGCCCAATGACATCACTTCTGGTTCTTGGCCATACCGATGACAGCACTTGCAGTCCCAGGCCCAATGACACCACTTCTGCTTCTGACCCCAATGATGACGTCACCTCCTCCACTCTCCCTTAAAGCCGCCATCTTTGTGCCAGCAAATCAGTTCAGTTGTGGACTCCAATCTGTACCTAACTATTCATTTGCAGACAGGGTGGCTGCCCCAAACCTCTTTTTTGTGATTCCTTTGTTGTGCTTATGACATCATCAATACACAAAGTGGAGTGCCCTCTCTGTGTCACTGATGTGCATGTGAGCAACAGTGGAGCACCACAAGGAACAGGCCTGTCTCTTCATCTCTTCACTCTGTACACCTTTGACTCTAAATATAACACCAGGTCATGTCACTTGCAGAAATCATCAGTTGACTCTGCACTAATAAGAGGGATAAGACAGATGAGAGGAGTCAGGTGGACAACTTTTTAAAGACAGGATTGTGTTAGCACAGATCTGCATAATACTATAAAAAATTTTTTTTGCAGCATTCAAGGTTCCCAAGAACCAAGTGGCGCAGTGGTAGCGCTGCTGCCTCACAGTTAGGAGACCCGGGTTCGCTTCCCAGGTTCTCCCTGCGTGGAGTTTGCATGTTCTCCCCGTGTCTGCGTGGCTTTCCTCCCACAGTCCAAAGACATGTAGGTTAGGTGGATTGGCGATTCTAAATTGGCCCTTGTGTGTGCTTGGTGTGTGAGTGTGTTTGTGTGTGTCCTGCGGTGGGTTGGCACCCTGCCCGGGATTAGTTCCTGCCTTGTGTTGGCTGGGATTGGCTCCAGCAGACCCCCGTGACCCTGTGCTCGGATTCAGCGGGTTGGGTAATGGATGGATGGATGGATATCTCTTCCTAGAGCTAAACTAAGCAATCAGGAGAGAAGGGCCTTGGTAAGAGAGGTTACCAGGGACCAGATAGTCACCCTGGCTGAGCTCCAGGGAACCTGTGCAGAGATGGAGGTATCTTCCAGAAGGACTACCTCAACTACAATACTCCACTAATCAGGGCTTTATGACAGAGTGGCCAGATGACACACAAAAACACGCCTGGAGTTTGCAGACAGGCACTTTCAGGATTCATATTTTTCTGGTCTGATAAAAAACAAGAGTGTGCCAATTGGCTTCAATTATAAGCATCATGTCTGGAGGAAACCAGGCACAGCTCATCGCCTGTGCGATGCCATTACAACAGTGAAGGATGTTGGTAGACACAGCGTCATCCTGTGGGACACTGGGATAATAGACAGGGTTAAGAGAAAACTGAAAGGAGCAAAGTTCCAAGGTATCCTTAATGAAATTCTGCTTTAGAACGCTCTCTACTTCAGACTTAAGCACAAAACAGAGACAACACTGAAGTGGCTTAGGGTCATCTCAAGTGATGTTCTTCAGTGGCTCAGCAGGAGCCTAGAGTTGAAACCCAATCAAACATCTCTTGAGAGACCTGAAATAGCTGTCCACCAATGGTCTCCATCCAACCTGACAGTGCTTTGGGCTGGTTTAACCACTAAGCAAAATAAGCAAGTGCTTAAGGCATCAAGGGAAGGGGGGGTACCACTTAAATTTTCCATTGCTGGATTTACCATGGAACTAATGGTGCAAAACTACAAACAGTACAGCTGAACCAGGTTCCACAAAAGGAGGCTCCCACATGAAATGAAAAAAATTACATTGTGACGGGTGGCCACATCTATTACCTGGCTGGGACACCAGCTGGATGGAAGGAGTGGGGCAGAGACGCAAGAGGGCAGCCCTCCTGGGTGGCTGTGGCACCATGGATTCCCAAAGGGCACGCTGGGAATTGGAGTTTGGTACAGCCCTGTTGGGGTCCACGGGGGCCACTAGGGGGACCTGCAGAGCCCTACGTTGGGCTTTCACCACACCTGGGGGTGATTCCAGGTCACGATGACCAGAGTCAGAAAGTTGAAGGATGAAGCCTGTGAGGAGGAGTGGAGGCAAAAAATGGACTGGAGGAGTAGGGACTGTGCTCTGCTTTGGTTCTGTGTTTGTGCTGTATGAGTGGCGAACAGGGGAAAGCATTTCCCACGTGGTAGAGAAAATAAACTTGTGTTGTGTCCTGGACTTGTGTCTCCACCTGTCTGTGTTGGGGTTAGGGCAGCTGGAGCATTACAACATATACTGTATATACAATAATAAAAATAAAAACAAAAAACAACAAAATTAGAATCTGGTAACCGCCACACGGTCACCCGAGGCTCAAGTGATCGTTCTTGTCTTAGTCATATCTGTTGTCCCGTTCAGTCGTCCACTGAGAGTGAGTGTAGCTCATACTGTAATATATATGGGGGCACCAAAATTATTTAAGTGCTTAGGGCCTCTAAAGGTTTTAATCCGGCCCTGACAGACCTCGACAGGATCTGCAGAGAAGAATGGCAGAAAATCCCCAAATCCAGGTTAGTGAAACTTGTCGTGTCAAACCCAAGAAGACTCCAAGCTGGAATCACTGCCAAAGAGGTATCAAGTACCGAGTAAAGGGTATTGTGTCAATGGATTAGTCCTATTTTTATTTTTAATAAATATACAAAAATTTCCAAAGCTCTCTTTCTGCTTTATTACTCTGAGGTATTAAATGTTGCTTGATGCAGAAAAAAAATGTAAATGATTTTAGTGTGAAAATTGAAGGGGTTTTAATACTTTGTGAAGTGACTGTATATAAACATAATGTATATGCATGACACATAAAATAAACACTTTTTTTAATGACTAATGCGTTGTCTTGAATTTTTATATATCACCTTTTTTGTTTTAGAGTGTTTTAAGAATCACTTCAAACACAATCGACAAAACTAATTTCAGCTGCAAAATAAATTGGGTTTTGTTTTCCATCTAGGATGTCTTTTGTGTGAAGACCAGATCACTTGATTTGTGTTTGATAAAACTACTCAATAAAAGAAAACAATAAAACATGTTGTCACACAATACAAATCAATTCATTTGCATTTAAACTCAATCCAAGGCTAACAATGCTTCAGAACTGTCTGGGTCGAAGACTATTACTTGTTTCTCTCATAAGTACTGTGTTATTGAAGTCACCCCTCTGAGGAGCTGATGAGTCTTTTGTAATTAATGAGCGAGAGACTGTGTGTGACTAACTCACAGAGATAGTAACATTGTCAGTAATCCATGGCCTGCCACTCATCACCCTGTCATGACTACAACCATAGCCTGGTGAAAAGCACGATAATTTACAATGTGTCCATCCTGTAGCTGCTGAAGCTGGGCTGGGATCCACATCCCCAGTATTATTAGGTCTTGCACTAACAGACACTGAACGCCTTACTGCTGGAACCTCTCTAAGCATCTCCTTACATTCACGTTGTATTTAACCATGCAGTAATGTGAACTGGTGCTGCAGGGATTTCCACCTCTGCTCCTGCTGTTTTTCCTTCCTGTGCCTGGAGAAATTGCTGTAACTTCCTTTCCAACTCCTTGACTCCAGAGGCTGCTCTATCCAATTACCCTGGGGACTGAGTTGGGAGCTCAACATCCTCCAAAGGAGCTGGAACTGTTGGTGCCTTCTTTAATGCAATAATTCCCTTTACTCTGGTCTTCCAAGATGCTCTGGTCTATCCCACCGCTGCCACCAAAATGTCACAGGCCATCTGCAAAGGCAGATGCCCCACTAGTAGTCGGGACCAAACAAGACCAAAGGTGGAAAATGAAGACAATGAAATAATTGGCAGTTGTACAAAAAAAGGATGTTTTTCATTTTACAGTAACTTTTAAAAGCAAAACACAGCCTGGGGTGCAAATATACACAGTAAAGGAAAAATAAAGGTGTCAAAACCAAAGGAAAAACAATACAGAAGGCTCTTACCACACTAAATAACACTCATGCAGCCTGCCAAGTACAATAAAATTGACTCTGCTACAATCACAAAAACACAAAATAAGGAATCTAATCTCAAAAAAAAAATAAAATCTAGAGCTCTACTTTGCCTAATAAAAGCCTCAATCACTCCTAGTCCTCAGCCCATTGCTGTGCCACCCAGCCGCTTTCCTAAGTGGAGCACACACTGCTAATTATCTCTCTCTATACGGTCTTTATCACAATCACCAATCCATTCTTGAGCTACGACCACCCCATCCTTATGAAGCCCAGTCCATCATCCAGTCGGCATACCCTTGCCAAGGGAGTGACCCATTTTAGCCTGAGGGATGACTGGTCTGGTTCACTAAATCATTCCCTTAACCCAGGTCCCTTTCTTATTGACTACCCAACAAATAATGCACAAGAAATACAATTCTAAATCAAATTTAAATGCTAACAAACCAAAATTAAATCCAAATTAAACAGAAACAGGTTTACTAAAAGTGACTAACTTACTGAAAGCCCAATGACATGTGCCTGCGCCACGTCAAAGCACAGCATTTGAGAGTATGGCTTGCAGAGCACGTAAGATAGTCCTGATACCAATTACTAATAAACTGAGATGGATTGTCCTGGAGTCTTTTAACGGTAAGTTTCCTCTTAATACCTTCTGACATTAATTAAAGAAAAAATAATTACAGAGAAGGAAAAATGAAACTCTGCACTAACTCTGTGCCCTGGAGCTACCATTCTTGAAGATTAAACCTGAACAGTATGTCTCAAAATGCATCTAGATGAGGCCTCAGCGTCACACACTGTCATTAATACATTTCAAAAGATGAATATAATTGGTCTTTGTAATTACTTGGGTTTTTGCACTAATGACACATAACAAATGTGGTGTGATCTTCAAACAAATCATAATAATAGCAATGCACAATGTGCTCAAACTAATAACAATGATAACTGTACCTCTTTATGTCAGTACTGAGTCCATCAACGGTCCAAGCTGAGGAAGTCTGTGACTCTGTAGGCTAACAACATGTCCAAAAGCTGATTGGAGTCAGGTGTTCCAATCAATAAGTTAAGACTGGAGATGTGACATTTAAAAATCGGGAGTCGTCTCCCCTCGACTTTTTCATATACTCAGATATGAGAATGGATATTTGAGGAGTAAACCACAAGACAATGATTATATTTTTATAATATATACATTAAAGAATCATCAACAACAAATCAAATCACACTAATAATATATTGAACAATTATTAAAACAGTAAATTTGAATAAATCGGACTCCAGTTATAAAGAAGAAGAAATAGCCCAAAAGTTGACAGAAATCTATGTTTTGTTCCTAATACTTGTATGCAAAATTTAGTTGACCTAAGTGAAAGCGTACACATACACACACACACACACACACCCACACAAGGAGATTTAAAACATTGAGATTCATTAAAATCTCGAAATGGAATTTTTGGAAAATTCCAATACTTTCCCTATACTTTGTATATAAGACCGTCAGGGAGGTCTAAAACATCGAGATTCATTAAAATTTGGCAGGCTTATTCCTTACAGCTTACTTACAAAATTTAAGCAGGTTTCATTTCGAAATTCTACACGTAACGGTCAACAATGTCCACCATGTTGAACTTTCTTATTTATGGCCCCATCTTCACGAAATTTGGTAGGCGGCTTCCCTGCGCTAACCAAAACCGATGTACGTACTTATTTTGATGGTATGATGCCACTGCCAGCTGCCATATTGAACTTTCCAACGTCACTAATTCTCCAACTTCCCGTGTAGGTAGAAGGCTGACCCCATCTTCACGAAATTTGTTAAGTGGCTTCCCTGCGCTAACAGAAACCGATGTACGTACTTATTTCATTAGTATGACGCCACTGTTGGCTGCCATATTGAACTTTCCAACATCACTAATTCTTCAACTTCCCGTGTAGGTAGAAAGCTGAAATTTGGCAGGCTCATTCCTTACAGCTTACTTACAAAAGTTAAACAGGTTTCATTTCGAAATTCTACGGGTAACGGTCATAACAGTCAACAACGTCCGCCATGTTGAACTTTCTTATTTATGGCCCCATCTTCACGAAATTTGGTAGGCGGCTTCCCTGAGCTAACCGAAACCAATGTACATACTTATTTCGGTGGTATGACGCCACTGTCAGCCGCCATATTGAACTTTCCAACGTCACTAATTCTCCAACTTCTAGTGTAGGTAGAAAGCTGAAATTTGGAAGGTTCATTCCTTACAGCTTACTTACAAAAGTTAAGCAGGTTTAGAAATTCTACGCGTAATGGTCATAACGGTCAACAACGTCCGCCATGTTGAACTTTCCTATTTATGGCCCCATCTTCACGAAATTTGTTAAGTGGCTTCCCTGCGCTAACGGAAACCGATGTACGTACTTATTTCATTGGTATGATGCCACTGTCGGCCGCCATATTGAACTTTCCAATGTCACTAATTCTCCAACTTCCCGTATAGGTAGAAGGGTGAAATTTGGCAGGCTCATTCCTTACAGCTTATTTACAAAAGCTGAGCAGGTTTCATTTAGAAATTCTACACGTAACGGTCATAATGGTCGACAACGTCCGTCATGTTGAACTTTCTTATTTATGACCCCATCTTCACGAAATTTGGTAGGCGGCTTCCCTGCGCTAACGGAAACCAATGTACGTACTTATTTCGGTGGTATGATGCCACTGTCGGCCGCCATATTGAACTTTCCAATGTCACTAATTCTCCAACTTCCCGTATAGGTAGAAGGCTGAAATTTGGCAGGCTCATTCCTTACAGCTTATTTACAAAAGCTGAGCAGGTTTCATTTCGAAATTCTACACATAACGGTCATAATGGTGGACAACGTCCTTATGGGCCCATCTTCAAGAAATTTGGTACAAGGGTTCCCAACGCTAACTGAATCCTACTTACGTACATATATACTTCCATAGCCTGCAGCTCGGTCACCGTGTGAGGCGGCATTGGGTCCCCCATCCCAACGCCTCTCACGTTGTTGGCTGCCTGCCTATATAAGGCCGTCCATCGCTCCGGTCTCTACATTCCCTTCCTTGCTTCACCACAGGATTCACGTCTCCCTAGTGATAACTACAGCCTTTTTATTTAATCCACGGCTTCTCCGCTGTTTTATTGTTCGTTTATTACGATTATAGTTATTGTGTAGGTATTTTAGACTTACTTTACATTGCCCAGGTACCCATTTCCTTTATCGTTCCAACCGTACCTGCATTACCATGTCTATTGAGGTGATCACCATCAATCAAAGAACTGTCACTTACCGAGTGGTTTCCATGCCTGGAGATGGCACCTGCCTTTTCCATTCTGTTTGTTACATATTGCACGGCCATATCAGGCTCACTCTTGATATCCGGAGGAACATTGTGTCTTATGTATTGAATGACTGGGACAGGTTCAAGGAGTGGACTGATGACGGTACAGGAGATAATTATACTACACAGGAGCACTATAAGAGTGAAATGCTTAAGCCCTTCACCTATGGTTCTGCATGTGAGTTGATGGCTGCCGCTGAATTGTTCAGTTGTTGCTTTCAAGTGTACCGAAATGGCCAAATATTTTACACCTTTTGACAACTGCCAATGCCTCTTAAACATCTTAGATTCACAGGTGACAATTTCAATAGTGGACACTTTGATGTTTATGAATGTTTAAACTCTCAAAAGCTGGATGTGAAGTTATCGATGAAACCGGTTGTATGCTTACAACGCTTGACAGATGCCGAATGTCACTTCAACACAAGTCCTGCAAATACTGTCGTGATTGAAACAAACCATGAAACTCAAACCGATTATGACAGTGGCAATCCAAGCTGTGAGATTTGAAACAAGATTACTGTTCACATGGCCAACTGTACGTTGCATGCTCAAGAGTAAGCTCAGCGCACAGCTTGGTCATATTACAACCGGAGGGCCGAACTCACAATGTGGTATACAAAGAGATCCTTAACAAATAATTATTGGCATATTTTCCCTCAGTTTAAAAAGGTTTACTTTTCTTCTTAATAAAAATTTTAATGCAGTACTTTGCTGCTGCGAAGCGCGGGTATTTTGCTACTACTTCATATACGAGAAAGTTAAAAAGGGAAACAAACTTACTGAGAGAGTCTGCTCTTCACAAGAAGAGATCTGTTCATGTGAACCATGAAATAAATCAAATGACTTGAGAAAAACTGTAGAGTTTCATGAAATTGCAAAAGGTTACTAAAGCATTTCTAAAGCCCTGTGTGTTAATCAATCCACCATAAGACAAATTGTCTACAAATGGAGGAAACTCAACCTGTTGCTGCCTGCCACTAAATGCAATATGAAAAGCCTGAAATGATTGTGACACAAGTGTAGCATGGAATGCTGAAAAAAGTGAGAAAGAACCATAGAGTAACAGGAAAACTTCCCCAGCCTCTGTTATGTGTTTAGTATAAGAAAACATAGTGGTGGTGGTCATGGAAGGAACTATGGAAGATAAAAATGTATATATTAGCATAAATAGCATATTAGAATAAATAGCCATAAAAGTAATTAACAGCTTTTGAAACATTAGATTTAGCATAAATTAGAATATCTAACAAAAAAGATATGTCAAGTCAATAGTTAAATAAAAGATATTAGTTATATTGCATTATTTTTAAGCTTGAAGCAAAATTACCAATAAAAACCAATGGAAAAGGAAGGACAGAATAGAAAGAGAATAATGCACAGAAACTATTGAGGACAGAAGAAGGGGGAACATAAACACCTGTTGTTCGAAGGTTAGGAAACTGAGGAACGATACCAATGACATAATAAAGAAAAATGGTCCTGGTAGGTACGTGAGAAGATAGCTGGAATAGTGAGTCAGCAGAAACAGCAAAAGGCATTGCTACTAACAAGATCAAGATAATGTAATGTATGGAAAATAAAAATAGTATATGTATTAGCATAAATGAATATAGAAATATATTAGCATTAACCTTAGTGCAGAAATTAATGTAAGTCAGGCATGCCAAGCAAATGATTAAATAAAGATACATGCCATATTTCTTTTTAATTAAAGCTTAGCTTCAGGCATGACATTAAAAATAGCTTGAAGGCCAAGGGAAAGGAAATAATAAGAGAATGCCCAAAAATGGAAGAAGGGAACATCTGCTCAGCCTAGGCCAATCATAATAAGCAAAACAGAAAATAAAGATGGACAATAGACAGTAAAAATACCGGAGGCCAGCTGCAGAAGACAATCAGGAGATAATAGTGGTTCCCATGAGAACTTAAAGTATCGGCTGGACAGGTGCAGAGGGGAGTCAGAGAGAGCAGCGAATGAGCTAATTTGAGCGAGGTTGGAGTGATAAGAAATTATTATATAAACTTTGATTTCTGAACTGTTCAGGGCTCAGTCTGATTTGGCCGAATTGGGTTGAGTCCATGTTATTGTTTTATTGCAATAAAGTTATAAATTCTGTTTCCCTATCCTCTGAGTTCCTAATAGCTTTCATTTCAGGTAAAAGCTCTTTGGTGACAATTTTTCGCCACGACAGGGCTCCGCAGTAGAAAAACTGATGCAAGTTTCAGGTCTGAGAACATCTGGGTATTTCTGAGTGATTTTGGAAAAATGATTTATGGATGGATGTGCTAAAACTCTTTTACAGAAATGTGCAATGTTATGTGTTTTACCGTGGAGTTAGTAGAACTCACCAAATTCATTTTGGGTTGGCCTGTTCTGGCACCCTTAACACACACACAAAACCACACACAAACACACACACATAGATCCTACTCACTTAAACACTACTTTTCAGAGATGTTTGCAAAGCCTATCACTCCACAGTACTCCACATACAGACTCAATGGCTTTAGCAACACACAGATGTCCCAGACTATTATAAAAAGGACTTGAGTTTTATCTGCTAATGGTAGAATATAGCAAATGCAAGCAGGGAAACCGACATGATGAATTTCATTATTTAAGCATTATTAAAATAGCTAGTGCCATAAATAAAAAAAGAGTGTGGTAATCCATACCATACAACCTGGATGTTCTCATTGCTCCACATGACTCTATTCCTGTGTTACTGTTACACAAAGCATTGATGGTGACTCAACACCTTCTCAGGTTGACATCTAAGACCACAAGTTCTCTGTGATCAACTCTTTGGTAACACTTTACTTTAGGTACTGCAAAAATGCAACTATTGTTCATTTACTCTGGGTTTGGTCTTCATACCACTTATAAAACATCAGTAAATAGAGTATTCATCTCTGTGCAGCGTGGAATATTGACTTGATGGTAAAATTACTTGTTCTAATGAAGGATTCTCTGGTCTTATACTAAATATGTAATATCGAGAGAAATGTGTCTCAGTTAAGCCACCTCAGACCACTCCAAAGTGAAGTTTTGTTAGCAGGTCACATTGAAAAGATGAATAAACACTTTGTATTTTGATGAAGACCAAAAAAAAGTGTATGTTAAGGTCTTGTTATGTAATAGTAAAAGAGTAACAGATTCATGTTTGCAGTACCCAAAACTTTTACCAACTCTTTTACTGGCTTTGCAAAGCTAATCTAAGTGTGGAGAGGTCATCAGGCCTCCAAGACAACTTTTACCTTCTTGTTTCCAAATTCAGTCGCTTTTGGAGCTCACATTTCTAAGATTTCATGCTTGTGTAAGTTTGAAATGAGTTTGTGAAACCATTAACTGGGGAAACAGCTATACTTATGCATTTGATTTAAACTGCTTCTTATCTCTTATCAGCAAAAATGTGCAGCCAAGTAACAGAGTGGCATTCCTAGAACTCTAGACTTAAAATACTGCCTAGTTTTAACACATTATACTTTAAATTATCAACCTATTCAGTGAATTCTCATCTAAATACCTAAGCATTAACACATAGTAGCCAATTAACATAACAAGCTGTTTTAGCACAGAAAAGGATTACATGGCGATGTTAAACTCCATTTTTTAAAATGTTACAAGTTCTACTACTTTACCCTGCATCCTGATTGCACACCAAACCAAAAATCACATTCCAACCTTGAAACAGGGTGGAGAAGGAATCATGGCTTTATGTTTGTCTGCTACAAAAAAAGAAAGTGTGAACGTAAAATTGTATTGAGATGTTTGTAGCAGATGGGTGACGTAACAAGACAATGAGCTAGAATACAGGAGTATAGTTATAACAGAATGGCATAAACTGAAGAACGGCATAAACTGTTCTGGGATGGCCAGATGTGAACATTATGGAGAAATATCTCACATGGGATACTAGGATTATCAACGAACTGAAACAGTTTGGTAAGAAGAAATGGTCTACATGTCCTCCTAACCATCAGACAAATCTAAAAAGAAGGTAAAGAAAGTGTTTTGCGTATGTAACTGAAGCTAAAGGAATTTAAACCAGATACTAAATATAAGGATTCACAAACTATTTGGACCTGAATTTTGAAAATTTGAACAATGTGTTCAGTACTACAGAAGAGCAGGTCCAGTTGTTAGTGTGTTATTAGTTCAGCACAATTGTGTTTGTTTATTATTTTCTCTTAGTTGAAAACCAGACTACTTTTTTATATTGGGTGGTGCTGGGAAACGGAAAATTTTGGAACTAAGTGTTGGTGACCCTGGGGTGTTGGCAGTTGTTTGGGAATGATGCAACCTCATTCAGAACCCCTTGCCATTAGTTATAATGGAGCAGTGGAGTGGTGTGCAATGAGTGTTTGCTGTGAAAGCCTTTTATAAGGATGGTGACAGTGTGACTGCTGCCCATTTGGGACGTCATGATTGTGCCCCGTCAGCTCATGCAATTACAACATGGGTACATAATTTCGAAGTCCCCAGGAGGAGCCACTTTGCATACTGCCCTACAATCGATGGCAGCTATTCGACGATTGTTTGGAAGGGGCATCATTTCACATAACGGCGACATTCTACGGCTTCTGAGATCCCCAGATCTCACTGTTTGTGATTTTTTTTCTGTGGGGACATCTTAAAAGCCAAATGTAGCACACACATCCTGTAACCATTGCTGAACTAAAAAGGAGAACTGAAGAGGAAATCGCTGGCGTTCCTCTTGATATGTAACGTTGAGCAATGCAGAATTTCCACCACAGGCTGTCAGAATATGTATGGAGAAATGGACAACACCTTCATGATGTTTTCTTCAAAAAATAAAATGAACTAGCCAGCCCGCGGCGTAGCATACGCCGCATAATTATGAATTGATGGGTGAACACTTCCTGAAAGACACAGTTTTCCAAATGGGGTTGGTTTTGAGGATACGACTGCAGGTGAATGAAAAGATGTAACTCTGGAGAGGGCAACATACAATACAACGTTTTACACGCTGCATACAGCGAATTAACATTCGCGACAAACTGTTTTACACGCCACATACAGCGAATCACATCCGCGACAAATATGATTTCTCTTAGATGGTGCTGTCGCGTCCACCCACATTCTCGAAGCATACACACTGCCTGATCATGTGCCCGCTCGCAAAAGCACACAACAGAGACCTGCCCACCAACTGTAAGACCATGGGACACCCCTCGCAAACTGTTCTACACGCCGCATACAGCGATTCACATCTGCGACAAATTGTTTTACACACTGCATACAGCGATCCACATCCGCGACATGATTTTTCCTAGATGGTCCTGTTGCGTCCACCCTCACACTCAAAGCATACACACTGCCTGGTCATGTGCCCGGTCACAAGGGCAACTGACAGAGACCCGCCCACCAACTGTAAGACCATGGGAAACCCCTCGGAAACTGTTTTACACGCTGCATACAGCAATTCACATCCGCGACAAACAAACTGTTGTACACGCTGCATACAGCGATTTACATCCGTGACAAACATGCCTGTTCTTAGATAGTCCTGCCGCGTCCTCCCTCGTTCTCAAAGCATACACACCGCCTGGTCATGTGCCCGCTCGCAAGGGAAACTCACGGAGACCCGCCCACCAGCTGCCTGTGTGTGTGGCTCTGCCTGTGAGTGTGCCTCTGCCTGTGTGTGTGCGCGGCTTTCTCTCGCGCTGCCTCTGTGTGAACCGGTCAGGCACAGAGAAGGTCAGCTGCTGAGAGAGCGTCTCGACTGTTGCAGGGCCTGCATTGGTGAAGCAGGTGAGATGGTAATGAAACAGAGGCACAGGGCTTATTGGTTTTTAAAGACTGCTTCCTTCATTGTGCTTTAACCTCAGTTTTAAAGGATTGTTTTAAGGATCCCATGGGATACCCCTCGCAAACCGTTTAACACGCTGCATATAGCGATTCACTTCCGCGAGAAACATGCCTCTACGAACAGTCAACGTGGCTCAGAGGTGCATGTGGACTCTACGACAGACGAACATAAATGACGTCGTTTTTCCTGTGTCATCGCATCCGAGTTGGTGGGCGTGGTTCTGTGAGTTGTCGTCGTATCCAATGGTCTTAGAGTTGGTGGGCATGGCTCCTTCCTGCGTGCACCATGGGCATCTTACTTGTCGGCGGCTTAGTGAATCCACGCCCCTTCCGGCGTGCTTTCTATGGGTGTCTTGCTTTTCCATGGGTTTCTTGCCTTAGTGAATTATATATATAGATATTGATTGCATTAATTGCATATCCTGTACAATACATTTCATCATTGAATGTATTTTGTAATGCGTTTATTTATCAATTGAAAATTTCCCATTTCCCTGCACCACCCTGTATATAGTTAATGAGAGATTGTATAAAGTTCAGCACTTGCACTTCCTGGTCATCCAAAATTGTCAATTATAACTAAAGTCTTTGCAAGTGTGTTTTGGTTATTGATTTCGTAAAGAAAATTGGAAAATGACTGAGAAATCCAAGTAATTCCAATGGGTTTACTAATGTTATTCTCTAATTGTGTATATATTGTATATGGGCACTGTTATTTCTAGATATACATGTATACAATATGACCTGCAGGGGGCACCACTGAGCCCTAAACCCCAGACATAACTCCACAGACACAAGTTCTGGGTTCAAATAATAATGCATTTGACCAAAAACTTTCAACAGATTTCCAGAAGTCATGCCATACACAACTCTTCCTTTTTCGTCTCTCTGTTTTCTTGTCCTCCTTTATTCCTCCCAAGCAAGCTTTGTCCATCCTCCACACCTGACTCACCTGGGTGAGGCAGAGAGTATTCTTTAATCTCAGACCTGGGAGTACTTTCCCATTCCAGAGCATTACCCATAGGAAGAACATCCGGTTCATACAGACGTTTCACAATGTAGTGATCACATATTTCTAAAGCACCCCCTTGTGGCACCCACAGAACCCAGCAGGGCTGCTTTATAGGACTACAGCTCCCAGCAAGCCTTGGGGGTGTCCATACAGGTACTACAGCCCAGGGATGTTGCCTCTTAGAGCATAGGAGGAGCCACTGGTCCAAATAAGTTGTCACCCACTATCCCTCCATTATACTGGCTTACCAGCTGGGATGCCACTGTACCAAACTTCCAAGTTGGCATCTGCCAATCTTCTAACTAAGGTAAGGACTACCCTGCCATTCAGTATGGTGACTTCCTGGCAAGTTAAGGGATCATGCACTATCCCAGTCAGGATGCCAGTCCCTGCCTACCGTTCATCACATTAGATATACAACAGCAATACCACCTACACTTCAGAACAGGTTATCCCCCTGAAGCTAAGCATGCTCAGGCCTGGCCCATACTTGGATGGGAGACCATCCAAGAAAATTTTGGGATGCTGCTGGAAGAAGTGCTACTGAGGCCATTAGGATGCATTTACAGTACCCTGTGGTCTGAATGTGGATCCCAATGCCCCAGTGCAGTGACCGAGGACACTGTGCTGTAAAAATAATGCTGTCCTTCATAATGAAATGTAAGGCAAGGTGCTGACTCTCTGTGGTCATAAAAGGGTACAGTATTTTTGTGAGGTCTTGGCTAAACTGCTCACCACAGCCTGGTCATTCTGACCACCTGTCCTTTATTGGTTAACTACCCCTTTCACACCTTCACAATCTAATAGCCAATGTGTGGTGAATGTACTGGTGCAATAGTGGCTGCCGTGGCATCATCCAGGTGATGCTACATATTTTACATATTTGCAGTCCGTATTTTACTGATAAAACCATATTTCTGTAAGAAATGTTATGTGCTGGACACAGCAATTTTTTTCCTTTTTCAGCAAGCTACCTGTACAGGTATAAACACCGCCATATGCAGAGTCAGAGGCCTGTACATGCTCTATATATTTTTGCTGTTTACCGTTCTTTTTCAGATTAATGATCGGGATCATTTGCATTTTTGCTGGCCTGTCACAGTAAGCAGCTCAAAGGCTCAGATGGATGCATGGGCCTTGTAAATAACTATTTTTTTTATTTTTGTGCTACTGCTGATATGTGACAGCCAATATGCTACCACATGATCAACAGCAGACCTCTTGTGTCTGTACACCCAAATGTCTCCCCTTTTTAAGAAGAGCAACGTGAATGCTACCTCATTTCCTCCAGTTATTTTTTTTTGCTCCACTCTTTCCAGGACATTCTTGTGTTTTTAATATACAATGCCTTCAAATACTATTCGCCCCTTTGAAAGTTTTTACAATTTATTGCTATTGATCATTGAACCACAGTGAACCTCATTTGACTTTTTTGACATTGACTAACAGAAAATAGAGTCTTTAATGTCAAAGTTAACACAGATCTCTGCAAAGTGGTCTAAATTAATTACAAATAAACAACACAAAAAATATAAATGATAGCACCACCTTCAAGTCAGTATTTAGCAGATGGCAGCCATGAGAGCCTTGAGTCTATGTACACAGGTCAGCTCTGCCATTTTTATCCATTCTTATTTACAGAACTGCTCAGCTCTGCCCTGATGTATAGGGATTGTGAGTGAACAGCCTTTGTCATGTCCTCCACTGGATTGAAATCAGGGGCCTCATGCATAACGCCGTGCGTAGAATTCACACTATAACATAACGTAAGCACAAAAGCCGAAATATGCTTACGCACAAAAAAATCCAGATACATAAATCTGTGCATTCGCCAACTTCCACGTTCTTCTGCTACATAAATCCCGGTCAGTGTGAGAATTAAAGCATGAGCACGCGCCTGCTGCCCCACCCCAACTCCTCCCCGAATTACGCATTTTTGAATAAGCAAATCAGTGTAAATAGCCCTTCAGCTCAGTTTTCTGTGAAAAGGCAATGGCAAAAGCACGAGGGAAAATAGAATTTCAGTAAATACCAAGTGGAGGCAAAGGAAAACCGTACCATTTGTTGGTTTAAACAGTGGTAGAAACAACAAAAGGAAGTTGATTGAGTGACATAGCGTGTCGGAGAAACTCGAAAGCTCAAGTTCACAAAGTCGCACAGTGCCCGAAGTAAAAAAGAAGTTGTCAGACATCAAAGTCGCCGTGAAAAGGCGAGTCATAGCCCACCGTTTGAGTGTCATATGAAAGCTTATTAGGGTACAGAGAAAAAAAAAGGCACACAGTGCACACGAAATGTCAACTTTAATCTCTAAATTTCCACTTTCATCATGTTGTTTATTTTGTCATTAAAGTAGAACATCATAAATTTCATCTTAAAATCTTTCATTTATTAGTTTCTCAAATCCCACCGTAACTAAAGTAGCACGTTAAATGCTTTGTTTTGTATTTTATCTTCTATGTGCTCTATATGTGTGAATCACTACGTGCTTCTTAAATGGGCTTTCTCTTCCTCCGACAGAACACAGAATCCATTACATTCGTGATATTACAGCTCTCTGAATAATTAAAATACTGAGATGTATATGTGATATCATTTTCATGATGATAGGAGTTAAAGCACGTTATTAAACATGGGAACATGGTGGCGCAGTGATTGTTCCTGCCTCACGCAAGATGCTTGATGTGCCATGCGTGACTTTCGATGAAATAATTTATTGCAGCAGTACGGTCTCTTTCAAACGTACTATCCTCCAATTCCTGTCCTTACTTTTCTTTCTCCAATTGCAATACCCAATCACCATACAATCAGCTCTGTAATAGATGATAAGCCATCTGTAAGCTTAGAACGGCGATTCTTCAAACCTTTTAAGGAACATTGAAATATCTTCGTAGTACGTGTTTAATTATTCTATCCATCTATCCATCCAGTGCTGCGCCAGCCCCAGCAAATGTACAGTGTGAGGCAAGAACAATCCGTGAACGGATGCTGCGGCACCTAGTTCTCATATATTTAATTATTAACAATACTGATCATTTAAATGAAGTTAGTTTTATCAGTATAATATAATAAACATATTTTGCTGCATTTCATCTTAAAAATGATATCGTCATCATATGTAAATATGCGCTTTATAAAGTGGCTCAGGTTGTGCAATAATATAACTGTATCGCAAGTTTACAGTGAGGTAATTGTACTTATAAGTACAAACAGTTCTACAAGGAGCACTTGATGTACTAATTGAGTGCATTTAGTCCTTGGGATGAAACTCTTTCTGAACCACGGGGAAAGGCTCAGAAGCGTAGACAACATGGCTGAGGCAGCGTGTGCTTGATGCTGTATACCGATAATTCTCTTTCAGATCAGCTAGTGTACAGCTGTGATTCACACTCACATACAGTGATATAAATACTCCGAGTGGTGCAGTGAGAGTAATATGGAAAAAGATGATCTGATGTGGCAATCCCTAACGGGAGCAGCTGAAAGAAGAAGAAGAAAAAGGTGCAGTGAGAGTAACAACGCTAAAGCAGTTATGGTATTTGGAATACTATGGCTATTCCCTGGACCATTATATTGTTAAGGTTAATTACAATCAGATGCATTAAACTAATAAACAATATGCGGTTAATTTCAGTGTATTTTTAAAGTCATGTCAGGGATATGGATATAAAAAAGAAAGGAAAACCACACAGGAACAGTAGAACTGCTTTGATGCTGGGTGCCACCAGTCTGCAAAACCGAGCGCAGAACTTGCATACGACAGGGTATGAGCTACCATGGAAATGTGCATGGCTTTACACCAAGTTTAGGTTTTATACATCGCGATTTGAACGTGGAAACATTCTTACGCAACATTTTTGTGCGTACGCACCGTTTATAAATGAGGCCCCTGGACTCTGTCTCCACAGCTTTGTTGTTTTATAAACTATTCCTATGCGATTTTCGCTTTATTCTTGTCAATATTGTCTTGCTGATAACACACCTCCATTTTTTAAAACATTACAAGAAAAGTTTTACGACTTTATCCTACATCTCTATTGCACACCAAACCAAAAATCACATTCCAACCTTGAAACATGGTGGAGAAGGAATCACGATTTGATGTTCCTGCTACCAAAGAAGAAAGTGTGAATGTAAAAGCTTTGTTGTTTAATAATCTATTCCTGCGGACTTTGGCTTTATTTTTGTCATTATTGTCTTGCTGATAATAGATCTTTTCTCAAGGCTCAGGTTTCTTGTAGACTCTTATCAGATTTTCCCTCCAGGATTTCCCCGTATTTTGCTTCATTCACTTTCCCTTCACAAGGCCACTAAGGCCTCCTGCAAAGAAGCATCCCCATAGCATTACGCTGAAACCACCAGGCTTTACAGTGGGGGTGGTGTGTTTTAGGTAATGTGAAGTGATTGGCATATGTCAAACATAGCATTTATTTTAATGGCCATAAAGCCCAGTTTTGGTGTCATCAGACCTTAAAACCTTATTCCAGCTGACTATTCCTTCTAGCAATTTCTACCTAAGATGTCATACACACCCTGGGTCCTCCCTGCGTGGAGTTTGCATGTTCTCCTCGTGTCTGTGTGGGTTTCCTCCTGGTGCTGTGGTTTTCTCCCACAGTCCAAAGACATGCAGGTTACATGCATTGGCGATCCTAAATTGTCCCTAGTGTGTGCTTGGTGTGTGTGTGTGCCCTGCCCGGGGTTTGTTCCTGCCTTGCACCCTGTGCTGGCTGGGATTGGCTCCAGAAGACCCCCATGACCCTGTGTTAGGATATAGCGGGTTGGACAATGACTGACATGTCATACACACTTTTTTAACAGTTGCTTTCTCTTTGTCACTCTTCCATTAGACTGTAACTAGTGTTGTCTGTATAGTCTCTCCAATCTTAGACACTGTAGCTTTTCTTGATGGCCTCCCTCATTAGTGTTCTTCTTGCACCTTCACTCAGTTTTTGCCCGCTCTAGGCAGATTTACCGTTCTTGTGCCATACTCTTTTCATATCTTCCTGATTGATTTAACTGATGTCACACACGTGTGAGTAGGAGGCAGCTAAATGGCTTGAGTTATTGCAATTCTACACCAGACCAGGGGGTGGCGAGGTGCACTGACTGTATCTTTCAGTTCCCTGCAGACCTTTCTTGGGAAATCCCACCGGGTTCTGGTGCCTCTGAAGACATCACTTCCGCCTCCAACGCCTCTGAAATCATCACTTCCGCCTCCGGCGCCTCTGAAGATGTCTTTTCCAGCCCTTATGATGATGATGTCACTTCCGGTCTTGAAGACGTTACTTCCTCCACCGTCCTTTAAATGTGCCATCTTTTCTCATAATGATCAGTTCTGTTTTAGACTCTGTTCTATGAACACCTCCTTATCAAATTCTAAGCAACTTTGTAGCCAGGAAACAATATACGGGTGGCTGCCCCAAACCTTTGTGATATCTGTGACTATTTTCTGTGATATTCTTGTGACACTGGATATTCAATGACTTGGAGATTTTCTTGTCTCTATCTCCTGACGTTTGTTTTTCCATCCCCTTTTCACAAAGTTCCTTAGAGTGTTCTTTTGTCTTCATTGTGTATGTTAGCGTGGGGTGGGTTAAGGTATCTCTCATACAGTTTACTGTTATCATACTTACATAGTTCTTTTTTTCTTCACTTATACACAATCATTGTATTTATGCCATTGTGTCAGTATTATTAAGGACAAATTAAAAAAAAGCACTATGCTATGACCCCATTCTGTCTCTAATTGTATTTATTGCCTACCAATTTTTCTATTAATGATATAGAATGTATGTTGTGCAAAACTAACATTTATATACAGTACTTTCATTTGTAAAACTAACATTTATTACAAGGACGTTGCAATATAGGTCTATGCAAAAATGATAAACTAGTTGTCCCTGGCTCTGCCCACGCAGTAGTGAAACAGGACAAACTTTGAAAATCAATAAAAACAAAAAATGTAATTCTGGCCAAGCAGAAGGTAGGTACAGTCCAAACATCAAACGTTGCCACTGTATCTGATCGTGATCAGCACTGACGGGAGAGCGTCCTCCACATGAGGAGAAAAGCACATGGCCATGATATCTCTACCAATCAGCAGCTACCCTCTAAAACACATGTAGCTCTGATATCTCTTAAAAACGTCAAATGTAACTCCTTAACAATCTGTAGATGATAATGTCTGCTGAACAAACAGGTATCACTAGCTAACCAGAGGCAAGGTACGCTCCAACACGTGACCAACTCGAATGGAGGCTGGAGCATGAGTAAGGAGGGCCCCGCACCCCCTCTATTCAGCCCGGAGCATCTCTCTCGGATTCACGCAAATAAATCGCTCTTGCAAGTGAACTATGATACTTAGTACGATGAGAGAAGTCGCAAAATCAACCGGAATGTTCAAGCAAATTATAGAAACAAAACCGATCTAAATCCGTTAAGTAGTTCTCGCTTGAAAAGTGGACAGACATACAGACAGACAGATGTTGGATTATATATATATATATATATATATATATATATATATATATATATATATAGATATAGATATAGATATAGATATGCTAAATATTACATAAACTCAGCAAAACTCATTGAAAAGTAAAGAAATGAATTACTATAAAACAGTTTTTTTATCAACAGCAACTCTGTTAAAAATGTAAAGAAACTGTTAATTACTTTATTTTGATCAGCAATATGCCTACAACTCTACAATTTAATAAGAGTCTTAGAAGCATGGCATCTTGAAAGCTTGGAAGCACATGTGCTGTAAATCTAACACATTTTTTTGTGCTGCCCACGCTTGTTGCACACAACACACTTAGTAGCTGTTGACTGTTTGCACACAGTGGGTGCCAGAATGTCCATGTAGTTGTGACAAGTCGGATGCCTTATGATGAAGAAATGTTTTCGGTGCAGCCATCCGCATCAGTACCAGAGCCTACAGGGTCCTCACCACCCAATTGATTGTCTTGATCACTGTAATTATCATCAAAATGTTCATCTTGCCACAAATCTAGCTGTTTCAAAACATCAGCAGCTTTATACTTTTGTTGTTACGACATAACTACAGACTATTAATACTGCTTTCCGCAAGCTGTTGCTACCAAAAAAAAATTCTACAACTACCCAGTAGATGGCAGCACTGTAGAAGATAGCTGTGATGTGGCAGCAAACCTTACCAACAATCTGGTTGTGTCTATAGTGGCTGTGTATACTGACATATGAGTTCTCTCGTATGTCGCACCCTGACTGACTCAATAAGATACGACTTAACTCGTACCTCGTGTTCAAAGTGTTAATCATTTACATCATTTACATTATCAGCTTTATGACATTTACACAAGATGACTTGTACAATAAATAGGTAAATATGTTCTTGCTGTTGGAGTTTTTTCTGTTTAGTTTCCAAAAGCATTGACCTCAAAATTTTGCAGTCACTAAATGGATAATAAAAATGCTTGAACGTCTTCTAATGAAAGCAGGTGCATTGGTGAACTGCATTCTAATTAAAGAGTAATTGATTTTGCAGGTCATCTGAATTTATGTCTTTTCCAAGTGGGTTGTACTTGTATGACCAACAATGTAATTCATCTAAAATGGATAAATGGACTAGCTAATTGATGCAGAATGATTCTCATCTAAAACATTATTTCAAGGTTGTTGCCCTGATAAAAAATAGGACTTACAACAACAGACGACTCAAAAAAAAAAAAGACCATGAACATGAAATTACAGCTTTTGGCTTTCAACAGGTTTGAATTTTTCCTAAAAATTTAGAAAAAGGGGAACTTTATTTCTTCTCCTTGTCTGCAAAGTAACATGTCATCAGGAGTTTGAAATTGTTAAAGCCGTGGCCCATGTACCATACTAATTTTTGATGCTTTGCACTTACACTTGTGACCAATGAGAATTTTTCAGGATTGTAAAGTAGAGCAAATAGAACTGTTTACTGAACATAGTATACATACAAGGCATGCTGATTCATAGCAACTGATATTTACAATATGGCAACATACGGAACTCTTAACACCAGTGACACTGATAAAGTAGATCTAGTCAAATTCTTTCAGCTGAATGGTGAATCACATATGTGAGGACACTGGTGTAAATTAAGAAAGAGCATATTTATGACTGAAGCCAGGAAAATACTTCTTAATGCATCTGTTTTTTTAACTTTTCACAACACTGAGACTGGATTAGTTAAGATTGTAAATGATCTTCTGATGTTTGCAGATTTAGAGGTCCCAAGCCTTCTTATTTTGCTAGATCTAACTGCTGGTTTTGATACTGTAGATTCTAGCGTTTTGCTCGATCGTTTGAATGACATAGGAGTCTCTGGTACTGCATTGAGGTGGTTCCATATTTACCTTACAGGTTGAAAGTGATTTGTTGCTCACGGGAAACATCAATCAAAAACTAGTTGTGTTTTATCTACAGTTCACCAGAGGTCTGTACTTGGCCCTATTTTATTTTTTTATTATTAGGAGGCTCTGACTCCTTCTCACTTTGCTCACTGACTCCCAGGCGACCTCCCGAAGGACATCAGGACACCACTCCATTAGAGAAAGCAATTGTATTTAAAGACTTAGTATATAGAAGTCTCTGGTGACTCTTCCTGTGAAGTCAGGAGACAGATTGGGAGAGTATGGGGGGGTCATGAGGTCGCTGGAAAGGGGTGTGTGGTGCTCCCAATATCTATGCAAAAGGACGAAGGTCCAAGTCTTTAGAGTTCTGGTGCTTCCTGTCTTGCTATATGGTTGCGAGACATGGACGCTATCCAGTGACCTGAGACGAAGACTGGACTCCTTTGGTGTACTGTGTCTCTCCGGAAAATCCTTGGGTACTGTTTATTTGACTTTGTGTCGAATGAGTGGTTGCACATGGAGTCCTGAATGAGGCACATTACCTGTATTGTGAGGGAGCGTCAGTTACGGCACAACGGCCATGTGGCACGTTTCCCCTGAGGGTGATCCGGCTCATAAGATCCTCATTGTTGGGCACCCGAGTGGCTGGACCAGGCCAAGGGGTTGCTCATGTAACACCTGGCTGCGGCAGATAGAGGGTCATTTCCGGAGGGTGGGACTGGACCACCATGTGTCTGCCTGGGGGGGTTGCAAACCGGGATCCCGAGTTGATTCGCCGTGTAGTGGGTGTGGCAACGCACTGTACCAGTGCATGCTCCCCAACTTGAGTTGTATATAGAAGAGTGTCCAGGGTGCGGGAGAAAAACAGTTTAGTCCTTAGTTATCCATCCATCCATCTATTTTCCAACCCGCTCAATCCAAACACAGGGTCACGGGGGTCTGCTGGAGCCAATCCCAGCCAACACAAGGCAGGAACCAATCCCGGGCAGGGTTCCAACCCACCGCAGGACACACACAAACACACCCACACACCAAGCACACACACCAAGCATGTCTTTGGACTGTGGGAGGAAACCGGAGCGTCTGGAGGAAACCCCCGCAGACACGGGGAGAACATGCAGACTCCATGCAGGGAGGACCCGGGAAACAAACCCGGGTCTCCTAACTGCGAGGCAGCAGCGCTACCACTGTACCACCGTGTCGCCTGTCCTTAGTTATTATACATAAAAATCAGTTACTTAAGTATTTCACTACAACTGTCTATTTTCAATACCAATGAATAATAAAGCATAGTTAAAAGTAAGAATAAAAAAGTAAACTGTAATAAAAAGTAAAAAAAATAAATAAATTAGATTAATGCATTGTCAAAAACAATATTATGAATTACTTTATCCTATACATTACATTCCATAAAAGTTCCTTTTTTGCATTTCTGTTCACATACTCTTGTTTATTGGATGATTCCCTTTGTTCTTGATTTGTATTTTATGCAGCTCTTTTTTGTACATTTTCTTTCTTTGACGTTCATTATCAAGTCTTGTTACGGTTTTTCTATCACAATCTAAAATTTGATGTTCTTGAATTGATAATCTGCTTTTCTGCCTTGCCATTATAACCGACTGTGTTGAAGGGCAAGTCACCAGCACTGAGAGTGTCACGGGGTGGGACGGAGAGAGGATATGTGCAGTGGGAGTAACGACTGGGCGAGTGGTGTGGAGGGGAATAGTCAAGGCTGAATAATGCGGACACAACAAAAATCTTTTTTAATATAACAGAGGGATTTTTCATTTGTTTGCTACCTTAAGGTTAAATCTTACATTAGCATAACATGTCTTGTCACTGCTGTACTGATGATACTCATAGTTATCTCCATACCATTCCTGATGGTAACACAAGGCACTCGCTGTCTTAGTGATATTTAGAATTAGATGAATAATAATTACTTGCAGTTAAATAGTAATAAGTTCATTTGTTATACTTGTGGGCATTCCTTGTCAGGTAAAAAAAATCCAACATAAAACATATCAGTATTGATGGTCACTTAATTCCAGTTTCTTCACTGATTACAAACATTGGGGTTTAATTGGATTCTACGAGTACACTTTCATTTCAAAGTCACACTACATCCTTGTCCAGTACTTCAGCAAGAATTACATCTCTGTTATAAATACATGATGCAGAGAAGTTAGTTCATGCTTTCGTAACATCTCATCTTGGCTACTGTAATTCCCTGTTTGTTGGTCTTCTTAGAAAGACCATTCAGAGGTTACAGGATGTCTAAAACAATGCTGCACATATTTTAACCAAAACACATAAATTAATTTACATAACCCCAATTGTATCATCCCTGCACTACTATCTATTAAAAAGAGGATCCATTTGAAGACCTTACTCTTAGTTTACAAATGTCTTACTTGTACTGCCCCTGCCTATCTTCAGGACCTACTTATCACATATGCACCTGTCCATTCTTTGCACTCGCAGTCTTCTAACCTCTTGGCAGTTCCTAAGACTGTGCCCAATGAGCAATCAAGCCTTCTGTTCTATTGGACTTCTGTTTGTCCGATTTTTATGTTTTAGTTTAAGAAGAATTTAAACACTGATTTGTTTCAATGTTCTTTAATAATCCATGAAAGTAATATTAACTTCTGTTTTAACCTGTTACATAATATTATTATTTGGTTATTGGGTTATTTATTCTTGATTTGTAAAGTCCCTAGTGATGACTATGTTACTTTCGTGTGCTATATAAAGAAAATGTAATATTATTATTGAGAATTACCAAGTCATGTAGTTTAAGCAAAAATCTGGACAACCTTTAAGAATTATCTGGATGAGATATGTAACCTCCTTTGGGCATTCTAGCTCATTTGTTGAGCTTAATTATTAGCTAAACAAATGAGTTTGATGGACTAACTGAATATTCTCCTCTTACTCGTCAAAATTCTTACGGATGTTCCTGTGACGATTGCAGTGTAAGGAAAATGAGGCCATTTTATAGGTCCAGGTGCACTCTACACTCTTAAAAATAATTATTATTGTACACTGACGAGCCAAAACATTATGACCACTCCCACATGTTGTGAATGACATTGAATATCTCATATTAACAGCTCATGTCAAGGTTAGAGATTTATTAGATGGTACGCTGATATTAGATACTCATAGTCAACATGTTGAATGTAGAAGACATGTGCATGCTGTATATATTAAGACCTGAGCAACTTTGATAGGGGAAAAATCATTATGGCCAATTGACTAGATCAGAGCATTTCTGAAATAACAAGACTTGTTTAGTGCTCACAGATGAGTTTTTATTGAAAGTGTCCCACAATGGGAAAAATCACAAACCAAAGACAAGGTGCTGGTAAGCCAACAGGCCAACGAAGGCTATCCAAACTTGAATGAACCAACAGACCCCTTACTGTAGCATAAATCTGATAATTTTAATGATGGTTTTGGGAGTTATGTGTCACAACCACAGTCCATCAAACCTACTGTGTTACCACAGGCCACTCGAAGTGCCCATGGTAACCCTGTCCAATGTCAACAACACCTACAATGGGTATGTGAACGCTGGAACTGAACCTTAGATCAATGAAAGAAGTCAGTCTGGTCCAATGAATCCTATTTCAGTTGCATCATGTAGATAGCCAGGTACATGTGTGTCAACTACTATAAGAAGAGATCGTACCATGATGCACTGTGGGAAGAAGATAAGCCAGAAGAGGGAGTGTAATGCTTTGGACAATGTTCTGCTGGGAAACCTACTTCAGGTATTAATGTTGATGTCAGTTTGACATGTTAACTTCCCTAATCTTAATTGCAGATAAGTAGACCCCTTCTTAACATACATTACAGGAAAATTAAGGAAGGAAAGAAGAAGACTGAGCAGCACATGGCAAAAACAGTTTTATGGAACAGTCAGCATGGGTTCAGAAGATGCTGGAATTCTATGAGATAGCAACAAAAGAATATGATCAGATTGGTGTATAAGATATTATCTATCTTGACTTTCAAAAAACATTTGATAAGGTGCTACAAGAGAGGCTGGGCATCAACCTAAAAGAAGTGGGAGTTCAGGGGGTTGTGTGTATATAGGTACAAAATTGTCTCAGACACGGGGAGGAGAGGGTTATGGGATGAGGATCGTCATCGGAATTGGCTGATGTTAAGAGTGTTGTCCTTCGGGGTTCAGTGCTAGAGCCATTGCTATTTTTAATATATACAGTTATATGAAAAAGTTTGGGAACCCCTCTCAGCCTGCATAATAATTGACTCTACTTTCAACAAAAAAGGTAACAGTGGTATGTCTTTCATTTCCTAGGAATATCTGAGTACTGGGGTGTCTTCTGAACAAAGATTTTTAGTGAAGCAGTATTTAGTTGTATGAAATTAAATCAAATATGAAAAACTGGCTGTGCAAAAATGTGGGTCCCCTTGTCATTTTGCTGATTTGAATGTCTGTCACTGCTCAATGCTGATTACTTGCAACACCAAATTGGTTGGATTAGCCTGTTAAGCCTTGAACTTCATAGACAGGTGTGTCCAATCATGAGAAAAGGTATTCAAGGTGGTCAATTGCAAGTTGTGCTTCCCTTTGACTCTCCTCTGAAGAGTGACAGACAGCATGGGATCCTCAAAGCAACTCTCAAAAGATCTTAAAAGAAAGATTGTTCAGTCTCATGGTTTAGGGGAAGGCTACAAAAAGCTATCTCAGACGTTTAAACTGTCACTTTCAACTGTAAGGAATGTGATCAGGAAATGGAAGGCCACAGGCAAAGTTGCTGTTAAACCCAGAAGGTCTGGCAGGCCAAGAAAAATACAGGAGCGGAAAATGCGCAGGATTGTGAGAATGGTTACAGACAACCCACAGATCACCTACAAAGACCTGCAAAAACATCTTACTGCAGATGGTGTATCTGTACATCGTTCTACAATTCAGCGCAGTTTGCACAAAGAACATCTGTATGGCAGGGTGATGAGAAAGAAGCCCTTTCTGCACTCACGCCACAGAGTCACGTGTTGTATGAAAATGCTCATTTAGACAAGCCAGATTCATTTTGGAACAAAGTGCTTTGGACTGATGAGACAAAAATTGAGTTATTGGGTCATAACAAAAAGAGCTTTGCATGGCGGAAGAAGAACACCGCATTCCAAGAAAAACACATGCTACCTACTGTCAAATTAGGTGGAGGTTCCATCATGCTGTGGGGCTGTGTGGCTAGTTCAGGGACTGGGACATTTGTTAAAGTTGAGGGTCAGATGAATTCAACCCAATATCAACAAATTCTTCAGGATAATGTTCAAGCATCAGTTACAAATTTGAAGTTACGCAGGGGTTGGATATTCCAACAAGACAATGACCCAAAACACAGTTCGAAATCTACAAAGACATTCATGCAAAGGGAGAAGTACAATGTTCTGGAATGGCCGTCACAGTCCCCTGACTTGAATATCATCGAAAATCTATGGGATGATTTGAAGCAGGCTGTCCATGCTCGGCAGCCATCAAATTTAACTGAACTGGAGAGATCTTGAATGGAAGAATGGTCAAAAATACCTCCATCCAGAATCCAGATACTCATCAAAGGCTATAGGAGGCGTCTAGAGGCTCAAAGGAGCAAAAGGAGGTTCAACTAAGAATTGAGGTAATATCTCTGTTGGGGTGCCCAAATGTATGCACCTGTCTAATTTTGTTATGATGCATATTGCATATTATCTGTTAATCCAGTAAACTTAATGTCACTACTGAAATACTACTGTTTCCATAAGGCATGTCATATATTAAAAGGAAGTTGCTACTTTGAAAGCTCAGCCAATGATAAACAAAAATCCAAAGAATTAAGAGGGGTTACCAAACTTTTTCATATGACTGTATATATAAATTAACTGGATAGGAATATAAACAACAAGCTGATTAAGTTTGCAGATAATACTAAGCTTGAAGTATTGAATCATTGAGGGATTTGGACAGCATACATGCTTGGACAGGTTTATGACAGATGAAATTTATTGTAAGTAAATGTAAGGTGTTACATGAAGGATGCAAACGTGAGATTTGAATACACAATGGAAGGTCTGAAAATTGAAAGTACCACTTATTAGAAGGACCTAGGAGTCATACAGTAGTTGATTATTCACTATCAACTGTCAGATAGTGTTCAGAAGCATTAAGAATCCTAACAGAATGTCAGGTTATATAGCGCCTTGATGTGTGGAGTACAAGTCACAGGAGGTTCTGCTCAAGCTTTATAACACACTGGTGAGACCTCATCTGGAGTACTGGGTGCAGTTTTGGTCTCCAAGCTACAAAAAGGACATAGCAGTACCAGAGAAAGTCCAGAGAAGAGCGACTAGACTGATTCAAGGCCTGCAAGGTATGAAATATGAGGAAAGACTGAAAGAGTTGAACCTTTTCAGTTTAAACAAGTGGAGATTATGAGGAGACATGATTGAAGTGTTTCAAATTATGAAGTGAATTAGTACAATGGATCAAGACCGTGACTTTAAAATGAGTTCATCAAGAACACAGGGACACAGTCGGAAACTTGTTAAGGGTAAATTTTGTACAAAGTTCAGGAAGATTTTTTTTTTTTTACACATAGAACTATAGACACATGGAATAAGCTACAAAGTAGTATGACAGACAGCAGGATTGTAGGGACATTCAAATTTTGGTTTCATGTTGTTCTGGAGTAATTAAGTGGAATGGATTGGATTGGTGAGCTTCTTCTGGGCCGAATGGTCTTTTCTCGTCAAAAGCAATGATATTATCCTGTAGAAGTAGAATCTTTCAGCAGGATGATATTCCCTGAGGAACATACTGAAGAGTTCAAGGATTATATATATCTTTCTTATGTAAGTGCACATTATTTATTTATCTTTTGTATATTATTTATTATTTGTATCTAAAATTAATTTGTTTTTCTTTGCATGTAACTACTTCTTTGACATGTTGTAAAGCACTATGAGCTACATATTTTGTATGAAAATGTACTATAGAGATAAATGTTGCCATTTTTGTGTTGCCCTGGCCTCCAAATTCCCCAGATCTCATTTCAGCTGAAGATCTGTGGGATGTGTTGGGACAACAAGTCCAATCCACAGTAGCTCTCCCTTGCTGTTTACAGGAGTTAAAGGATCAGCTGCTAATGCTCTGGTGGTGCCAGATACCACAGGACATCTTCATAGGTCTTGCAGAGTCCAAGCCCCAGCAGAACACAGCTGTTTTAGCAGCATACACAGGAGCAACAGCATATTAGGCAGGTGCTCATAATGTTCTGGCTCATTAGCGTCTAGTTAAGTGTTTCCATTACTTTTTCACTCCTTGTAGATGGCAATAGTTTGTGCTCCTATACTGTGTAAAGCAACCATTGCTGTTGTATTTTTTCTCAAAAGTTCTTGTTTTTTTCTCCTTTTATTGTGCAGTTCACAGCGTTGACGTCTTTGCATTTTTTCTGGTGTACTGACAAAGTTTCATCATTTTATGTACAGTGTAAGCAACTTCATGTCATTTGAACTCCCAGATTCTGTTGGGTGGTTAATGCAGCTGAAGTTCCATACTCTGTGAAAAAATAAAACATGCAGCACTGAGCCATGTTGATATTCAGGTCCCCAAACTGCTTAATTGTAAGTCGATGCTTTGTACTTAGACATAGTTTGCACCGTTGTGCAATGTCGGCCTGTTAGTGAGCTGAAAGCTGAAGGATTTACTTCATTTTCTGCAATGCAGAATGAGCTCACAGGTGTATGAATAGCATCTGAATGTTCATCCCTGTCAGCTGCCTAGTTAAAGAAGGATTTGGTGGCATCAGATATGCGGGTGAATAATGTGGTTCATGAATCAGGAGTGGTGGCATAGCATGCCTAATTAAGAGAAGAGAACAGAACTGCTTTTATTTTGCAAGAAAAGCTTTCACTGTCAAGCAAACCGGGTAAACGTCTTTTCACATTCCAAAAAAATATTCTTGTGCTAATTATGGCAGGTGGAATAAATAAAGGAGAGAAAGAGAGAGAGTTATCAATATTCACAAAAGTAATTATAAGCTTAGTTACAAAATGTCTGGAAATTTGCCACTGTAGCCAAATGTACCATAAATCGGAATGTTTTCACCCTGATGCTAGTTGTCATCTTTATTACAGAGAAGAGCTATCTTTCCACTTAATGTTATGTATTTGACAGATTTCTAGACCAGTGAATGTCGCCATGCTAAAATTAACTCAATTCACAAAACTTTACATTAAACAGATGTGTGGATAACTGTTGAGTAGAAAAGAACATTCCCTTCATTTTTATTCCATTATTCAAAAAAAACCAGCAGCCATTGTAGATTCTGCAGCTGGGGGTCTGTTGTGACTCTGACTTCTTTTTCAGTATAACAATGCAGTCTGTTTGCCAGTTACTTAAGTTAAAAAACAATCAGTCTGTCATTTTCCAACCCACTTAGTCCTGATCAGGGTTGCAGGGTTCTGCTCCAGCCTATCACAGCCTGCATTTAGTATTGCCAGTCCACCTAACCCGAGTGTCTTTGGACTGTGGGAAGAAATCAGACCACCTGGAGGAGACCCACGTGTATCCAGCAGGGGACGTTAGCTCCCTTGTTGGAATGAGTTCTTTTGTAATTGTGGCGTGTTACATAACCCAAATCTATATAGCTATGATATTAAAAGGCAATACCCCTCCCTAAATAATACAGCGGTAAGAAATCACATAGGAGAAATAACAGCTTTTTTTAATGTCGGCTTACGCTGTATAACAGAAGAAGGAAGCCAATGGCAAGAACCCAGTTCGGAAGTGGGGCCCGATGTGTAGAGTCTGCCATTTTTTCCGCTGCATTGGAAGGATTTTCAGGATCGGATGACGTTATCTTCCATCTGCCCGTCGACTTCAAAGGTGTGCCGGGCAATGTTTCAAGGTTTTATACTCTTTCTTCACGTAAAGGCCCCCACTTCGGTGAATCATACCATTCCAAACAAGGCAACGGAGGATACAATTTCATGCTGACTTTAATACACAAAAATAGTATACAATGGTCATCAGTCTGACTGCCCATTTCACAGTTGTCCCTAACTGTCTTGTCTTATAATGCTTGCCTAGCTATTCTGATATGGTGAACCCCTGTGTTAAATCTGGCTCTGTGTCAACTGTGCATGTGAGCAGAAAAAGGCAGATTAATAAAATATATTTGCACAGAGCACAATGACACATTAAACTTATACACTTATTACACCATGCAGACATTTTGAGAACATGTAAACTCCATTCAGGGAAGATCTGAACCCTGGTCTCCTTACTGTGAGGCAACAACACTACAACTGTGCCACCCAGTTAAATAACATCAATTCTGATATAGAACTTCTTCACATTCAGAATTAAGTAAAAGCAACGGTTTTGTTTTGTTTAAGCAAAAAAGTCGTATTCAGAACCAGTGGTCCAGTTTTCATGAGAAGCAGAACTACAGCTCCTATATAAATTATTCACCACTTTAAAAATATGTGGTGAAAATATTTTATATTTATACAGTAGTTTCCATATTTTATTATTATACAGCATTGAATATTTGTGACAATTGGGGCCATTGCTGGGCATAGGCGGTCTAGGCAAGCGTCTAATGGTCAGGACACATTACTGCACCCCCATGTAGAGGTTCTTATCTTTATTTTGCTTAGAATTTGTCCGGTTCGAACAGGAACACAAAGATATGTTTATGTTGTGTGCCTCAGCAGAGCCTGCACTGTCTGCACTATGCACAGCACAATCTGTTGTCCAGAAACAGTCCTGGACAATGCAACATTTTTTTTTAAACAATGCAGACCTACGAACACTCAGCCTCAAAGCCAATGTCTGATTACATTGTTTTATATTATCTTCGCATACTAGCGAATGTAGTTTTAATATCTGACATACACAGTCAAACAATAACATTTACAACAATAATGATGATGCCAATAATAATCCTCAAACTGTAGCATAGAAGAGAAACACATGGTGAAATAAAATTAAACAATCAAAACGGCAACAGGACTGTAGCTCTTGAGTGAATTGCTAAAAGCTGATTCAAACCAAAGTATCCCCTTTAGGTTAGGAGCATGCACTGATACAGTGAAATAGACACACAACTACTAAAACAATTAAATTAAACAATTAAAACTTATGTTAAAACTTAGCAAATATCATCCTCTGTTGCTCACCACCATTTGTGTGATTTGCTCTGGGCATGCTAAAGTAGTTGTGTGTTCTTGTGGTTCGGTTAGATTGAATGATTTGCATACACACGCAAATGATAAACAGGAATTGTGGGTATAAAGATTCCTATTTAAAGATAATCATTATATTTTAGCGTCCCAGCCAGGTTAAAGCCTGGTTGGGGATTGAGGGGCAGGGGTTAATGTGTCGGCGCTGGGCTATGGAGGGTAAAGAATGGCATGCAGCATTAATATTGGGAATATGATTGACAGTAAATGGAGGAATAGGGGATGCACCCTGAATGGAGGGGTGGGAAACAGAGGCAAGAATTTTTCTAGGTGGTTTGAGGAAGAGCTGGGGGGTCGTGAGGTGGGTTATCAGCTGTTTGGTTTTTTTTTTTTTGTTTTTTTGTCCATTGACAGCGTCTCTCAGGGCTAAAACAATGAGAGATATAGACTATTGTAAACAGTTCAAGTTCAAAGTCATTTGTTTTTATTTTTACAATTGTGTATTTTTTTCTTTCACTGTTCCAGTAAACTGTTCTGCAATGCCTTCTTTGTTCTTCTGTGTTTCTTTCTTTTCAAACCTGAAACATTGAGGTCAATACAATATTCACAATTTCACTGAATATTGTCATTATGCTAAGTTATGCTATGTAGAATATCACCAATATCAAAAGGAACATATTTAGCTGGTGGTTTAAATAGATAACTATAGAAACTACACCATAGTTTTAGTAATAACTTAAGTGTTTCTTTCTAAACTTCTTTATAGAATCATTCAAAGCAATAAACAAAGACTACTAATACAGCCCGATTCCTACTGATCTTCTGAAATTGCTCTCCTTAAGAGCATATTTTTCTGATACAGTCTTGTAAACAGATTTTTCTCAAATTTTGTATTTGAGGTCCCAAATACTTCGCTGTCCCCAGTTTTGTCTCAATGTACAGGTCTGGCAGTGCTGATTCCTCTCAAAGCGAAGGGGGTAATGGGGAGCCATTTACAACTTTGCCGAAGGTAGCAAAAACCCTTGAACTGGCTCTGGTGACAACAGAAAAAGAGTCTTTAATGTCAGCATGAAAATAGATCTCTGAAAAGTGGTCTAAGTTAATTACAAATATAAAATACAAAATAAATAACCTCATAAGTACAGTATTTACCTCCTTTAAGTCAGTATTTAATAGTCAAGTATGGATGCTCAAGTCTCCTTTGCACATCTGCTCTCTTTCCTTTTTCTTCATTCCCTTTGTAAAACTGCTCTGGTGCTGTTGGGTGTCTTTGTTAAAATGAAGGAACAGCCTTTTTCAAATCCAACCACAAATTCTTAATTGATTGGAGATCTGGACCCTGATTTGACCACTGCAGGACTATTCACATTGTTGGTTTGAAGCAATTCCTCTGTTGCTTTGGCTTTAAGCTCGCGATTGTTGTCTTGTTGGAAAACAAACCTCCCAAGGTGCAGGGTTCTTTCATACTACATCAGATTTCTCTAAAGAATTTCCTTTGTATTTTGTGGTATCCATTTTCCCCCCACAAGCCTTGCAAGGCCTTCTGCAGTGAAGAATCCTCACATCCTGATGCTGCTTCATGACTGGGTAGGATGGTGCATTTTTGATAATGTGCAGTGTTCAAACATTACGTTCAGTCTTGGCAAAAATGCTCAATTTTGGAGTCATCAGACTATACAACCTTCTTCCAGCTGACTTTAGAGTCTCCCATGTGATTCTGGCGCACTCTAGCTGAGTTTCACTGAGCTGTATTTTGCCACACTCTGATGAAGCTGCTGCTCATGAAGTACCTGTGCAACAGCTGGTGTCTGCATAATCTCTCCAATATCAACCATTGTGGCTTGCAAATCTTTCAGGAGTTTTCCAAGGATTCCTGATGGCCTCCCTCACTTGTCTTTCTGCACAATTGTAACCCCCTTGCACGGCCTTTCCTTCTCAAGCAGTGTGCTAGGCCCTGAGTTCTTTAGTTTGGAGTCGCCACCCAATAGTTAAATTTACTTGCAACCATTTAGCTCAATTGGCTTGTAACAAATCACACCTTTCACTCAGTTTAAAGAACAGAAAACTCTCTCTTTACTTGAAACCAAGAAACAGACAACCAAACATTTGCATATTATAACTATTTACAGCATGAAAAAAAACATAAGCTATTTGCAAAACTATACGCCGTCCTTTCAACACTACTGGTGAACTCATCGTTAGTACCTATACCCTTTTAGAGCAATTAGTCACTTTTGCTGGGTGCCCCAAACATAGCTTGGGTGCATAGTGGCCAACAAGCAAAACAGCACTGGCCCCTTCACTTGAGCTTTACCTCAAAACACATAAATAAAACAAATAATAAAAAAAAAACCACACTCAGACCTTGGGTGGATGAACTCTTCCTCCATATGTCCCTCCTTTCGTCTCACCCTTGTGTGGTATCCGGAAAAATGCACCAGTGGGTTTCACTCGTGTCCTACCAACTTTCTCCTCGTTTATTTCCTGCACGCTCCTTTTACCCCTGCTGGACACCTTCTATTCGATAGTGCCTTTTTGGGAATGGCGTTCACTTTCGTCCCACTAAATCGTTTAACAACTTCGGTTTTCTCCCTCTATCTCTCTCTGCGCACCAGTGTTCTGCTGTAGTTTCTTTTTCTTTTCTACGTTTCAATATATTATAGTTTCATAGTCCTCGTCAGCATTATGCTGCCACTTCACTTCTACTAGTTTAGCATTTTGCTAAAGCTGTTCTCTTATAGCTGTGTCTCACTTCAGTGTTCCGCTAAAGTTATCCTTTCTCTCTTAACGCCATTCAACTCTACCCCACGTGTATTCCCCTCTCCCCTCTTTTACTTCTGTGTTCCTCCAGTCCTCTCTTTTTCCTCCAATCCCATCCCTGTATCTGCCTGACACAGTCTGAGGAGGGACCAGTGAGGGAGCACTAACAGGTGTTAAGCTAGGCTTTATGTCCCTGCTCTGTTTTCTGTTACAATTCGAAACCACGCTTATTTTAATTATGACATTAACTTTATTAACAAAATACATTCTGCAAAATCTACTCTGTTACACAATCATTCAGGTTTTTGAGAACGGCTACATATTCTCTTTCTGATACACTAACACTGAGGACTTTCAGCCAACAAATTATTCAGCAGAAGTGTGTCAAGAAACATGACTAGGGTTCCAACAGCAATACGCCCGCATAGTGCCTCACTGGGATGGACTGCGGCAGCCAAGCCATACATTTTTATTTCTTTTTAATTTTCTTCTTTTATAGTCATTCTGGTGTGTGCTCAGACCAAAATATGTGTGTATATTTATTTATTTTGTAGTATTATTTATTTACTTATCTACCTATTTATGTATTTATTTATTTTAAGAGCTTCTGTATAAAGCCATTTACCTTTGGGGACAAATAAAATTCTATCTATCTATTGAAGCATCCTCCCCCAGTATAATAGATGGCAATGTACAGCTGGTGTTGACCCAGTAGGGATGCCCGCAGGGGGATATGGGAGTCATAATCCTATGGGACAATCCTGTTGGGGTCCTTGGGTGCCATCGGGGGTGCCTAAGGGAGAGGGACTCTCTGTTTCAGGAGGCTTTCAATGGGCTATGCTGGTGCCTAAGGGAGAGGGACTCTCTGTTTCAGGAGGCTTTCAATGGGCTATGCCTGCCCCAGTACTGGAAGTACTGCTGGGTCTGACATAAAAGTGAGCTGTCCAGCCTCTTCCACTGAAACAAAGTTGGGATGCAGGAGGCAAAGCTCACCTGAAGGAGGAAAAGGGAAAAGTAGTTTATTGAAAAGCTTTGGACTGGCCTATGTATAAGGTAGTTTGTGCAATAAAAACCTTTGTTTTGAACCTGGAACTCTTTAGTGTGGTGTGTCTGGGGTCTTGTGGCTCTCTGGTGCCCTCTGTCTTTTACACTATCTATCTATCTATCTATCTATGTAAATATACAGCTGTACCATGTTCTGTTTCTTCATGATTGATTTAACTGGATATTTAGTGACTTGGTTATTTTCTCATCTCCATCCTCTGACTTGTACTCTT
Source organism: Polypterus bichir lapradei (assembly GCA_026402145.1). NCBI lineage: Eukaryota > Metazoa > Chordata > Cladistia > Polypteriformes > Polypteridae > Polypterus > Polypterus bichir. The sequence continues at coordinate 32,944,760 of JANRMT010028174.1, read as the reverse complement.
CAGTCATCATTTTATGGAGTTGCTTGAAGGGTTCCTTTATCTTCATTGTGTAAGTTAGTCCACCACAATGACTCACCACAAGTTGTTCCTTCCACATTCAGGTCCAATCAACTGAAACCCCAGACAGTTGGTTTCTACTGAACTGATTACAAGACCTTTAAACCCAGCTGGCAGCATCAGTGAAGATTGGCATGTTTCATATTCAAGGAAGGGAATACTTATGAGATCAATTAATTTGTGTTTTATTTTTATAATTAGGGTGTCACAGTGATAGCACCGTTGTTTTTCAATAAGGATACCAGGGTACACATCCCATGCCCTCCCTGTGTGGAATCTGTATGAGCCCCCCATGTCTATGGAGGTTTCCTCCCACAGTCTAAATACATGCAGGTTCGGGTGGCTTGGCGATGTTTAGTCGGCCCAAATGTATGTGTGTATGTTCACCCTGCAATATCCAGGAATTGTTTCTGCTATGCTTGCTGGGAAAGGCTGCAGCCACCCACGACCCTGCTTATAATTAAGCACACGTAGAAAATGGTATGGTATATTTGTAAATAATTTAGACCACTTTGCGGAGACCTGTTTTCACTTTGTCATTAAAGAGTCTTTTTCTGTGTCAAAAAAAAAAACAAACAAATTAAATCCACTGGGATTTAGTGTTAAAATTTGTAAGGGTGAACGTGCTTTATTGGTACTGTACATCTGTATGAATTTCATATATAATTTGAAGTGATTTGCACTTTATATGTGAGTATTTGCTCCTTTCTATACCTGATCTTCCAACGTCATTCAAGCTCAATTCTAAATACATTGTATTGATTGCTTATTTCAGGTTAGTAAGCCATGCTTTAGCTAGAAGAGAAACTCTTGGCCATGTGAGTGCACAGTATAAAAGACACAATAAAAAAGAAAGGATTAAACTAAACTAAATTAAATTAAACTAAATGGCATTTAACCTGACAAACTTTTACAAAGAGCTGTGTTTTCCTTCTCTGGTGCAGGTTTAGCTACAACAAAAGAACACTTTGAAACAGCAATCAGTTACAAAACATACACACTCTCAAATAACTTTACCAGTGCGGGACCAGCAGAGAAGGGTGGCTGTGATGAATGGTCCGTGATGAAGTGCGATTTTAAATGAATGGTCTGTGGTAAAGTGAGGTCCGCGGTTGACTGGCGTTTTAATTAAATATTCGCTGCAATCTCGTCTTTTTGTGGGAGAGTGTGGTGAGAGCGGTTCCCGCGTGCGATGCGGGAGTAGACGGCCTTGCACTTAGTGCACAGGTACAGGATTGTCCGCCACCCTAATTGACGCCTGGAGCTGCTGATTGCCGCATCTGTGCCACGTCCCCACGTTTGAAAAGGGAAGCACGAGTGAGAGAGAGGAGGGAAAAGGAATGTACTAAAGAAAAGAGAGCAGAGGTTAAAGGGAAAAGAACAGAGGCAGGAGTGTGAGAGTGAGGCGGTACAAGGAAAGGAGGCAGATGGATGGGTTTGGAGCCCCAGGGAGAAGCGTGTGTGGTGAGCACTCAGGAGGTAGCTGAACGGTCGCTCTGCAGCAGGAGCGACCATTGGGCTCAGGAATGTACTTTCGCTGGAAGGGGCTGACAGACTGGCAGCGGTGGGAGGACAGGGCACTCGTGCCAGGAGGAGCCTATGAACTGGCAGAGGTACGGGCGGAGCAGGGCACGGTGACTTTCCCTTGGAATGCCAAGGAAAAGTGGCGATGAGGACACAAGCCAGGAGAAAAGGTTATCCGAGTCTGCTGGTAGACCTCTCCTTGGTCTGCAAGATCTGGGAAGGGGTTAGATGAGGAGGAGTCGGTTTTAAAGGCTGGTGTTTTTAGAGAACTTTAACCTCTGATTTTAATGGATTTATTTATTTTGATTTTAACCTCCACCTCACCTTTGTTTTTATGGATTATTTATTTATGGAACGCCTTGAAGCACTGCACTTTTTGAACACTTGGTTTGTTTCTTTGTTTTTTTTTTTTAATAAAAGTACTGTTTTACACCATCCCCTTGCTCCAAGTGTGGTTTGTCCTCGTCTGCCAAGTTCATCTTGGTTACGGTACTAACAGTGTCAGGTTCAAGATGCTGCTATAATAGAAGAGGGGCCAAGGAGCCAACCTGCATCATCACATAGTCGTGACCCAGGAAGTTTCAGGCTCCAATCAGGTAAGGGTGTGAGTGAGCACGCTTCTTTCCGGAGATGGTAAGGGGTGCCTGGCCGATTGCGCATACACGTGATAATGTGAGTGTCAGTCAGGTGCCTCATTCTTACCTTGGAATGGAGCGGAGTATCACATGAGCACCCAATTAGGCAAGCCAATATAAGAGGAGCCTGCATGGAAGAGATAGAAGGCTTAGAAGATCAAAACAGAAAGAGAGAGCGCAATGACAGACGGAGGTTAAAGGAAAAGAAGGACGAATGAAAGCAGGATCAGGAAATGACAACGTGTGATTAGATAGAGGCAGGCAGTCGGGGGAGAGCAGCTTGGAGGAGCGTAGGGTCAACACTCGGGGGCTGAAGTGGGCCATTTGGCTGAGCATTCATTGGGTAATCCAGAGTGGCCCACCGCTCACTCTTGCGTAAGGCCGAGAAGTGGCAGCGAGAGCAGGAGGAGCAAGGCTAAGAGTGGAACCCTGATGGCAGCCCGTGGGTCTGTAGGGACCCAAGCCTGGATTTTAAAGTTTGGCTGTGCTTATAGGTTTAGCATTGAGGGGTAAGCAGAGGAGACATCGGTTTTAGGAGGATGCACCTGGGCTTCAGTGAGTTTTAAAAGACAGTGTCCTGTGTCACACACGTGTGAATGGGAGACAGTTTACAGGCTCAAATAATTGTAATTGCTATCCAGACCAGAGGCTGGCGCTGTAGTTTAACTTCCCTCCTCTTTTCCCTGCAGAACAACTGAAGAATCACCCCAATAATGGTCACTTCTGGCTTGTGATGTCACTTCTGGTTCCACCCCTCAAAGTCCCACCTCCAGATGATGTCACTTCTGGTTCCTAAAATGCCACCTGCTTATTACATCACTTCCTGCTGTTTCATTATATAAATGTCCACCATTCTTGTTTTGATCAGTTCTGTTTAGGACTCAAGTCTGTAAATACCAAACTACAAACGCTCAACTTTGACTAAACGGGGACGGTCCCCAACACTTTGAATTTGTTCTTGTGTATTTTGTTACACCTGCCATGATTTTAGCCTCACTTTTATTTCTAGATTATTTTTTGACCTTTTTAATCTCTTCGGTCACTTAATTTTTACACATTATTTATTTATTGAAGTATTTGAATCATTGCACTATTGAACACTGTTTGTTTGGATTTTAAATAAAAGCACTTATTGCACCTACTCCTTAGCTGGATGTGTTTGTCTTCATTTGCCCGACTCATCTCAGTTCGTGACTATTAACAGTTTGGGTGGAGCCAACCCAGTAGCATGTATGGCAGTTATTACACAATGTTTGAAAGCTTTAAGGCCAGCTCGCTTATGCGCAACTGTGTTTTTGGACTATCCTCTACTGACCGACTTCGACTCCACTGCAGCCACTGCTCCTGTCTCTCTCTTCAGTTGAATGCTGCCAAGGAAGACACCTTCATATTCTTAGAATCTGAAGAATGATCACCGGAATAAGGCAGATATCTAGAAATCTGTCAAGTTTGCTTTGTGTTTCAATAAAAGCTCTAAACCGAATAAAGTCCCATTAGTGTTCCTTGAAGTGCCAAAATAAAGGTCTTTTTGCTCAGTGCCTTTTTTGTGCAACTCAGAATCCTGAACCTGACAATATTTATTAGAAAAGCCAGAAACAAAATAAATGATCTTCTGTTTTCGCAACACTGAAGACACATCTAAACACATGACACCTTATGGTGAGTGGTGGCCGCAGCCTTGATGATTTTGTTTTGTGGGGGTGAATTGTCATTACAGGACGTAGTGCACATCCCGTCTTCTGACAACAAAATGGGAAAACTTCCAAGCAGGGGAGTCACTTTTTACAGGCATTATTTTAAAAAATAATTTCAGTCTTCATGAGTTTTTCTTGGTGTCTCTGAGTTTTGTTATTCCCCCACTTTCCCCCAATTTTTGTACCATATATAACATTTGTAACATTAACTTAGTCAGTCAGTCAGACAGTCATTTTCCAACCTGCTATATCCTAACACAGGGTCACGGGGGTCTGCTGGAGCCAATCCCAGCCAGCACAGGGCGCAAGGCAGGAACAAACCCCAGGCAGGGCGCCAGCCCACCACAGGACACACACACACCAAGCACACACCACTAGGAACAATTTAGGATTGCCAATGCACCTAACCTGCATGTCTTTGGACTGTGGGAGGAAACCGGAGCACCTGGAGGAAACCCACGCAGACACAGGGAGAACATGCAAACTCCAGGCAGGGAGGACCTGTGAAGCCAACCCAGGTCTCCTTACTATGAGGCAGCAGTGCTACCACTGCGCCACGTGCCACCCAACATTAGCTTATATCAATATTAATTCAGTAATTTACTGTACAGAAGAAAAAGTTAGTTGAGAGTTCATGTTTTCCTTTCACTTTTGTCAAACTGTACCTTTCAGTAATTTAGTTATTTAGTTTTTTTATCCTGTTTTGTCCATTTAGATGTGTTCCACACTTGTTTCCAAGCCCCAGGCTTGTGTACAAATGTATTTCTCAGCTAGTAAATGGACAATGTTTGTATTGACTTAACTGTTGGGAAACTGAGTCAATTATTTTTTTAAATGAAGAAACAGACAAGGACTGAGGAGGGGAAAACACACACACCTAGGATCGACAGAAAGCTGCTTTTGGTTCACCCCATTCACTGGCTTGATGAGGAGAAAGATGCAAGGAAGAGCAAGAGAAAGCAAAATGCAAGGAACCAACTCCAGTAACTGCAAAGAAAAATCTTCCTAAACCCGGACCCCAAGGGGCAAAGCATCTCTGGAAAGTCTCCTGCAGTGTTATTAGACATCTAACTTTTGCAATGTTCCCGAAATGGGAAAATGCAGTGCCAGTAATCTAGTTAATATGCGATTTAAAGTTTAAGTTTGAGTCTTTAATTATACCAAAATATTTTACTTTTGCCTTGACTTTAAATTCTAAGGGATCAAGTATGTTTCTAATAGCCTCATTATTTCCATGTTTACGAACAACTAAGATTTCAGTCCCCTCTACTACTGAAGCGCCTCTGCCATGATTGCTCAGTTTGACTAGGCAATTGTTCCAGACTTAGTCCATTTATGAATTATGGAGTCCACCGTGTTCTTGGGAATAGTTTTTGTATCCTTCCCCAGATCTGCTCCTTGGCACAATCCTCTCTCTAACCTCTGCAAATAATTCCTTCAACCTCATGGCTTAGTTTTTGCATTGATACACATTGTCAGCTGTGGGACCTTCTATGGACAGGTGTGTGTCTTTCCTATTCACGTCTAGTCAAGTGAATTGACCACTGGTGGACACTAAACTAGGTGAAGAAATATCTCAGTGGAGATCCATAGAATGGGGTGCATCTGAGCCAGACATCAATAGTCATTAGCAAAGGATCTGAGGACTTGTGTCAATAGGATAAGAAGCACTTACCTATGAAATGGATATTTTCAAAGGCAGGTTAATATATTTTTAAACTGTATTGCAATACCCAAAAAAGACATATTTTGAAACATACATATTGGAATAGTTTTCTAAAATATATCTTACTGTATATATTTCTGATTATTTTAAAATATATTAATGAAGATTTTAATATTTTGAAAATATATGCAATATACAAAAACAACAAAATGTACTGCAAAAATATTACAATATGTTTATCCTTAAAGAATTTTATAACTTACTTTAACATGTATTTATTTTTGTAGTGATATATATTTTTTAAAATATATTTTCCATGTACTTCATTTTTCTAAGGGAAATACCTATGCAACAATAAATAATAACTAATTGCTCAAAAATGGAATATCTGGAAACAGAGTGTATTTTTTTAAACATAATTAAGACAGCTGATGATTACGTTCTTTGGGCATCTTTCAATGCAGAGGATGAGATGTGACATCACATGCCAGCTCACATGAATACACCAACCTCATGAACCTGTTGGTGCCATCTTGTTTTTCAGAATTAAGTGGATAAACACTGTGAGAACCAGCCTCGATGAGCACAGACACCAAGACATCTTATGTCCAGAATACACGTTTTTATTTTCCAAGACAAGTACAGTGCACTAATCACTCACAGTCCTTTGCTCTTTTAGTCTTTTTCTGCCGCCTCCACTCCTCTTTCGTAAACTTCGTTCCGCTCCCTCCCAACTCCAGCTCCTCGACTGGAGTGAGGCAGCCCATTTTATGTAGTACCTGGGTGTGCTCCATGTGCTTCTTGACTATCTTCCTGCAGCACTTCCGGGTGTGGTGGAAGTGCTGCCTGAGCACCCGGAAGCACACCAGGTGTATTTGCCTCCTGGCCTATCAGCACTCCCTGTTGTGGCAGAACTGCAGCCGTCCACGTCTCTTTGGAACGTCTGGCGAACCCTGGTGGTGGCCACATGCCTAAACCGGGTGGAGCTTCCCAGCTCCGAACGTGTGGCCCACCTGCAAACCAGGGTGGTTGCCCTGTCGTGTCCCGGGGGAGGTATTGGCCCTCTCCCGGTCCTTCCACCTCCCAGGCATCCCGGCTGTGCAGACACCCCAGCTGTCTATCACAACACTCATCAGACAAATAAGAAAGAAAGAAAGAAAGAAAAGTCTCAGAAACAAAGACATTTAGCCAAGTGTAAAATCTGAAAATCAGCATATTAAGAAATACAGCCTTGGTTTTAGCAGCAGTAAGCATCGCCAGGTGTACATTTTGTTTCATTTTGTTATTTCTTTTATCTGTATACTTGCTAGAGAGAAGACATACCATATTCATTGAAACAGTGTATTTCATTTGTGGAGATGGATGTTCATACAGGCTGCGTCAAGTTGTCACGTGAGGTATATATAGAACAATATTCCATTTTAAGTGCTATTGAGGAAAGCACAACTCAGCAATGGGTGACAAACTGGAGTAGTACTGGTTCTGTGAGCAATGTACTAAAACCAATAAATTTTTTCCCTTCATATTCCAGCGGATGTTGCAAATATTGTAGATCACACGAAAAGAAGTCCTCATAAGTTGATATGATTATATTAACAGACACGTGTGTCATAAATGTTATGTCAATGTGAAAGTCACCATTTATAGACTACGTTTTCATGCGCAACCCAGTAGATCTATAATTCTCCCCTTCTTTCCTTCACAACTTTTTGATGGGTGCTCAGCAAAAAAAATGTAGTTTCTTACATTTAGTGTTTATCTATAAAGCAGTTTATGGTAATGAAAATATATTTTGCCAGATAGTCACCACTTAGAGAGGGGCTATAACAGGAAGTGACTTTGGCATTTAGCAGGTGATTACAACATTCTTCTGGCATCTTTCTATGATGAGGACAATATACGACATCACATGCCATGCTGCTCTTGTTGCGCTGTTCATTGAGACAGCAGTTAGACTTGAGGATTGTCTCCTTTTAGACTCATAAAATACACAAACCTAAACAGTTTACTAATATTCTTTTAACTGTAGGTTAGTAATAAAATGGCTGCAGCTAACTGATATCCCTCCATACCATCAAATCCAAAGAGTCAGTTGAAGTCTGCTATGCACTAGGGATGATCCTGGATGATCTTAGTATGTATTTATGGTAAAGCATCTAACTTTTGGGTTTAGTGCTGCTGCTTTGTGCTCCAGAACTGCAGACTAGCAGCAAACTAAGACAAACATTAAGTGCAGTTGCAGTGTGCTTCTGGAAGTTGAAGGGGAACAGAGTTAAGCACTAACCTTAGACCATCTCTTCAGCAGGTTTAATAGGCATAGTACAATGGGTAACGTGACAAAACATATTTCACACACATCAGACAGACTGCTACGGACATGAAAAAACATTTATATGCCATTCAGAAATATGGAAACCATGTTATATTTTGTACTTATATTTGGACTGAAGTATGCAGTGATGCTAAATCAAATATATTTAACTCAATACTATAGAAAAAGACAAGTGATGAATGGAAATATTTATATTACGGAATGTAAGAAATTGAAAAAATCCTGATCAACATACATTTAACCAAATCAAATTTTAGTTGTTACATACAATTCAACACATACTGCAGATTGTAGTGAAAGTCTTACATGCAGACGCTGAAGTAAAATATAAATATTACAAAGAAACAACAGTCTATCAAACGCACATTAGAATTTCTAGCTTTGTGGGTATTCTCCAGATCTCTCTCATTATGTATTATATAGGGGTTACACTCTAATGTGAAGTTTGTGCTACGATGACCCCTTCTTTATGAGCATTGTCCAGTCTCTGAATAGGTATGGATTAATTCAGATATTAGGAAAAGTTGGGCACATAATGAATGACAAGTATTAGCAGCTCTATATTATGTGCCTAATTGTTAAAGGAGTTACAGAGAGAGAATTATGCTTCAGATACAATTCTCCAAATGTGTAGATCTTGTCGTCATGATTTACTATTTACTTAGGGCCTTTTCATATGCCAAAGTGAATAACAACAGCCATACTCATTTCGATCCAGTATACCTCAGCAACTACAATTTTTTTATTAAGTTTATAGGTAAACGAGGGTGTACTTTCTGACTGTGCACTGCCCTTTAAACTGAGATGAATGTGTAATGGTACATCATTAATTGAGAGAAGAAGTCCAAGAAGTAATAGGAAGAGTTATAATGACAAAAATACAGATACATAATAAATAAAATAATAACACAATCAATCAATAAATAAATACATCTAAAGAGAATTACAAATAAAAATATAAGACAAAAGAAATAACTTACTATTAACTATGCACAGTAATTATAATGATAAACATCAGAATCCAATGCTATGGTCAGAGAGAATATGTAAAACAAAAACTATGGCCGACAAAATAAATCTGCAGGGGTTTCAAGACAAAAGAGAACACCAGCCCCTGAACATTCTGCAATACATAACTGTAATACAATTATGCATCATCATTATGACACACTTTAATAGTTAATAATCGTGGCATCCCATCCATCCCAACATTAAAGACTACCCCAAAAATCAGGAAAACAAACCTCATTCATTGGTCAAGAGTCTTGTCTTCAGTTCCAAAATACAGTCCCTTGTGGCTTGAGTTTCCTGTTTATGATGTGCACTGATTTTTCCTGGAAGTATTATTTAACAGTTTTAAATGTTATGAGCATATGGCTGGATATGTATCATGTGAATTATGTGACACAAGTAATGTGGGATTTTATTTGTTTATTTTTTTTGGTCCATGGAAGTGTCATATTGTTTACCATTATCCAGCATTGCCTACAATTGGCTTGTATTATATCATAAACTTTTATTATCACCATTCCGCATGAAAACATGAAATTAAAAAAAATGAAATGGCCTTCTCTACAAACTATATTGGGTAACTAATATATAACATTTTTTATTTTTGACATGGAGTATTCTTTTAAAACAGTACATCAAACAAAAAGGTTTGGGGCAGCCACCTGTATATTATCCCTTGGCTGCAAATGGGTTGTTTTTGTTGAAGTTGTTTACAGGTTGGAGTCCAAAACAAAACTGATTTACAAGCGCAAATATGGTGGCTTTAAAGGCTGGGACAGGAAGTGATGTCATTGGGACTGGAACCAGAAGTGACATCCTTGGAACTGGAAGTGACGTCATCAGTACTGCTAGGACAGGAAGTGATTTTTCGTGGATGGTCTGCAGAAGATTGAGAGAGAAAGTCAGTGCAGCTCTGGTCTGGCATGGTACTATATTATTCAGGCCCTTTTGCTGCCTCCCAATCACATGTGTGTGACACTACCAAAAAATGTCTATGGTATCAATAAACAATGGTTGAATACTAAACTTACAACCTCAAGGAAAAGTAAAGAACAGTAAGGAAAAGCTAGCAAAAGGACAAGGCAGAAATCATGGTGATCAACCAGAGACAGAGTCAAAGCATGAGCAAGTAGTAAATGGATCCAGTTGGCTGAGTGAAGAAGATGTCCAAGGAGTCAAAACAAAACACTATAGAAGCCAGTGGAGCATCTGTTAATGCTGAAAGTCATTGTACATAAGTCATGGGTGCTACTAGAAACCAAATGTAAGATGGTGTCATTAGAAAGAATCACAGACTAAAGGCATTGGTAGCTGTGCAGCTTGACAATGCAAATGACTTTATGGAAATGCATGGAAACTTGGGATCATTATTAAGATATTGGGGTTTACTACATAATAATGAAATGAAATTCACATCACTGCAAATTACTTTAATCTGACGTGAGCATCCTGAAATGGTGTATGCATGTGTAAAATAAAGAGAACTTAAACATTAAACATGTATTCTTTCTTATTTCTAAAGTTTCTGCACTGCAATATAGAGTTTTGTTAATTTTTAAGATTTAAGAAGTAATTACTTAATAAGTAATTTATTCTTAATCTTTGCTTTCAAGACATTTTTGTATTAAGGCTCTTTATCATTGCCTGCTCAGCATGCAAATTACCACTGCATTTGTATTACAGAGTCATTTGTAAGAAATGACTGCTTTGTCACTTCACGTTTGTGTCACCACTGTGAGAGACAAGCACTGGGCAATGAATTCTTTAAGCAAATACATTTTCAGTTAGATAGAAACTCTTGGGAAAATATCAGTGTCTATTCTTAGAATATTAAACTTTATTTAATATTTGGAAGAAAGAAAGAAAGAAAGAAAGAAAGAAAGAAAGAAAGAAAGAAAGAAAGATGCTCTCGACCATATTGGTACAATTAATGTCAGAAATTGTTTAAGCACAAAACTAAAATGCATGCACCTCTTATAATTAGTTTGTAATAAACTCTAACCTGAATTTATAATGAAAAAAGACTTCAGTCAGCAAGAGACAATAGGTTGGTAGGTACTGGTGTTCTTATGCTAATTATTGTATCTGGGAAACAAAAATTCTATCATTATAGGGTTTTGCTGTAATACAGCTTCCAGCCCTGGAGGACATTTACAGCACACAATGTCTCAGGAAAGCCACCAGCATCAGCATGGATCCCACTCACCCATGCTACAGTCTATTTGAAATTCTCCCATCCAACTATAAAGCCCTTCATGCACAGGCCTTGAGGCTCAGAGATGGTTCTATCCCAAGAGCTATAAACACACTCAATCAGTACATCAAGAACTGTTTGTATTTACAACAACCTCCCTGTAAACTTGCACTACAACCATAACACTGCATAATCTGAGCCATTTTACAAACCATTTGCACTATTTACACTATATGTATATTGTACTTATTTTTTCATAGTGTATATTTTTATTGTTTTACTGTATTATTTTTATAATTTAATAGGATGATTATTTCTTGGAGGAGTTGCAACATTGAATCTCAATGTACTGGGCAAAATGACAGTAAAGGAATTCAATTCAATAAATCTATACCACACTGAGTAAAAATAATAGTTAATCACTTCCATAAAGTGTAATGAATTTGAAATCCTCATTTCATACAATACCTTTGGTGTCACATTACATATTAGAAGGCAATACAGGCCTAACTTTGCCATGGTGCCTGATCTGAACTGCTAGTATGGAGCAGAACCCAACCAGGTAATCCTGTGGCCAACCTGATTGGCCAATTATGGAGCTCAATAATCTAATCGGCAATCGTCTGAAGTGAAACCGATCAGGTGCCAGCGTTTTGAGTGGCAAAGTTCATCAAAACCTTTGGTGCACACGTAAAAGGCATGATCCAAAAGATAGAGGTAGGTACGCTTGAGAAAGCTCCTGATTTTATAAAGTAGCTAAGCATTTTTTGTTCTTAGAGAATAATATTTGGGGCAAAGACACATTTTTTCCTTAGTGTACCCTTCTGTTCCACAGCTCAAAATTACAAATCAAACAATTAAGATGGGATTAAAATGAGCCTGTACTGACAGACTCCAAAGGAGGTCTTTAGGTCGAAGCAAGTCTTGGTATCTTATGGCAGGACTAATGAAGCAATGAAACACCCCTGCAGAATCAAAAACACCTGTGATGTCAATTATCCCAAACATTATGGTACACTGAAATGAGGGAACCACGCAGAAAAACTGTTGTAATTTCTACACAGTGTGAGCAAAATGTATGCAGTTCCCTTTAAATAAAAGTCTGCAATGTGCACTTTAATCCGTCTGATTTGTAATTTTAAAATATGGAACAGAGACGTACATCAAGGAAAAATGGGTCTTTGTCCCAAACCTTATGGAGGGCACTGCATATATACTGTGTACATTGTGGGATTGTCTGTATAAGAAAAGTAACATGATTATGGAGAAAAGTGGAACAAATGCGCAAATGTGAAACTCGTATAAAATTGTTCCTGATTGCTTAAACACAGCACTCTTTACTTTATTCACCCTCACCCTGCACCTTGTCCTACCCTCTGCTCCCCTATTTACATTTCTGATCATCCCTGTTTAGTCCAGGGATTCCCAAACTGGGGTGCTCGCAAGATGGCATTTTGGGGGGTCGGGGGGGCACAATGATGAATTGTGCATCATGATTTGCCAAAATTAAGTGAGGTGTGTTGTCCAACTAAGAAAAGACGTCAGACAAATATGTCTTATTTTATTGTCATTTCATATATTTTTATTTTTATTTTTAATGCTCTATATTCTTTTCTGTTCAATTTTGGATACCGAATGACTGCTTGGAGAATCTTTATACTGATACAAATGGTGATGTAATATGTGGTGCTGACCTGGTGCATCATGGGACGCTCTCCAAGGTGATGGGCAACACATATTCCACAAAATTGCGACGTCTATCACTAAAACAAAATGGCATCAATAAAGATGGTAAACAAATAAGAACTTAAAAATGAAAGCTCTGATTAAAATTCCAATTACAGAAAAAAATATTTTTTTTAGTTTCTGAAAAGTCGGAGAAAAATTTAATAAGATCACCATTACAACAGTTTGTTATCTCTGTTATACACGAAAACCTAAAATTAAAATGTCTTCTGGGCCATCTCTAAAAACCACATGAGGTAAATAATATATTAAAAAGTATCTTTGGGTGGAGTATTCCTTTAACGTGCATATGTCATTGAACAACGACAGTCGGCAGTAATTCTGCCTGTTACGTGACAATGGGGCCAAGTCCAAGGTAGAGGACAGGAGGAAATGTGGTATACAGGAAAGTAGGCTAATTTCTTTTCAATTGATTCACAGAAAACTTCTCCACCGTGTACACCTTAAATGGGATAGATGGGTGTTTGTTGTTTGCAGTTGACCCTCTACATTTTGCAATAAAGTTAATCAAGCCCTTATGGTTGGTATTTTGATCCATTGTGTCACCAGTGTACACTGACTGTCATAATATTGAAATCTGTACTAATTCTTTTTCTTGGGAATATAAAGGGATGTATTTATTTATTTATTTGTTCATTTTTTGTTTGTTGGCTCAATCCTTGCCCATCTTTGCTGGTCAGTATTAGGTGTTATTTCCAACAGCTCAGCCTATATAGGGTGCACATCTGGGAAAACTGAAATAAAAAGTGAACTTGTGATGGTTCGTATACTCCTTTTACTGTGGCATTTCATCTCAAACCATTAGCACAGGGATCACCAGCAGCAGATAGTCCTGTCTGATTGAGGGGCTTATTATTTCAGTAACTCAATCAGTGGGATCCGGAGACAAGGAGGAGTAATTACATCCAACTTCCCTGTAACTCAGCATGTCTGTCAAACACAGATAATTACATAGCAGGGAACTCACACTGGCAGCAACACTCTGCTGTAAGCACATTAACCTCTCTGTGTAGCTGAAATAATCACCAATTATGCCTTATTTACCTTGTTAGTGTTCTAGAAAACCAATTTACTATTCATACCATGTGAATACGTATTAATGCATTAAATTGTTGCACATTAGATATTTGTTTAGAAATGGAATATTTTACCTGCAACAAAACATAATGGTATTTAATGAAAAAGGTTTCAGAGATGCCTTTTAGATAGAGCAGAAGGGGAACATGAGTATATTTTAAACTATTCCTGATGCTGGGAATAAAATGACAAGATGAGCAGGCATCTAAGAGCATATCATTAAGATACCAAGATAGTATTTAGAATAGATATGAATTTTTAATCAACTTTCTTCATGGTCACTGAGAAACAACAATGACCCAAGTATTAACAAGCACATGGAAGGAACAGGACATTCCTGTGTCTTAAATGGGCCTCCAGTCTATTACATGGACAAAACTAACACGGAAATTCATACAAAGTCAAGCAAAAGTAATGTCAAAAATGAACTTAACTACACATATTTAGAAATCAAGACTTTCCAGAGGAAAGAGAAAGAGAGAAAGTACAAAGTCCACAAAGATGGCACCTCAAGTGGGGCTCTAACTGTGCTGGTGAGGAAGCAGTGTTATTTTCGGTGTCTCCTTGCAGTCCTTAGTAGTGTTGCGTTAATTCTTTTGGAAGAAAAGAATAATTGTGAAAGTCCTTAAAACATAAGTTGATAATTGGTTTATTAGGTTCTAAAGAATATGGACGGTTGGCCTGATGTACAGTTAGGGTTCAGGTTATGGTTGTCTTAAGTAACAGCATATCTATAAATATGAATAAACACATAAAGCCCTTAAAATTTCTTGTCAGTTTTCATCTAGCAACTTCTGCTTTTTTAGTTACAAATGAAATATTTAGTTTTGAGGCAGATGAATACGTGGCAACTATCACTACCATTCAGGAACAATACTGCATGCTACAAACTTGGTGACCATTTTATATCATTTTGTGCTTTAGTGCACACATGTCACTGACTGTATCAGCAGCACACATGGTAAACTTAGTGACAGGTTAGTGGTTTGAGTGGCTGCAGTCCGTTTAGCTAAGGAGTGGTAGAAACAGCAGTTTGTAATTCTCAGCCTGCTAAGTATACTTTAGAGCCGTGCTATCAGAGGGAGTACAGCCGCTAGGAGGAGGATGTGACATTCTGAGTGACCCCTCAGCAAAGACAGCAAATCTTTGCTGAGGGATCACTCGCCAGTTTGAGGTGGCTAATTGTACCATTGTTTTGCCTTTTCCAACTCCACAAGTAGGGAATCCATTCCCGTATGGGTTTATCCATTCCTGGAAATTTGGGAATCCCGCATTTCATTCCCGGGAATCCCGGGGATGACACAGTGCATGGGCATCTCACATGTGAACGGTTTTAGAATGACTGACACTTATTTTTAATAAAACTACTGCAATATGTTGACACAAATAAAAGACTAACCTTATCTACAAGCAGTTCATGCTGTTATATAATTAAATGTATCTTTAGTTGTGGTAATAAGAGCATAGAAAGCACAACGTCTTCACAGGTGGCGCACTGGTAGTGCTGCTTCCTTGCAGCAAGGAGACTGTGGAAGATTGTAGGTTCGCATCCCTGTTCCTCCCAGTGTGGATAGCGCTTTGAGTACTAAGAAAAGCGCTATATAAATGTAATTTATTATTATTATTATTAACGTGTCCAGCGTGCGGTCATCCAGGCAAGAGCGCGCCTTCGTGCAGAAGTACGCTAGCCACTGAGAAAGCACGCTATGCCTCCACTGAAGTAGGCGGCACAATCATCAGATACTTATACACTTGTTCTAAACAACGCCCGTGCTTGCCGTTGCTCTGAAACACCACCATTTCAGCTTTTACTGATTCATCCAGTTTCTTGTCATCATTCTGTGATGGCAAGTTTCTTGGCACAGATAATGCGGATGCAACAGACTGACGCATTGCAATTTCAAGTTGCTGTTCAAAGCTGTTGTCTGATGAAGTGCAAGCTGCAGCAATGGTGCCACCTTAATTATTTTCAACTATAACTCTGTTATTTCTTGATCGATTTTTATACTTTTACATGCTATATATGCGAGCTTGGACTTTCCCATTTTCCCGGGAATTATAGCAGTTTAATTCCCGGAAATGCGGGAATGAAAAATGTTTGGGAATCCCGGGCTCCCGATTACCTACCGATGGATTCCCTGTCCACAAGGAACTATATCTCTTCCAAAAACTGTGTGATATTTAAGCATAAATTCAACATACTTACATATATGTGGTTTATTTTAAATGTTTTTCTGTCCTGTGATTTAAAGTACAGTCAAATTTCTTCACTATCATTTTATTGATAAGTTTGAAATGTTTCTGTGTAAAATAACAAATAAAGCATTATACAATTTAGCCAATATTTCCATTAACAGACATCTTCAGTACAAGTTCCTACTTGGGTACAAAATCAGAGAGGAACAGAACTCATTAACCCGAGGATCACTAATGATTAAGAGCAATACCTTCGACATTTCAGAGAAATGACAATGCATATTATACTGGTTTGCAACAAAATCTTCCCACCCTAAAATATTGGTGTACTTTGTACAGTTATGTGTTCTGAGACTGGAATTTCTCTACAACAAACCCTGTCTGTGAGATATGGGATACAGTGAAAAAAACAGTTTTAAAACAAACATAATTTAATTTTTAAGTAAGTTATTTTTATGTCATGTTCAGGATATTATTTAAAATATATTTCGACATGAAAAATGCCTTTCTTCCTCATTCTTAATATCGATTGTGTGTGGAAATAGCCCACATTCATGTATTTGCTTCACATTTTTTGCTCTCAATCATTATTTTTTCCCTCCCTTCCTATTACTCTTAAAGAAATAGGAATTTATCTTTAGAAGTTTAGAACGATGTCTTTCTATTGCCCAGAAGAGAGAAAGCTGTTGTTTAAATAATTTAAATGGTTTGAAAATGGAGAGAGCTTCTACCAGGACATCACTCAAATAGTGGAAAGTGGAGTGAGTCTTCTTTAGCAGGCTTCTGTTGGTCATCCAACCATGCAAACACCTTCAGAGGATTATAAACAAGAATAAAAACTACAAAGTAGCTACTTTTTGTAGGTAATAATTGCATATTTAAAGTACTTATATGTGCAACCTTCATCTATCAAAAACTGGATATGACAGAGCAATTCTGTTGTTAAATCTATTAAGAACATCTAAAATATTTTGCAGACTATCATTATCAATGAAAATAATAACCCAAAAAATATTATACTACATTAATAAGCAAAATAAAATGGAACAGAAAAGGAAAGAGTATGGAGTGTAAAGACATGTTAGGGTCAAGTGGGCTCCAAGTTTTCAAATGCTCGCCTGCAGAGCAATTCTGGATCTAAGCACAATGGATATCTTCAAGTATGAAACCAAAGAGCTATTTTAACCTGTGAAATAATATGCTGTGCCAAAGAAACTTAACATTTTAAGACTTTTTGACCTTCCTGTATTTATAATGGAGAAATACACATATATTGTAGTAATAGTAGTAATATTGTCAAAAGTATAATTAAATTCTTTCTTCCATGTAGTATATCACCACTCTAGTGTGCCATGATAATCAAGAATGTATTAAGACACATAACTTCATTTTATTGAATGGAAGAGAAACATTTGCCCGTCTGAAGTACTCCTTTTCCAGATTTTCATTATTGTCTCAATAATGGCATTGTCATTGTCTGTTTTTAAGTTTTTAAACTGTTCTGTTTGCTACATTCCTATTTTACAGGAAAATTGTGCAATTGTTCTTTCCTTGCTATCCTGCACAAATGAAGGACTTCCCAATAACTCTTTATTTTTGAAAGTCTCACTATTAAAAAGGACTTGTTGGTTTATTAAGAAGCATTCGTGAACACATGGAAGGCAGAAAAAGCATTTTTTTAAATTTAATATTGAGTTATGTTTTGTACAAATCCCTTCTTCATATATAGTTGTGATAAACTAGAAGAATGCCTGTGGCCCAGCTTTCTGCACCTTGGTATCTCAAATACTTCTGTTCCCCCAATGCCCAAAAAACAGTTTGAATATTGTGTTCATAAAACCACTTTTAAATCTCTTCTGTTTTTTTTTTTTGTTTTTTTTGGGGCCTACTGACCAATGGTACAAGAAAGCCTCACATATGATATACCATTCGACTTGTCTTAACACCTACTTATGCTTATATTGTTTTTGGGGTTTCCCTTTTTTTTGCCCTCTAGACCTGTAAAATCCTTATTCTTAGGCCATTTTTCGACTATATTTTATGTAGGAAATTAAACCCTTATGATAAAGAGTAAACACATGCCAGTCTTTAGCAAAAATGATCAGAAGGACTTCAAGCTATGCATGAAACATCAACCGGACCCCAGGGGTTCAGCTCCTAATTTGATACAGTCAAAATGACTCCTATTCACAACACTTTGAAAAAATAAAAATTGGTAATATAAACATGTGGAGTGTCATTTTTTGTATTTTGAATTTACTAATCAAGTCTAAAATATTAGATTTTTATCGGTTGTCCCAGCCCCCTCGAAGAGCTACTCCTAGAAGGTTAAAAGTGATAAATTTTAAACACAACCATGTGGGATATCATTTTAGACTATTTTAAGGTCAGTGATTACTAATATGATGTTAGTTTTGTTTTTTGACCCTTTATTAGGGGTCTAACCCTCTATGGACAACTATCAGAGGGTGAAAAATGACAAATTTCTATTACAACTGAGAATATTTGGATGTTAAACAATTGAATTGAAACACAAATGCTAATATTTTAGATATGTGATGCAACTATTTTTGTTGATTATGTAAGTCTAGCTCACAAAGTAAATTATTCTATTTCTTAAGAATACCCCAAAATGGGCAACTTTTGCTAATTCTGATTTTTTGGGTTTTTGAAATAAGCATTGGGGCAAAAGCAGAAGCTCTTGATGACTACGACTTTTTTTATTTTTCCTTTACCTAGTGACATCTTGGAACTCCCAAATTTCTTACATTACTGTAAAGAAACTTGTTGACTGATCATTTTGATACATAATCTACCTATAAGTCAGGAAATAAATTTAGCTGGCGGTAACTGAAAGTACAGAAGATTTTGATTAAATTTATCCAATGTGTTGGTTGTTTTGCAGAAAAAAACAAAATTACACATAGTAGCAAATATTATAGGCTTGGATGAGCTCCTAAAGATACCCTTTTTCTCCTTACACATATTGTAGAACAATCCAAAGCATCATGTATAGTGGAAATTCATATACTGTATGGTGACATTTCCTTAGACAACCCCTTACTTTACCTTTGAATTAACAGTAAACATAATTAAACCTACACTCAGCTATATGTACATTTATATACAGTACATCGATACTGTATGTACTTCAGCAATACAACAGATCAGTGTAGAGTTGGATTGTTTTGCAGGAGATTCAGGCTCCATGTGTAACATTACATCTGATGCGCATGCTACTCCACCTAGTTTTGATTCAAAACACTTTTTCATGAAAGTTACACTTAGCCGATTGACTTCAACACTTGAGGAGATACATGCAGCGAGTAAGACAGAGAAATGATATGCAGTGTTTGGTGTGAGACTGATGAGAACATGACAGAATAGTGTGAAAAGGGTGAGACTATAGCTGGCACATCTGTAACTAAAAGCTCAACCTCCCACTGTGATTTTATTAATCCTGGGAATCATAAGCACACCAGCATCTTGAGATCTTAATGTGCGCTCTGCTTTGTAAGTAATGACAAGTTCAGATAAGTAAGCAGGGCCTTGGCCATTTAAGGCTTTATATGTTAAAAGGAGGATTTTGAAATCAGCCCTAAACTTAAGCGGGATCCAGGGTAAGGACTTGAGTACTGGCGTTATGAGTTTGTACTTTCTAGTTCTTGAAGTAATTCTTGCAACAGCATTTTGAATTAACTGAAAGCTGCATAAAGGATGATTTGAACATCCAGTGAACACCAGTAGTCAATCCTACTAGAAATACATACATTAATCAATTTCAGTATCTTGCATATTTAGAAAATGTCTTAAACTTCCAAAACTTTTAAGATGGAAAAAACATGTTTTGGACTTCATTTCATCATTGTTTCTCATATTTATTCATTCAAGCTACTGGATTTAACCTGTATGCCATGGGACATTTGTTGGTGAAGAAAGATTCACTGATCTTGACTTTGCTGACGATGCTATGATCTTTACTGAGTCAATGGAGGCTCTGATCGGGGCTGTCGAGAGACTGAATGAGGAGTCTGAGTGTCTGGGTTTGTGAGTGTCCAGATGAATCCAAGATCTAGGGCCTTTAATGACCTCTTAGGCACAGCCTTCAGCAGTGTGTCTGTCTGTGGAGAGAGTGTCAATCATGTTGAGAGGTTTACTTACCTTGGCAGTGACATTCACGTCTCTGGTGACTCCCCCTATGAAGTCAATAGACAGATTGGGAGAGCATGGGGGGTCATGAGGTCGCTGGAAAGGGGTGTGTGATGCTCCCAATATCTCTGCAAAAGGATGAAGATCCAAATCTTTAGAGTCCTGGGGCCTCATGTAAAAATGGTGCGTACGGACAGTAATGTTGCATAAGAATGTTTCCATGTTCAAATTGCGATGTATAAAACCTAAACTTGGCGTAAAGCCAGGCACATTTCCACGGTACCTCATACCCTGTCGTACGCAAGTTCTCCGCTCTGTTTTGCAGACTGGCTGCACCCAGCGTCAAAGCAGTGCTACTGTTCCTGTGTAGTTTATCTTTCTTTTTCAGATCTACATCCCTAACACTTCTTTATAAATAAACTAATAAACAATATGCGGTTAATTTCAGTGTAAGGCATCTGATTGTAATTAACCTGTAAAAATATAATGGTCCCAGGAATAGCCATAGTATTCCAAATACCATAACTGCTTTAGCGTTGTTACTCTCACTGCACCTTCTTGTTCTGCTTTCCGCTGCTCCCGTTAAGGGTTGCCACAGCGGATCATCTTTTTCCATATTACTCTCACTGCACCACTCGGAGTATTTATATCACTGCATCTGAGTGGGGAATCGCAGCAGCAGCTGATTGGAAAGAGAATTATCGGGATACAGCCTCAAGCACATGCTGCCGCAGCCACGGCAAAATGTTTCAAAGCCTGTACGGACCTCGCGGTTCAGAAACAGTTTCATCCCAAGAACTTTAAACGCACTCAATCAGTCCATGAAGTGCTCCTTGTAGAACTGTTTGTACTTATAAGTACAATTACCTCACTGTAAACTTGCACTTCAGTTATAATATTGCACAACCTGCGCCACTTTATAAAGCGCGTATTTACATATGATGATGATATCATTTTTAAGAAGAAATGCAGCAAAATATGTTGATTATATTATACAGATAAAACTTTAACTCCATTTAAATAATCTGTATTGTTAATAATTAAACATGTGAGGACACGGTGCCGCAGCACTAGCAAGTTCACAGATTGATCCTGATTGATTGTTGTATGCTGGAAGGATAGATGGATAGAATAATTAAACACGTACTACGAAGACATTTCAATGCTCCTTAAAAGTTTTGAAGAATTGTCGATGTAAGCTTACAGATGGCTTAACGTCTATTACAGAGCTGATTGTGTGGCGATTGGGTATTTGTAGAAAGAAAAGTAAGGACAGGAATTAGAGCTTAGTACGTTTGAAAGAGACAGTATCGCCACATGTTCTCATGTTTAATAACATGCTTTCATTTCTATCATCATGAAAAAGATATCATGTATACATCTCAGTATTTGAATTATTCAGACAGCTGTAATATCACGAATGTAATGGATTCTGTGTCCTGTTGGAGGAAAATAAAGCTGGTTTAAGAACCACGTAGTGATTCACACACAGAGCACAAAGACGATCAAATACAAAACAAAGCATTTAACATGTTACTTTAGTTACGATGGGATTTGAGAAATTAGTAAATTAATCGATTTTAAGATGAAGTTTATGATGTTCTACTTTAATGACAAAATAAACTACGTGATTAAAGTGAAAATTTCTAGATTAAAGTTGACATTTCCTGCTTTTTTCCCCACTGTGTGCCTATTTTTTTTTCTCTGTACCCTAATAAGCTTTCATAAGACTCTCAGACGTTGGGCTACAACTCGCGTTTTCAAGGCGACTTGGATATGTGACAACTTCCTTTTGTTGTTTATACCACTGTTTAAACCAACAAATAGTAAGTTTTTTCCTTTGCCTCCACTTGGTATTCGCTGAAATTCTTATATTTCCCCCTTGCTTTCCCCATTGTCTTTTCACAGAACGCTGAGCTTAAGGGCTATTTATATTGATTTGCATATTCATAGAGGTGTAATTCTGGGAGGAGTTGGGGTGTGACAGAAGGCGCGTGCACAGGCATTACTTTTCACGCTGACCGGGATTTATGTAGTGGAAGAACGTGGAAGTTGGAGTACGCACAGATTCCTGCATCTAGATTTTTCTGTGCGTAAGCACATTTCGGCTTTTGTGCTTACGTCATGTTAGAGTGCGAATTCTACGCACGGCGTTATACATGAGGCCCCTGGTACTTACTGTCTTGTTATATGGTTTCAAGACATGAATGCTATCCAGTAACCTGAGATAAAGACTGGACTCCTTTTGTACTGTGTCTCTCTGGAAAATCCTTGGGTACCGTTGGTTTGACTTTGTGTTGCTCATAGAGTCGTGAATGAGGCACATTATCTGCATTGTAAGGGAGCGTCAGTTATGGCACTACAGCCATGTTGCTCGATTCTCCGAGTGTGATCCAGCTCTTAAGATCCTCATTGTTGGGGACCTGAGTGGCTGGATCAGGCCAAGGGGCCGCCCATGTAACACCTGGCTGCAGCAGATAGAGGGTCATTTCCGGAGGGTGGGACTGGACCACATGTCTGCCTGGGGATTTTCCAACCGGGACCCCGAGCTGTTTCATTGTGTAGTGGGTGTGGCAACGCACTGTACCAGTGCATGCTCCCCAACTTGACTTGGCTTGGATTTAATGATTAGAAAATTGCTTAATAGAAAACTTTATTATACAGAAGTACTTTGTATATTTTTTTCTTCAAATGGCTAACAACAAAAGATGCTGTATATCGTAAAGGTTGGTTAAATCATTTCTGCACTGCATCAAAGAACTTATCAGTGCTGCTGTTCTCTTTCAGGTTGTATTTTGTGCTGTCTGAATTGTGTTATTTCTTTTCTCTTCACGTAAAGTTTGATGAAACCCCACTGAAATTATTTTCAAAAGAAAATGCAAGTATTATTTAATAAGGCCTGTTTACAGGTCACATTAGCTAATTTCGGATCACATATCTGTTTATGTGATAGAACTGCTAGTCACGTATTATGAAAAATATTGGACTTTTTCAGATTATCAGCTTCAGCTCAGCAAATAACCTCACGCTGAACAAGTATAAAAATGCATTATTTCAATGTAAAAAAGTGGTATAATGGGATGTGAGCTCAGATCCTAATGTATGAACATGAAGTCTGAGTCACACAAGTCAATTTCAGCATAGCACCTACAGTTGTGATCTTATTCACTAGACAAAACCTGTCTAAATTTATAAGCAATCATTTCTCTAGACCAGGCTTTGCAGCCAAGAAACATATCGGATCTATTCATTGCTTTGTTGTTTCAAATAATTTTTAGTAATAATATCCTGCCTGCCAAAGTTTTTCTTACATCTTTGGTTCTATTGACAAGATATTCCCCCTAAAATTAGAGAAAGGTCTATTGTATCTCTCCTCCGTACCCATACAGCCCCCTAACACAATGAAGTTATTAATGTCTCAGTGTCTATTCGAATATAGTTAACGGTTCACTGCTGGACTTTTAATCATTTTTGTTTAGTTTCTTTTTTCTTGCCATGTGTCACAATGACAGCAGAATTCTTATATGTGGTTGCCTTATACAAAACAAGAAAATACTTAATAAATATTACAGCTTCCACAACATATGCTTCAGAACCAAAAATATAAATTATTCAGTACAGTAAATAATAAAATGTATTTTTGTTAGGAATTTTTATGTTTATTCTTTTTAAACATTACTCTTTTTTTTTGGTAAAATCTTTGCTTCAGCATTTCATAAATTAGTCATTTCATGGGTGCTGTCAATTAGTATGTCTAGTCAGGGCCAGCTCTAGCATTTTTCCTACCCTAAGTGATGCTGTACTAGTTAAGCGAAAACCTTACATCCCCCATAATAAATGAACAAGTGTCGGTGTTTCTGTGTATCTGTTTTTTGTCCATTTGCTATGCCTCTGTCACAAACACTAACACTGCTTTTACAAATTCCATACCAAATGGCATATAACATGTACTCCAAACAAAGTCATGTTTGATCACATCCACTGTCCAAACTGATCATAATACTGGGTTATTTGCATGAATGTACCTCTAGCAATTTGGATCACCTTGACTTAAGGAGGTCAACTTATGTTCCTGTGGTAAAGATTTTTGTACACATAAGACTTTAGCTATTAGTTGATTGTTTAGATTAATTTTTATTCAAATAATAATCACACAAAATATAAATACACTATGTTGCTGAGTTATTTAGTTATTGTGCAGAATGCCCTGAAAGACCTTTTTGCATACCTGAAATAAGAAAGCTAGTAAATTAAGGAACCTCAAAACCTGCAAGACGTGAGTGGCTGACTAAATAAATAAGCTCCTTATGAGCTTAGAGATAACACCACAGTTCTGTAAAAAGTAAATAGCCAGTCGAGAAGTAAATAAATATAATCAAATGGATACAAAGCTCTCAACATAGTAACTTAAAGAGAAAACACTGTAACTCAATTGGAAAAGAAACGTCAAAGCGAAGAAAAGCCAATTCTGAAACAATCTTTTCTAAGGCAAAATTCAGAATAGATCCCATTTTTTCAGGTGTTTGTAATTCATTTGCTCATGTCTTTTCATTTATCCATCTCCCTACCCCGCTTACCCAGCACAGAGTCGCAGGACAGGTGGAGTCTATCCCAGCAATCATCAGATACAAGGAAGGAATAACCCCAAACAGGGCTTGGATGGCATTTTTCTGGGATATGTTGTGCATTGGTAGTACATAACTACTTCCAGTCTGAGTTTTTTGCACTTGTTTAATAATCTCTTGGAATAGAAAGAGAGGACAACAAGTAAGAGATGGGGTGCCAGCACAGCCACCTGGCATAATTGGTTTCAGCAAAATCATAACAAAACACAGAATTATTGTAAAGTCATCTCTGCAGATGTGAGGTCAAAACAGAACTCCCCCAAATGGTGGAGCCTCCAGTTTTGGGCCCTTCTGGCAGACACAGGAAGTGACCTCAGAGGTGGTCTAACCATCAACCAGCTGGTCTGCAGAGGGAGAGAAAAGGCATTAGGACACTGCGCCAACCCTTGGAGTGGCGGTAGAATTGCATTTACTAGAGCCCTTCATCTGCCCCATATGTGTGCACACAACACTCTACAGTATATATGTAAGTAAGGGTGAGAGACTGAGAAAAATAAGGAATTTTTAAAATTTTAATTTATGTATCTGTTTGTTTAGAGCTAGACTTTTAAAACCCTAAATGTAATACAAATAAATGGTAATGTATAAATTGTGACCAATAGGGGTGCTGTTAAGCCATCTCAAAATCCAAATAATACCATAATAATCAAAGAAATATTAAAATAAAATAAACAAGGAAAGGCTTGTACAAAGGATACAGGATAAACAAGGAAAACAAAAAACCATTGCCTCTCTGCACCTACCTAAACAGGATTGTTAACCCTGTTTTCCAGAATGGATGCCTGGTACAAACATCAAGAGCTTCTTTTTCTCACCTTTACTCCAGTGACATCCCTGGCCTTTCTTCGTTAAACAATTTGAACACAAAAATAAAACAATTGTGACGAGAACAGGGCATTAAGCCCAACAGGCTTGTCAATCCTTTGTCATCAAGATTCTCCAAAATAAGTTCAAATCGAGATTTAAAGGATCCTAATCTCATATTCTTTATCACGTAATGCCACTTTACAAGTTAGTAATTTATAACATGTGATTGTGGTTCTTTGTGTAGAAAAATGTCCTATTGGTTGAGTTATTGCCTCTCCCTCTCTTTATAGTAAAATAACCGCTACAAGTTTGACCAAAAATACATTTTGAGCTCTGTTTTGGAACTTTTTACAGAATAAATTCACTAACCTCCAGCTTAATGTGTTTCTAATGGCAATTTGGGCCCTTTAGTGCAGAATCCTAATCCATACTTAGAAAGCCATGCACCAACCTGTGAACGCTGCAACCAAGTCCCAGCCTCACTGGGTCACATGTTCTGGGCCTGCACCAAATTAACATTATTTTGGACCAAGATTTTTAATTACCTTTCAGACAGCCTTGGTCTCACAATCCCTCCTAACCCATTAACAGCTGTGTTTGGGGTTCTTCCAGATGGGTTTAAAGTGGAGAAAGACAAACAAATTGTGATTGCATTCACTACACTTTTGGCACGCAGACTTATTCTGCTAAACTGGAAGAACCCAAACTCTCCTGTTTTAAGTCAGTGGGAAACCAATGTTTTATACTATTTGAAATTGGAAAAAATCAAATACTCAGTTAGAGGATCTGTACAGACTTTTTTCAAAACATGGCAGGATCTAATCAGTAATATTTTAAAATAAGCTCTTAAAGCACAGAGGAAGCAATTATTTCTGTATTTCTTTGTCTTCTTCATTTATCTCTATTGGCTTATCAAATTTATTAATTTAGGTATGTTTACAAGCCTTAAATTTCACGCTGTTTGCCTTGCTGTCTCTCTCAGGGGTGGGGATCGATTTGTCCTTAACTCAATTTTTCTTTTTGTAAAAAATTGATTGATTTGTATGGATTGCAATAAAATTAATAAAACTTCAAAAAAAAAAAAAAAAAAAGAAATCTATGCACCTCACAGACACACATCCAAATGGGTAGCATTGTCATGCACGTGGGTATGGCGTTGGCTAATAACATAGGGAAGAATATAGAAGTAACACTGCTATTAATGCAATTTCTGTTTGCTTTAGAAAGAAGGAGAACTATCCAGAGGACCAATGACCTTACGTCATCTGACCAGGAAGCCAGTGGCTCCACCCCTTCCTCTTCCACTTACCTATATAAGCCCCATGAGCCAGAATTCCCTTGTCATTTTAGCCATAACATCTAAGCAGAATGGAACTCTGTAAAGAGCTAATCACCTCATCATAGGCACATCCTTTTTTGGCATTCTTTGTTTTCAAT
This sequence comes from Polypterus bichir lapradei, assembly GCA_026402145.1. Taxonomy (NCBI): domain Eukaryota; kingdom Metazoa; phylum Chordata; class Cladistia; order Polypteriformes; family Polypteridae; genus Polypterus; species Polypterus bichir. The sequence continues at coordinate 32,917,610 of JANRMT010028174.1, read as the reverse complement.
AGTTTTGACATTAAACAGGGTCACCCCTTCTTTTGTTTCTGTTCTATGATTCCGCAGTATATAACATTCCTTGGTACTTTCACATTTTTGAATGGGGCTTTTTATTTCTCCTAATCTCCTCCTCTAACCCTGCAGCTTCAATTTCTTCCTGGCTTCCCAGGTGTATGTACAGTTCTATTAACAGGATGCATACCTTTCTTACTTTTATGGGTAACTAATGGACTTTACTCCTCCTTCCTGATGGTAGTCAAGCCCCCTTTGCAGAAAGACACAGGTTGTCTTTCATAAGGAACTCCATAAGAGGGAATCTTATGACCTGACTCCTGTCCCAAACTGCACACATCAAACTGCAACCTCAGTCCCTACTGGTAGCCCACCTTATGTTAAAACAAGTGAGCACTGGAGCAAAAGAAGACAAACCTCCAGGGTATACAGAGTGCCCATGGTCCTTAGTAAAACTAGAATTCAGTTAATCTGACCCTGGTCAATTGGCAGCTCAGTCCCTACTTGAGCTTTCCACAGTGATAAGAACTGTTCAGGCTTGGGTCTTAAGGAGTCATACTCTTGTTTTAATAGCAAGGATTCTGAGCAGCATCCATCATAAGAAAGGGCAAGTGCTGTACTCTCTGCTGTTTTATAAGAAGCAGGGTTTTTCACCTAATATAAATTAAATAACTGCTTGCTCACCCAATACTGCAAGTCTAATTCTTAAGCAATATATTACTATATCAATCACTTATTAAATTAATCAAAAATCATTTGCTTTACAGAAAGACATTCCCAAACTGCTTATGACTTTAGGCTTTATGCAATTAAAGTGTAATTATCAGTGAGCTGAGATGTGAAGTCTTTTGAGAAGTTAGAAGTGCCAGTCATGTCTGCAAGACAAAATAATTAACAGAGGTACATTCTTCTTACCAGAAATCAAGACACTAATGTATTGACATTTATCTTTCAAACAATAAGAAATATTAATTAAAAGATAGAAAGGCCTATTGTTGCTGTGATTACAACCATGTTGTGATAATGAATAGCTACAAAGTTTTTATGGTATAATACAAAAAAAACATTTCATTATACAGTAAAATATTGTTTTGCTATCCAGTCACAGAGAAAAAGCCCCAAGCAGATGCAGGTTTTCTTCAGCTTTGATCTTCCCAGTGTGAAAACTGTCCCACGTTTTCCCATTTTTCAGAACATTCCACTTCATTTAATAGTCACTTTAGCTCCTTCAGCCTTCATAGCACCCTTTCTTCATTCTGGATGTATCAATATTACATGCTTGCTTTCACTGTTAATGCAGCTTTATCTGCTTTAGCCATTATAGATCATGTAAATATGAATGTTATCCACTCTAGGGGTTCACTGTGCCATGTTTGCACACCTGGTGTGTTAGATATTTCTATCTTAGGCGGGCAGAAAAAGCACTCTGAGACTGGAAAAACTCAACAGAAAACTTTAATGACTGATAGCAAAGACAGAGACAGAAAACAGCAAGGAAGATCAAAGACAAGGGGTTCACCTGGCTAGGAGAATGTCTCGCTCTCTCATTGAAGCTGAACAACTACAGTCTTTTTATACCATTAAAGTCACAAAGGTTTGCCAATTAAACCTTTCCAGTCCAGGTATTTGGAATCCTGTTGACCTATGGGAAATCTGACCCCTTTATCCTAAGAGTTTATAGTTTTTTATCCATTCATTATCCAACCTGCTATATCCTAAGTACAGGATCACGGGGGTCTGCTGGAACCAATCCCAGCCAACACAGGGCGCAAGGCAGGAAACAAACCCCGGGCAGGGTGCCAGCCCACCGCAGTATAGTTTTTTATGTTTACTAAATATATGTTGAAGACTCTTCACAAATGATTGGCTTATACACACATATTTATATTTAATTTAGCTTATTAGCTCACACTCATATATTTCTTTATGTATTTCTAATAAGAACCTTCTAAAAATGCTATTGTGTGTGTGTGTTTGTGTGTATATATTGTGATGTGTGAGTCCCTGTCTTGGACCCCAAAACACGAGGCTGAGTCTCAGTACTTTAGCAAATCAGCTTTATTCTGCTTAAAACAGGAACAGCAGGGTTATTTATTGTAGTGGGATCTACCACTTTCCTATACAAAGACACAGCGGTCAGGCAGGGTTATGGCCAGGTTAGTGACCAAGTAATACTGTTAGCTGCATTTATAATGTTCCTTTCATCACCCATCGATGACAGGCGTTTATAGCGCAACTGCGGTCAGTTCGGACTTGCTTTTGCAGCAAGCTGCTACAGCGCTGGGGGCCTGATAAACTATCTTCCACACTTGGTACTTCAGGACACTTTTCAGCGTGTCCTCCCATTGGAGGGAGTCCCAAAACAGTTTAGAAACCTATATATATACTGTATATATATATATGTATATATGTATATATATGTGTGTGTGTAGTGGAGGGTGGAGGCAGTAAGGACCAGAAGAACCGAAGAATATTTGTGGTGCCAATTGGGCTACCCTGTTTACTGCAGTCATTCAAAGAAACAGAACAAAACTGAGCATGTGGTGTCACAACAGGAACCAGGTACAATAAATGCCTCTTTAGCCTTAATGGTTTTTCTAAGCCATCAGCTCTCTCAAGCAGGTTTGTTGCAGGAGGCTTGTGCATGTGTGATGAAGATCCGTATACTGAGATGCCATCCTCCATTAACCTCGGATTTATACCGTCCTGACCAGAAGGGGTGTGGCTTACTTGAGTGGAGGGTGTGTCTAAATTACCCTCCATGGATGCCGTCTCTAAACTAGAGAAAAGAAATGAGCAGATATGGTTAGATTAGATTTGGTGCCCCCTCTTGTCCTGGTTGGTTATTGCATACCTTAATGGAGCCTGGAAGGTGATGTCCAGGTGCCCATGTGTGAAACGTTTCACTCCTGGACATGTTGTCAATATTGTTATTGTGGATGTGGATTTGTGTTTAACACTTGTCCAACCATTCTTAATCCATCCATAAACATGGTAAAACACTGCCTGCCTATGGTGCACCTTTGGCCTGAAAAAGAAAAGTTCACTGCTCACTGTTCTTCTTCAGTGCAAACGGAGAAGAGAGCAGCAATGTTTGCTACTTAAGCGAAACTTAACAATTAAGGTTGAAACTTTACCACTGTGACCACATTTGTGCAGAGGCATCCATAGCAGCCAACCCCAACAAAAATGTCAATAATGATTGACTCACTGTAATCAGTATATATAGCAGGCAGGCATGAGCTGGCCTTCTGTTCAAGATGGTTAGTATTTCATTACCTGGCCAGGATGTCAATATAATGGATTGACATAGGAAGACTGCCACTTGGAGCCACATGTTTCTCCAGAATGCTGGATGGCAGCATCTTTCTGGTAGAGCTCCTGCATTTCATGAACTCCTGGAATGTTACACTTTACAAGCCCAGGAAGGCTGAAGAAGATGGGTGGAAACTTCTGGGGCATTGCATAACTAAAGCCTCGCAGAAGGTAAGGGGGGGTCATAGACGTGACTCTAGAAGATGATCAGTAATACTGGAAAAGCGAACGCATCTTCAGAAACAGCGTTAGTTATAGAAACTGTTATTTCAGAAGGCGTTTTCCATGGCCATAACAGCAGAAAAATGGTTCTTCTAATTTACTTGTTATTTTGCATTAACTCTGTCTCGCTGTGTGTCTTGGTCATTCAATCTCGGTTCTTATTACAGCAATCCCACCTAATTGGTATTTCTGACACTCACACAATGTCTTTCCCATTTGAATGAGATGCACTGAGGGTAGGCCAATTTAAAGAGAGGACTCGATCAGAGCTCTCACTACACAGATACAGGGAACAGACTATTGTGGTCCTCCTAACAAGCAATCTTACTTGATGAAGTGATAGTGATGGAGGCTTGAAATTTTCTTTTCCCCAGGATCATTGAAAGAAGAAAACTATAGGATTATAGTTAAAGGGGAAAATTTTGAAACTAAATTTTAATGGTTTTCAGAAAAGAGGAGTATGGTGCAGTACCTTGCAGCCAAAGTGTGGGCCTCACCATACAAAATGGTTAGCTGTTCGAACTGAAATACTCTATTGTTAATAAGCAAGATGTCACTGAGGATGTGTAGTCCTTGGGTTTTTTAGCCAGACACCTGGATTAGAGAACAGAATATCCTCATTCCTCAATGAAAAGAAGAAAGAACAATTCAAACCATATTATAGTGCCTAGTTTGCAATGCGGTTGCTCACAATGATTTATAATAAGGTGTTTTGCAATAATTCATAAAAAACTCATTCAGTTTCACTTAAGTCCTATTAATGCAATATGCCAGAAGAGAAATAGAACACTGTATCACCTTTCTCCTGATTTTTATCATCATAACTAGGCCTGTTGCCTCCTTCAGTGTGTATGCTGAGGAAGACATGCTAAATAAAACATGCTTACCATTTGGATGGGGACAATAAAGACTGAAAATTGCATTCCTGTAATTCCAGATTTCATTTCAGAAAGTAAATTCTGTGGAATCCCAAGGGCCTCTGCTCTCAGTCTACGTTTGATAATTGGTTTAAGTTTGGAAAATTTCCCCATCCAGGTGCAATTTCTAAAACCTGATAACACTTTCAAACTGTAAAGCAGACTAAAGGCTACATTTAAGGTTGCATTATAAATTTAATTCAGTTTTATTCCAAATAAAATTGCTAAAGTTTGAGTTTATTGCCTCAGCTGTTTGAAAGAATATGCCTGTTTTTTTGTTACCTTAAATAGCGAGATATGAAAATGTGTTATAAAAATATTGAGATTGGTAATCACCAACTGCAATTTACAATATGGACTAATCAAATATGACTGTATGTATATATTTCATAACATTGTTACATATGTTCACCAGAATTTTGCTTAATTCGTATTCCTTGGTGCATTTGTTCATCAGATTTCCTAATGACTGTCTTTACACAACAATCACAGATACTAATAAAATTTAAATATTGCCTTAAACATTAATAACAGCACTCTGTGATCTTTGTCAGAAACTAATCTTCCCACAATTATTGAAATGAATGAGCAAATTTACAAATTACACTTACATGCAGTTAACCCCAAGGGTTTCTCAGGCTCTGAATTTTGTCTAAATACAATTAAGCCTGAGTGTCTCTTGGGTTAAGTTCTACTATTTACATGTACAGTATTAAGCCCAAAGAGCATGATGGAGAGTATTCTGATGCATCTAGTGAATAAAATGACATCATGCTGCAAAACAATCATAAATATTTCTATGCATTTTGCCACTTTTTAGTAGCTCCTCAGTATTCATGAGTGGAGTGGAGCCTTCAACCAGACACACAAGGGTGTGTAAATGAAAAGCTGTAAAGCCAGTTTTAGAACAAACTGAAATTGACCCATTAGTTGAATCGATTGACAGGGATGACATGACGTGAATTGGTCATCAGTCATTGACCCGGATAGTAAAACTGATGCGTACAGCACTGTATGTATGGCACTGTATGACTGAATCACCGTGATATGCTTGATGAATTTGGTCACGTGAAGCTTCAGCATGACAAAAAAGTAAAAAAATTGCAATCATGGGAAAGGACAAGAAAGATGTTAGGCCCTTAAGCACGTTCACAATGCAGTAGATGTCAATATTTGTGTCAGGGGAAATGTGGAAGTCACTAAACCTTGTGCTGTGGTAGACTACAGTAACACAATTTGTACATTGGTCAGGCACTAGCATTCTACTGCCTCCTTTCCACATGAAGCCTGAAAACCATGAGGACTGATTGAGATCATTTATGTTAGGTAGAATGCGTAGAGGGTGCTGGGCGGTTTTGTGGCCTGGAACCCCTGCCGATTTTTTTTTTTTTTTTTCTCTAGCCGTCTAGAGGTTTGTTTTTTTTTCTGTCCTCCCTGGCCGTCAGACCTTACTTTTATTCTATGTTAATTAGTATTGCCCAATTTTATTTTCTTCATCCTGTAAAGCACTTTGAACTACATCATTTGTATGAAAATGTGCTATATAAATAAATATTGTTGTTGTTGTTGTCATGCTTAAGCAACAGAAAAAATATTATAAGAAGTCTGTGCAAAGAAATAAGTTTCTACTGGGCTGGGCATTGATTACTGTTTCAAACCTAATCACAAGATGGACATATACTGCATCTGCTTCAGTAGAGCAGTGGACACTAATTGTACATTTCCTGGTGTATTTATAATTACATTTTGGCATTTAATTGTTTCTGATACACTTTATAACATTTTCTCTTGTTGAAACAATTCAATGTTCTTGTCTTGTTGTTCATAATGCTAAGGAGGGTACAACAGGTAACAGCTGTTCTGTGATAGACTGAATTGCCTCTCATTTGGCAAATGTCTTCTGGACTATTTTGTTTTATAATTCTGAACATCTCAATCATGTCTCCTTTGGCCTAAACTGAAAAGGCTCAACTCTTGCGATCTTTTCTCATAATCCAACCCCTGTAGCCCTGGACTCAGCCTAGTTGTTCTTCTCTGGACTTTCCCTAGTGCTGCTATGTCCTTTTTATAGCCAAGAGACCAGAAATGCACCCAATACTCCAGACAAGGCCTCACCAGTATTTTATAAGGACTGAGCAGAACCTCCTGTGACTTGTACTCCACACATCAAGGCGCTATATAAACTGACATTCTGTTAGCCTCCTTAATCGCTTCTGAACACTGAAGCTGATAGTATCTTGAAGTTGATAGTGAAAAGTCCTCTATGAGTCCTAGATTGCTTTCATAAGGTGTACTTTCAAGTTTCAGACCTCCCATTGTGTTTTTAAACCTAACATTTTTAACTCTACATGTAATACTTTGTATTTACTTACATTAAATTTCATTTGCCACAAATCTGCCCAAATCAGGCAGTCCTTGAATATTTTCAGGATCCTCACTTTAGCTACATGGCCCAATATTTGGTTAGAAATTATAGCAACACTTTTTCTGAAGAAGCCTTTCCAGTTAGAATGAACTCCTTACTTTCCAGTTGTATCCTTCAGAGTAGCGTAAAGTTCCTCTAACATTCTCATATTTGCTACATCAGTTGTAGGGATGCAGGATGAAAAGCAGGAGACCAGTCCTGAAGAAGCAGCCAGTCCATTACAGGACCCATTTATGCACAGTCCTGTACTCACATACAGACAAGAACCAACGTAGAATCACCAAAGAATCTAACGTGTGTCTTTGGAATGTGGAAAGAAAACCGCAATACCTGGCAGGAAAACCACTGTCAATGTAGCAAAGTGTAGTCTGTCTTTTGTAATTTTTGTAGCTACAGTATTAGTTACGTACTTCTTCAAAATCAATTGCTCCTGTATATAGTTAGTATCATAGTGATTGTATGTCATAGTACTTATGCTAATTAATGCTACACTAAACCCCGGGCTACTCTGTTAAGCCGACAGACACATGGTGGATGTGTATTATGTGATATCATCTACTGTTCAATTGTGCTCTGTATTTGTAATATTTCTATTGTACTATTATATTGTATTGAGGAATACTTGTGTTTGTTCTGTGTATTGTGTTGTATTGACGCCCAACCTACCTGGAAAGGGGTCTCTCTTTGAACCGCCTTTCCCAAGGTTTCTTTCATTTTTTTCCTACAAGGGTTTTTTTGGGAGATTTTCCTTGTCAAGGCTGGGGGGCTTGTCAAAAGGCAAGGCCTGTTAAAGCCCTTTGCAGCACTTATTGATTTTGGGTTATATAAAAATAAATTGTATTGTATTGTATTGTAGGGGTAAGTCATATTTTCAGCTCTACCCAAGACTTTTTAAATTTTATTTTATTTGACATGTATATTATTTGGAAACTCAAGTTTGTCATAAGTCATTTTTTAATTTTTTTTTCAAGTTCTTACTTGTGGTTTTTATGTGTTTAATATATAAAAAAAAAAAAAGTTTGTGTTTATTCTTGTACATATTGCCAGGCTGTTTTAATGTATGAAGTGTGAGCAAAACATATGGTGAATGTTTTAATAAAGAAACGTGTATTGCAGTAAAAGAGTTACAACTACTAGTCCCCCTCAAAATACTCTCCTCCACTTTGAATGCACTTATTCCAACGCTCCTGCCACTTTGCAAAGCAGTTTTCTTTCAAGAGTGTCTTTAGTTGGGCTGTCATGGCTACATAGATGTCCTCAATGGATTGAAATCATTTCCCTTTTGTGATCATTTTCAATTTAGGGAACAGCCAGAAGTCACACGGTGCCAGATCCAGAATAAAGTGGATGCGGACACAGTGTAATGTTTTTATTCAACAGAAATTGTTGTAATAGAAAGGATGTGTGACAAGAAGCGTTGTCATGATGAAGAATGAAACTGTTTTACCATTTTCTTTGGTTATTGATGTTGAAGGACATCCAGATCTTTTCCTGTCTTCAACCGAGTCAGATCCATTACGAAATTGATCAAGCCACTTGTAAACAGTCTTAATTGTCGGTGCAGTGTCACCATAAACTGATTTCAACATCTGATAGGTTTCCTGAGCTTTTTGCAGTTTGAAACTAAATTTCATGTTAATGTGTTGCTCGATATCCATTATTAACGACAAACTTGAAAAACACACTTCAACTCAACAGTGGCTCACAAACGACTGAAAGTATCAAATAAATTGAAACTTGTCACAAACTCGGCTCTAGGATGGACATATCAGAACCTGTGTTGAACTGTTTACTGTTGCTCTTGGATGGTGCTTTGCATCAACATTCACAGTACTTTTTGATCACATCTCGTAATTTGCAGTGGTGTACAACATGGCCACGGGAATATTTTGGGCTAATTTTATTTTATATATTTTGTCTTAATAGTTCATGTTAATAATAATTAGTAATCAATTTGATTTATTATTGAATAGGAACTGGCAAGAAGCTGTTTGTATGATTGGAAAGATATGCTATTTTATGTTTTCTTGAGAATATATACAATTATAAAGTTGGAATATTGTTACTGTGCTAGGGTTGGTAAATTGTTTTTTCCTGGTGGTGTGTATGATGTATTGTAAACTGTTCTATATGTAATATGCACAATTTATTATGTTATGGAAAAAGGCCAGATGCGTGGCAAATGGTGTAAAGTTTTTGACGAGAAGCTGATTGCACGATGCTCTGTTCTTTTATTTCTTCCTAGGAAGAAAAGAGAAAAGGAAATTAACTTCTGTTTTGCCTCTACAGTATGTGTCTCTTATTTGACTTTCTTCCGACACAATACGGAGTAGGACAGATTCCAGTCGGGTTACATAAACACAGGGAATACATGCAAAACTCCGCTCAGACAATAAATAGATTGCAGCTGCTTTAACCATTTCAGCACTCTACCATCTATGCTGAAACAGTCAGGTCAGGTCAGGGAACATGCACTGATACAGCTTGTTGCTTCACCCCCCATATAACGAAACAGCTTGGGATCCTGGTTGGCAACCCCCCAGGCAGGCGCACTGTCTACTCATCTATCTATCTATCTATCTATCTTTCTATCTATCTAGTCTAACCCCCTGGTGTTAGGTGGTCTTCCCTTGGCCTGGTCCAGCCACTTGGGTCCTCAACAATGAGCTGGATCACCTTTGGGAAATCACACGAAATGGCCATAGTGCCGTAACTGACACTCTTACTGAAACAGTGCTTTAATAAATTGAGGAAATGTATCATTCAAAAGAGGCATGATGTCACAGACCGACAACATCATTATCATCCATGTTCTGCTGAAAATCATTCTTTGTAACTAGTGATGAATGAAACAGACAGATTTCGATACTCATACAGTTTCATGAAACTGACACAAAAAATGTGCTATTCTAGGTGATTTCACAAATACAAAAGTCACTGAAAGGAGGTTTCTGGAGGTTCTGAAAGTGGTCAGAAGGGCAGATACATGGACTCTGCTTGTCTACACAGAAGGAAGTTGTTTTTAAAAATCTCAGTCAGCAATAGACCTTCAGTTGATTTTAATTAAAGCCTTTAGATTTTTGGATTTTTCAATAAGCATGACTATCCTCAATAACACAGGGATATGCCATGTATTGTCACAAGTATCACTCAGAGACATCATAAAGATTTGGGGCAACCACCGGTATATTGTATCCTGGCTGCAAAATGGTTTGAAAATAACAAACAGATCTTTACAGATCGGAGTCCACAGTTGAGCTACCATTACAGAGACAAGATGGCCGCTTTAAAGGCCTATTTAGGATATGGCATCATCGTAGGTAGGACCGGACGTGACATCATCAGAGGCTGGACTGGAAGTGATGTCATTAAAGGCGCCGGAACCAGAAGTGAAGTCAGGCGCTGGAACCCTGCGGGATTTCCCAAGAATGGTCTGCAAGGGATCGAGAAAAACAGTTAGTGCACCCCGTTGCCCCCTGATCAGATCCAGAATTACTATTATTCAAGCCCTATAGGTGTCTCCTACTCCCCCAATTTCTTTCACACATGTGTGACAGTATATATACTGTATATATATATATATATATATATATATATATATATATACACACACACACAGTATATACAAAATCAGAAAAAATACAATGCTGCTTGAAAATAGCATATAGAAGAGAAATAAAACCAAAGTATAAATATTCTGCAGTTATCACAGTATTCTGTCTGTGCTCCCAAGACTGACACATATTATATTTTAATAATCTTTTTTCTATATTTCAATAAGTATAATTAATCATTTTTTTATTTTCTCATTAAATATTTTTCCTTGCAAATAAATACTAATGAAAATCAATTTGCATACATTTCAGACATTATATCTACACTTAAAATTTATTTTGTAAAACCATAGAGATTTGTCATCTTAACTGCAATTGTAGTTTCAAGGACATGAGATGAAGGAGCTAGCTGTTTCGTTTCTTTTTTTTTTCCTGGTACAGCCATTTTTCATTTTTGAAAAGGTCAGCAAATTATATATTTTTATGTCAGCTATGTGAAAATTCAAATGTTAATCTTTTAAAGAATTAACTTTAGTTTGCCCTCAGTGCGAAGGTAAATTTTATTTTAAATGCCAATTGAACAGAAATGATCTGCACACTTGTGAAGTAACTTAAACATAAGTGATATCAGCCCATTAGTATCATTAAAAGCCGCCAGGCTTGAGCTCCATGTTCATATCTATGATATTTTATGATAAAAGCCCATTTCCAAAAAGGTTTTGATGTTGTGTAAAATGTTAACAAAAACAATGCGATGAGTTAGATATTATTTAAACCCATATTTCTTTGAAAACAGAAGAAAAATAACACATGCTGAATGCTGAAACTGAGAAAAGTTATTGTTTCATGAAAAATATATGCTCATTTTGAATTTGGTGCCAGCAACACATTTCAAAAAATTTTGGATGGGTTAACAAAAGACTGGAAAAAACAAAAACTGGTGGAACATCTCACAACTTATTAGGCTGTTGGAATCAGATCAGTATGATAATGGGATACGAAAAAAGCATCCCAGAGAGGTGGAGTCTCTCCCAAGTAAAGATGAGGAAGAATTCACCAATTGAGGAAACATTTTACAGGTACATCATTTCATTAAAAGATGCAGAGAATCTGGAGAAATCTCTTTACACAAGGGACAAGGCCAAAACCAATATTGGATAGCCATGATCTTTGTCATCTCAGGTGGCACTTCTGTTCTCTTTCTCCGATGTAGAACCCTCATCCTCATCTGAGTTCACCACTGTTATAGCACTTCTTTATAGCAGTGCCAGTTCAGGAGAACCGTGAACACAACTGAGAGAATGAATCTGAATAATAAAAAAAAAATACAAAATTTTATAAGTACCATAAATTTACACCAGCTGTTATAGACTCAAATAGATCAAATGTATGTTTTTATTCTATAATAGTAACAATAACATCAGCTCACTACTCAAAACAAGAAATCTAGGAAGGGCCCGGAATCAAACATACAACCTCTTGATTATGAGTCAGCAGTTCTCACTTCTACAGCAGCCAAGCGGTCGTGTCAGCATTGTACCCTAACCCAATTTCTTTTTCTTCAGTTACTTTCTTGAATAAAAACACACTTGTTATGTCACACAGTACTTGTACCTTTTGCATTTATTTGATATTTGGACTTCAGTCTTCACACTTTGTGCACTTTATGTCTTCATTTTGTCATTAGTACTATAACATGAAAAAAGTTTCTGTTTTAACTATGTGTTCAACATTTCTTGCCTCGCAATTCCTGTCATCCTACACTTACCCAGATTGTGGAACACACATGAAATGCATGTGTTCCAAATAACAATCTATTATTTACACTCTACAATTCCAGACACCTCACACCCAGGTAAACAGACTTGAGTTCTGAGAATCTTCTGTGTGACTTGAGCTGCATCAGTAGGGGGATGGGATAGCAGGCTGTTTGCTGCCTGTGCTGATTGACACATTTACAAAACAAAAGATGCTGATGGAGAGGTGCGAAGGAATTTAAGGTGGCCTGGGAATGCAAATTTTTTCGTAGGCTTCAAGGATTCTAGTGTTAAACTTTTCAAGTAACAGCTTTCAGGTGAACGGTCGAGGCCTGAAAGTATTGTCAGGCTGGACAGGAGTGAAGTGGATTCTGTGAAAGCTGACAGGTAGAGAGCAGGACCTTAGAATGTTGTGTATAGCTGGTCTGTTTGCAGCTTAGTGCCACTGTTAATGTTTGTGATGCGCCATCTGTCTGAATGAAAAATACAATGTATTTTATTACTACAAATGTTTGTGATGCACCTTTCTTGGAATGACAGAGACAATGCAACCGTATCGACATACAGACACTTTTATTAAGGAGGATAACTAAGGAGCTGGACCTTCTGGGAAATGTCATCTGGCATTAAATGAAGACTGCATGAACCTACCCAATTGTGGCACCCCAGGCGATGGCACCTTTGCACACTTTCAGACTCCAGGCACCTGGAGTCGTAACTGAGAAACTGGGGGATGGGAGAATTGAGACACAGACAAAAATAACTATTCAAAAACAGAATTCCTGGTTTATTCCAGATGTGCCAAAACAATGAGGGGCAGCCAAGCTAAAATTAGAAAATAGAACTAACCTTTACAAAACTGATAATGTCATTACTCAATGCAGTCTCCACCCTTCTCGTTGCACTTGTGACACCTGCCTGGAAGTGCCTGGATTCTAGCAGAATAAAAGGTTTTGTCTCATCCTCACAACCCCTCGTGCACCAGAGTTATTGTAGAACACTACATGCCGAGGGTTAATACAGTCACTAGTGTAAGTTACTGTGACATGCTGGAGACCAATGTGAAGCCTGCTATTTGATCAAAGCAGCCAGGTCTCAAGGAGTCCTTTTGCTGCCAGACAATGACACACACATTGCTAAGAACACCAAGGCTTGTCCGGAGAAACTGAAGTTTGAGGTACTGCCACATCCTCCTTATTAGCCAGATTTGGCACCGTGTGATTTCCACCTTTTTGGACTGCTAAGAAAACATGTGGGAGGTCATTGATTCAAGTCAGATGACAAAGACAATAACTTGTGGACGAGTGGTTGTGAGGACAAGACGAAACCTTTTATTCTGCTGGAATCCTGGCACTTCCAGGCAGGTGGCGCAAGTGCATCAGGAAGGGTGGAGACTCCACTGAGAAATGACATGAACAGTTTTCTTAAGGTTCATTCCATTTTCTAATAAATCCCAAACTTTACAAGTTTACAAACTTTAACTTGTCTCCCCCTCATATTTACAAAATAATGACTTGAAAATCTGTATAGAGTTCATTGCCAGAACTTTGACAAAAACAAGAAAATATTACTATAATTACAGTGGCTTCGTGATGAGAAAAATAGCAAAAAAAGGTTTCTTTTTCCTCCTTTTCCTTCTTCTACTCAGACAGTTCACAAAGGACACACAGAAAATAATCAAATTCAAAAACTGAAAGACCAAGCAAAACGAAAATAATGAAAATAATGAAAAAGGAACACTCACAGCCACAGGTTACCACAGGATGTCAAATATATACCAATACTGTATTAACAAAATCAATCACTTATCTTTATGGCTACACTAAGTCGTTCAAAACCACAGGTGTGTTTAGTAGCCCCAAGGCTGATTTAAAGACAACCCCTGGTGGTTTGGTCAACAGTTTTTTACAGTAACGCCTTTCATTTAGCCAATCCTCATGCACGCCTTCTTGGGTTATCTAATCAAGAATGACATTGAGACGTACAACCTCTGCTCAGGAAGACTTCCTCTATGTCAGCCTTCAATCTCTACATGCAGAAGTGTGTTTACAACCTCAATGCTGCTATTGTTTATAATATAAAAAAAAAAAACTACAGACTTCAGTTCCCATGGAACCCTGCAGGTATTTAAGCTGGGATCATGCAAGAGGAGCACTGCCCCCTATTGTATGGAGGTAAGAACTGCTCCAATCATTCAGATTCTGTTGAACCATCCCTTATTCTTCCACCCTGGCTAGAATAGGAATTGAAAGACCGCCCAGCCAGGTTTCATCTCCACTTATGAAGTCCATCCATTACAGTGTCCCGGCCGGGAAAGTCATCAATCTCCATTCCAGTATGATGCTGGTTTTCACATTTCTACCTATGCCCCATTAAGAAAAGAGCCTAAGGGGTTATATTGGTACCTTTTGTATTAGATGCATGTTACAGATAACATGAAAAAACATTCTTCAAAACATTTTGTTTATTTAATCATATATTCATCTCTAACCATACAGCGTAAATTTCCAGAATCTCTGATTCACCGTGCTTGTAATGTTTTCCCTGAGATTGCCAGGCAGGGCCCTTTATCTCTGGAATGATCATAATTTACGAATTTGGACGTAATTTACAAGGCTGTCTGGTACGTTACAGACTTTTGACAAGGGAACTGAGAGGTAAGTTTGGCTCGCTTCTTCTGAAGGCCGTATAATAAAGGCACTGAAACAAACTGCAAACATATCAATATATTCAGTTTTTTTTTTTCCTTTTTTACAAAAGTTTCTTTATTTTTTTCTAAAGATGATGAATTGACATCAAAGTACAGAACATACGGTAACTTGTGAATTAATTAACACACAGAAAAACAAAAATGATCTTTTTTAAGATAAATGCCTAACGTTCTTTTCATAATGTGATTGTAGGACCAAAATGTTTTAACTTCTTTTGTTTATTTTTCGATCTTGAATTTCAGTTTTAACAGCCTCTTTTCATAACCTTTCAAAACTTTTCAAATGTTTCACTTCTTATTTTGCTATTTCATAAATTGGTTCAATTTCTGCATGAGGAAAACTTGCTCGGTGTTGGAGTATTCATGACTGGGGTCTGTGATGAACCGACCTGTCCTGAATTAATTCCTGCCTTTCACCCAATGCACTCGGCATAGACATGGCAGCCTCAGACTCTTGCGTAGATTAAGCGATTTAAGATTGTTTAATTCTGAATGAATTTGGGTGTGTTAAGGAGCACAAGAAGATTTTGATTCACCTCGGAGTTTTAGTAATAACACTTCACAGATGTCAAGTGTCATTATCACTTCAATTGACTTAACAGTGCAGCCATTGCAGTTGGACATTTAATAATTCAAAGAGCTCTTCATGCAGTATAAATTCGATAAATGAAATAAGCACACAATGCTGAATAATTACTGCTAGCAACAATACACAAGACAATGCTAACCTCCATGAAACATCAAAAAAGAAGACCTATAGAACAACAACTTACTTAACTATATCAAACTTTCACAATTGCAATTGCAATTTGCCACTCTCTCTAATTGTCTGACATGCTGTGCCCCTTATTCAAAACTGTACACTCCATATTCCAGTGCAGGAAGCTTGCCATTTCACTCTGCTAAAAGAATGGTGTAATTGTCATTGATCTTTGTTACTTTGTGTCTGAAAAAGTTCCTCTATTGTTTTTACAGTATGAACTTTATTGATTCTGCTGCAATGTTAAAGTACTTCAACAAGTACATTTTTTAATCTATCCATCTGCTTTCTAGAACCATTTAAGTTCCCTTAAGGGTACAGGAGGCAAACGCCTACCCCGGGAGCACTGAGCAGAAAGCAGACTCTATTATATTGTGGGAAACACTTAGCCCTCCTACCCTCACTAACACCCTTATTCACCCACATACATGATTTCCATTGAAACCACAAAGAAGGTCATGAGATGAAATGAAACTTTTTAAAATAAGACTCCACAATAATACCCTTCAGGGGACACCATGTTATTTTAGTCTATTACCCATTATCACTATATGGTGTAAGGGACAGCCGGCATCCTTACAGGGCCAGGATGTCCATGAGGTGGAAGGATGGGGGAAGACAGCTTCTGTAGTGCACTGTCTCCCCAGAACAGTAGATGGCAGCCCCCCTGAGTTCCAGCAGTGCCTTGGATTCCCACAGGGCATCATGGGACATGGAGCTCCTTGATTAAGCACTGTTGGGTTCCATGGGTGCCGTCAGGAGGTGCTTCAGGGACTGGGGAGCCCATCTTCATGGGGCTTCCACCTCACCTGGAAGTGCTTTCAGACCACATGTACAGAACACTGGAAGTACTTCTGGGTGGAAGATAAAAGGATCTGCTTGCCTCAGTTCTGAGAGCCAGAGTTTGGTGGAAGGTGGGCGAAGCTGGCGAGGAAGAGTGGAGAAGGCAGTGACCAGTGACAGAGAGGAAAAGATAAGGAGTTGTCCTTGTGTATTGCTTATACTTGTGGCTGAGGTGGGAAACACTTGCTTAAGAAGAGTTTCCTGCAATAAAAGACTCTTTTGCCTTTTACACTTGTGTCCAAGTCGATTGTGATGGCTGTTTGGGGAGCTGAAGCACCCCTGGTGTCCGCAATGACAGCAAAGTTCATAAAATAGAAACAAAAATGTTTTCAAAATAACCACTTGCGATAAACTTTAGCTGCTCGGGTGTGCATTTTCATATTAATATTAATGTTAAGTAGTGTTAAATCAGTGCATTTATTTTGCAATTACAGCAAATGGTGTTCTTACTACTGTACAATACATATTAGAAAATGATTAAAAAAATATGAGGTAGCATTTTGTGAAGTACAGAATATACATTTATTTATGAGCATCTGTAAAATGTCACATTTCCCTTTGGCACAAATAAAGTTCTATCTATTACAGTCTTTTTCAAAAAGTGTGCCTCAGCACAGTAGCACACATAAGTGTGCATTGGACGTTACAGTGTAGCACACCTGCGTCTGAACCTGAGAGGGACAAGCTCTTCAGGTGGTTGAGAACTGTCAGATGAAGACATGACTCCTGGAAAAACTAGCATAACAGCAGCTCCATGATCGCTATGTTGAAGTCACAGCACTTCAGATGCATCTCTAGGCTGCTAGAGTCCATCTTGCTTGGGTGTGTGGTCGCCAGTGAGTTTCATAGGGCCAGTGGAAAGTGGGCATACAACTTGCCTCTGTGGCAGAGAGGGGTGGTCAAAAGGATGAAGCAGCTGGGAGATGCCACCAAAGTGCTCACTAATTGCCGTGTCTGTGAACTCTGATCTTGGAGCTGCTTTTGTATTGGCTTCTCTGGTGGTCCTTCCACTTCGTACAGTTGAGCACTTGTACAAGATATAAAGAATTTGTTATTAGCAGAACAGTGATGTGCCTTAGGATATTTTTGTGCCACCACAGAAAAAAGGTGAAGAAACACTGATCTTTCAAATAAAGGTGGTGCCACTGGATAACAACATGCTTTAAGAATACAAAACCATGAAGTGCAATATGTCACCATTAATTCATTTTCTTCATTCACCCCTGGACTTCTTCTCTTCTAATCCTTATGCAGTCAGCACCAAACATGGTGATAGATTTCACAGGGAAATTGCAAAGACAAAAAAACAGTATATGGGTAAGTGGAATCCATCAATGCCTGCCGACTATAGTTGGAAACTGAAAGGAGAATCATCAGATGCTTACTGTAAATGAAAATCAGCAGAAAAAATGCTTTTAGCTCAATTGAACTAATGCAATGTGTCAGCATCATTAAGTGTTTAAACATGCTAAATTAAAAAAAAAAATATTTAGCTTCTTGATTTGGTTGGCCTCTCTTAAAGTGATGTATTAGACCAGCACACTGCAGCATAAAGTATTGCACTGGACAGAGTTGTAGAAGATATGGAGGATGTCACTTCCCACATTAACGGAAAGAAGTGTCTGCTCTGTCCTTTCTCATATAGTTCCGCTATGATACAAGACAAAGAGGCCTCATGCATAACGCTGTGCGTAGAATTCGCACTATAACATGATGTAAGCACAAAAGCCAAAATGTGCTTACGCACAGAATAATCCAGATGCAGGAATCTGTGCGTTCGCCCACTTCCACGTTTTTCCGCTACATAAATCCCGATCAGCGTGAAAAGTAATGCTCGTGCACGCGCGTGCTGTTCCGCCCCGTCTCCTCCCAGAATTACGCCTCTTTGAATATGCAAATCAATATAAATAGCCCTTAAGCTCAGTGTTCTGTGAAAAAACAATGGAAAAAGCAAGAGGGAAAATGGAAGAATTTCAGCGAATACCAAGTGGAGGCAAAAAAAACTTACTATTTGTTGGTTTAAACAGTGGTATAAGCAACAAAAGGAAGCTGATCGACTGACATAGCGTGTCGGAGAAACTCGAAAGCTCAAATTCACAAAGTCGCACAGTGCCCAAAATAAAAAAGAAGTTGTCACATATCAAAGTTGCCATGAAAAGGTGAGTTGTAGCCCTCAGTCTGGGGGTCATATGAAAGCTTATTAGGGTACAGAGAAATAAAGGCACACAGTAGGAAAAAAGCACGAAATGTCAACTTCAATCTCGAAATTTCCACTTTAATTACGTAGTTTATTTTGTCATTAAAGTAGAACATCATAAACTTCATCTTAAAATCGTTTAATTAACTAGTTTCTCAAATCACATTGTAATTAAAGTAGCACGTTAAATGCTTTGTTTTGTATTTGATCTTCTATGTGCTCTATGTGTGTGAATCACTATGTGCTTCCACTTTCTCTTTCTCCGACAAGACACAGAATCCATTACATTCATGATATTACAGCTCTCTGAATAATTAAAATACTGAGATGTATACGTGATATCTTTTTCATGATATAGGAGTTAAAGCACGTTATTAAACAGGGGAACACGGTGTGTGATTGTGCGCGACCTTCGATGAAATTATTGTAGCAGTACTGTCTCTTTCAAACGTACTAACCTACAATTCCTGTGCTTACTTTTCTTTCTCCGAATACACAATCACCACACAATCAGCTCTGTAATAGAAGTTAAGCCATCTGTAAGCTTACAACGACGATTCTTGAAAACTTTTAAGGAACATTGAAATATCTTTGTAGTACATGTTATTATTCTATCCATCTATCCTTCAAGTGTCGCGTCAGCCCCAGTAAGAATGCAGCACAAGGTAGGATCAATCCGTGAACTAGCTAGTGCTGCTGAACCTTGTCCTCACGTTTAATTATTAACAATACAGATTATTTAAATGAAGTTAAAGTTTTATCTGTATAATATAATCAACATATTTTGCTGCATTTCACCTTAAAAATGATATCGTCATCATATGTAAATACGCACTTTATAAAGTGGCGCAGGTTGTGCAATATTATAACAGTAGTGCAAGTTTACAGTGAGGTGATTGTACTTATAAGTACTAACAGTTCTACAAGGAGCACTTGATGGACTGATTGACTGTTTAAAGTTCTTGGGATGAAACTATTTCTGAACTGCGAGGTCCGTACAGGAAAGTCTCTGAAGCATTTTGCCGTGGCTGAGGCAGCATGTGCTTGATACTATATACTGATAATTCTGTTTCCGATCAACTGCTGCTGTGATTCCCCACTCAGATACAGTGATATAAATACTCCGAGTGGTGCAGTGAGAGTAATATGGATAAAGATGATCCGCAGTGGCAACCCTTAACAGGAGCAGCTGAAAGAAGAAAAAGAAGGTGCAGTGAGAGTAACAATGCTAAAGCAGTTAAGGTATTTGGAATACTACGGCTATTCCCTGGACCATTATATTGTTACAAGTTAATTACGATCAGATGCATTAAACTAATAAACAATATGCGGTTAGTTTTAGTGTATTTATAAAGCCGCGGAAGGAATGTGGATTTAAGAAATAAAGGGTAACCACACAGGAACAGTAACACTGCTTTGACGCTGGGTGCCGCCAGTCTGCAAAATCGAGCAGAGAACTTGCATACGACAGGGTATGAGGTACCGTGGAAAAGTGCGTGGCTTTACGCCAAGTGTAGGTTTTATACATCGCGATTTAAATGTGGAAACGTTCTTACGCAACATTTCTGTGCATACGCACTGTTTATGCATGAGGCCCCAGGTTACTCTGTTACATGATCAGACCAACATGCTATTAATGTGGAGCTACAAGTATTTGTAGGAGTGGACCACCTTTACATCCACTAACTTGAACAGTGACCAGACATAGAAGCTCTTTGTTGCAGTGAAACTCAATAAGCAGCTCCTTGGTTTTATTGATGTTAATCCATCCATCCATCCATTATCCAACTCGCTATATCCTAACTACAGGGTCACGGGGGTCTGCTGGAGCCAATCCTTTATTGATGTTACTAGCAGAATACCCACGCTTCGCAGCGGAGAAGTAGTGTGTTAAAGAAGTTATGAAAAAGAAAAGGAAATATTTTAAAAATAACGTAACATGATTGACAATGTAATTGTTTTGTCATTGTCATGAGTGTTGCTGGCATATATATATATATACTAGCAACATACCCGCGCTTCGCAGCGGAGAAGTAGTGTATAAAAGAAGTTATGAAAAAGAAAAGGAAAAATTTTAAAAATAACGTAACATGATTGTTAATGTAATTGTTTTGTCATTGACATGAGTGTTGTTGTCATATTTATATATATCTACTAGCAGAATACCCGCGCCTCGCAGCGGAGAAGTAGTGTGTTAAAGAAGTTATGAAAAAGAAAAGGAAACATTTTAAAAATAACGTAAGATGATTGTTAATGTAATTGTTTTGTCACTGATATGAGTGTTGCTGTAATATATATAGACACAGACACACACACATACACACACACACAC
>JANRMT010028174.1:32846175-32886150 GCA_026402145.1 Polypterus bichir lapradei | reverse complement strand
ATGAGGAGGTGTGTCCAAACTTTTGGCCTGTACTGTATATATATATATATATATATATATATATATATAGTCAGGCTTGGGTCACAGCTTTGCACAGAAACACAGGAGACATGAACTTTATTCAAACACTGCAAACAAACATTTGTCTCTTTTTCAAAAGTTTAATGTTTGCCATTGAAAAATGAAAACATATTATTCCTTAGACATTGTTAAATTATTGAAAAACAAACAAACGAAGAAAGAATTTAGTTTTGTTCATGGACATACTTTAGAGAGTAAGTAATCTGGGTTTCCAATGACTTTGGGAGCTATTTAAGGTTCAGCTTATTTTTATATAGCACCTTTCACTGAGTGCAGGCACACAGTGTTATGACAAGATCTCAGGTAAAAAGCAAATACAAACTTAACAAATCACTAATTACATAATGAATACAGATAAAGACAAATTTATTTAAACAGGCAGAAAAACAAAGTGGATCCAATACTATCTGTCCATCCATCCATTATCCACCGCTTATCCGAGGTCGGGTTGCGGGGGCAGCAGCCTAAGCAAGGAAGCCCAGACCTCCCTGTCCCTGGCCACCTCGTCCAGCTCCTCTGAGAGGACCCCGAGGCGTAATCCCTCCAGCGTGTCCTGGGTCTGCCCCGTGGCCTTCTCCCAGTGGGGCATGCCCGGAACACCCCCGCAGGGAATGGTCCAGGGGGCATCCTAACCAGATGCCCAAACCACCTCAACTGACTCCTCTTAATGCAGAGGAGCAGTGACTCGACTCCATGTCTCTCCCGGATAAATGAACTCCTCACCCTATCTCTAAGGGAAAGTTCAGCCACCCTGCGGAGAAAACTCATTTCGGCCACTTGTATCCGTGATCTTGCTCTTTCGGTCACTACTCAAAGCTCGTGGCCATAAGTGAGGGTAGGAACGTAGATCGATTCATAAATCGACAGCCTCGCTTTTTGGCTCAGCATTACTGCGGATGCCACACTGATCCGTCTGTCAACCTCCCGCTCCATTCTTCCCTCACTCGTGGACAAGACCCCGAGATATTTGAACTCCTCCACTTGAGGCAGTAATGTGTTCTCAACCCGGAGAGAGCATTCCACCCTTTTCCAGCTGAGAACCATGGCCTTGGATTTAGAGGTGCTGACTCTCATCCCTGCCGCTTCACACTCGGCTGCAAACCACTCCAGTGAGAGCTGGAGGTCACTGTCCGATGAAGCCAACAGAACCACGTCATCCGCAAATAGCAGAGACGAGATTCTGAGGTCACCAAACCAGACCCCCTCCGCTCCTTAGCTGCGCCTAGATATTCTGTCCATATAAGTGATGAACAGAATTGGTAACAAAGGGCAACCCTGGTGGAGTCCAACCTCAATAGCAAATGAGTCTGACTGATTAGCAGCAATGCGGACCAAGCTCCTGCTCCTCCTGTACAGGAACTGAATGGCTCGTAACAACGAGCCTTGTACCCCGTACTCTTGGAGCACACCCCACAGGATGCTTCGTGGGACACAGTCGAAGGCCTTCTCGAAATCCACAAAACACATGTGGACTGGCTGAGCAAACTCCCATGCCCCCTCCAGGATCCTGGCCAGGGTGTAGAGCTGGTCCAGTGTTCCACGGCCGGGACGGAATTCCTCTTGAATCCAAGATTCGACCATCGACCGAACTCTCTTCTCCAGCACACCTGAATAGACCTTACAGGGGAGGCTAAGGAGTGTGATCCCCTATAGTTGGTGCACATCCTCCGGTCACCCTTCTTAAAAAGGGGGACCACCACCCCGGTTTGCCAATCCAGAGGCACTGCCCCCAACGTCCATGCGATGTTGCAGAGACGTGTCAACCAGGACAGCCCCACAACATCCAGAGCCTTGAGGGAACCAATACTATCTGCCCATTAATTAACAGCTGACAATAGAGGGGAGAAAAACAAAAATTCCATTCAGCGGCATCCCTGGAGAAAAATATAGGGGGATCTACAGTCAACTGCAGGAGAGAAAATCAAAGACAAAGTCAGATACAGTCACAGTCCTGGAGACCTCTGCCATCTAGCCGCCTACCCACTCCTGATCATTCTCTAGCAGAGTCTTTGCTGGGCTGTCCAATCTGATGACAGAATCTTTCCATCCAATGATTCAGACGCTCCGAGTATCTGAGATGACATTAACATCGGCAGGAGAATGGCCTGGCAGTAGAGCAGCAGCACCAAGTCCCACATCAAGGTGCCAAGAAGAGAAACAGAATAGAGGAGGATTAGTAAAAGGTTATAAATATTGTATTACTTATATTTTTATCTAAATTATTAAAAAACAGAGATAAGATATGCACAAATGAAGCAACTCTAATCAGGGTATGCTGGACTAAAGCCATGAGCCGTCTGCCTGGATTTAAATGTGGAGACTGAAGAGGCATTTCTTATAATATGAAGCAGATCACTCTGCAAATTTGGGGTCAACTAACTAAAACCTTGACCCACTATTATTTTAATAATCATGGGAATCTTTACTAGGCCACCATCTAAGATCTTCATGGTTTGTAAGTAATGATAAGTTCAACAAAAATGTATTTCTTGTATAGGCCAAAATTACACAAGGAATGCCCCAATGGTCTTTAGCAGGTTCTACTTTTTTGAAAAGCCTCAAATCTCTAGGAAGACAAGAAAAAAATTCCGAAAAATGTAGGGAAAGAATGGAAGAAATATTGTAGAAGGGCAATTCAGAAAGAGACCCCCTTCTAGGTAGGTTTGATATGCAATGGGTGTCATAAAATGGGATAAATACAACACACAAAACAGAACACAAGTAATCCTCTTTACAGAGTTAGATGGCCAATCTGACATTGCCACCTCATAAATACAGTACAACAATACAAAATACAAAAACATATATGGCTACAGATTTGTTAAAAATACATCATAAAAAGTAGAAACTAATTAACATAAATGAAAAACAACACTGTCTGTCCATCAGTCAATTGTACAACAACAGACAGATTATAGAAAAGGAGTTAGAATCAAGCCAAACACAATCAGAGTCCTGGAGACCTGGGCCAACAAGCCACTTCCCCTTCTGAGTCAGAGCTGGGCCAGCCAATCAGATGAAAAGACCCATTTACCTGATGATTCCAGTGCTCCTTTATCTGAGTTTTCCATGGGCAAGCAAACAATTTGGCAGTAGTGCCACATGAGGACACTGAGAAAAGAAACAGAATAGAGGAGGGTTAGTAACAGATTCTAAATATTGTATTACTTATATTTTAGTAGTAATGACTAACAACAGAGATGCAGTATGTACAGCTAATCAGCAGCTCTACTCAGGGTATGCTAAACTCAACTTGTGTGTCTTTAGCCAGGATTTAAAAGCAGAGATTGAAGGGGCACCTCTTATAGTAGCAGGCAAACCATTCCACAGTTTCAGGGCCCTGTAAATAAAAGCTCAACCTCCCACTGTTATTACAACCCCAATTCCAATGAAGTTTGGACGTTGTGTCAAATGTAAATAAAAACAGAATACAATGATTTGCAAATCCTTTTCAACCTATATTCAATTGAATGCACTACGAAGACAAGATATCTAATGTTCAAACTGATAAACTTTATTGTTGTTTTGCAAATTTTCACTCATTTTGAATTTGTTGCCTGCAACACGTTCCAAAAAAGCTGGGAGAGGGGCAGCAAAAGACTGGGAAAGTTGAGGAATGTTCAAAAAACACCTGTTTTGAACATTCCATAGGTGAACAGGTTAACAGGAAACAGGTGTTTGTCATGATTGGGTATAAAAGGAGCATCCCCAAAAGGCTCAGTTGTTCACAAGCAAGGATGGGGCGAGGTTCACCACTTTGTGAACAACTGCGTGGGCAAATAGTCGAGCAGTTTAAGAAAAACATTTCTCAATGTACAATTGCAAGGAATTTAGGGATTTCATCATCTACTGTCCATACTATCATCAAAAGATTCAGAGAATCTGGAGAAATCTCTGCACGTAAGCGGCAAGGCCGAATACCAACATTGGATGCCCATGACCTTCGATCCCTCAGGCGGCACTGCATTAAAAACCGACATCATTATGTAAAGGATATTACCACGTGGGCTCAGGAATACTTCAGAAAACCTTAGTCAGTTAACACAGTTCGTCGCTACATCTACAAGTGCAAGTTAAAACTCTACCACGCAAAACGAAAGCCATATATCAACAACACCCAGAAACGCCGCCGGCTTCTCTGGGCCCGAGCTCATCTGAGATGGACTGACGCAAAGTGGAAAAGTGTGCTGTGGTCTGACGAGTCCACATTTCAAATTGTTTTTGGAAAATTAATGGACGTCGTGTCCTCCAGGGCAAAGAGGAAAAGGACCATCCGGATTGTTAGCTCAAAGTTCAAAAGCCAGCATCTGTGATGGTATGGGGGTGTGTTAGTGCCCATGGCATGGGTAACTTGCACATCTGTGTAGGCACCATTAATGCTGAAAGGTACATACAGGTTTTGAAGCAACATATGCTGCCATCCAAGTGACGTCTTTTTCAGGGACGTCCCTGCTTATTTCAGCAGGACAATGCAAAGCCACATTCTGCATGTGTTACAACAGCGTGGCTTCGTAGTAAAAGAGTGCGGGTACTAGACTGGCCTGCCTGCAGTCCCGAACTGTCTCCCATTGTAAATGTGTGACGCATTATGAAGCGCAAATACGACAACGGAGACCCCGGACTGTTGAGCAACTGAAGTTGTACATCAAGCAAGAATGGGAAAGAATTCCACCTACACAGCTTCAACAATTAGTGTCCTCAGCTCTCAAACGCTTATTGAGTGTTGTTAAAAGGAAAGGTGATATAACACGGTGGTAAACATGCCCCTGTCCCAGCTTTTTGGGAATGTGATGCAGGCATCAAATTCAAAATGAGTGAAGATTTGCAAAACAACAATAAAGTTTATCAGTTTGAACATTCGATATCTTGTCTTCGTAGTGTATTCAATTGAATATAGGTTGAAAAGGATTTGCAAATCATTGTATTCTGTTTTTATTTACGTTTTACACAACGCCCCAACTTCATTGGAATTGGGGTTGTATATTAATCCTTGGAATCAATAAGCAGGCCATCATCTTGAGATCTTAATGTGCATTCTGGTTTGTAAGTAATGGTAAGTTCAGATACTGTACGTAAGCAGGGCCTTGGGCCTTTAAGACTTTATATGATAGAAAGAGGATTTTGAAATGAGCCCTAAACTTAACCAAGAGCCAGTGTAAGGACATAAGAGTTAGGTGTTCATATTTTCCTTGTTCTTATAAAAATACTTGCAGCAGCATTTTGATTTAACTGAAAGCTGTATAAAGAACAATTAGAACAGCCAGTGGAAACCGTATTGCAGTAGTCAATCTTAATAAAAATAAATGAATCTCAGTATCCTGCATATTTAGAAAACACCTTCATTTTCTAGCATTTTTAGGATGGAAAAACATGTTTTGGATAGCTTTGTAATGTGTGGCTTAAATGACATGCAAGTGACAAAGATAAAATGTAGATTTCGGACTGATTCAATAAAACTAATGGTGTTTCCCCTTTGAGTTAAATAAAGACATTTAAGGTTTTACATATTAGAAGGAGGGTTTGAATTCAGCTCTAAGCTTAACTGGACATCAGTGTAAAGACTTAAAAAGAAAAGTTATGTGTTAAGATTGGAGTTTCTACAATGAAGGTACACTCTACCTTGGGGAGTTATGGATTTTAGAACAGTAAGACTTTACTGTTTAATGGGAAAACAATAATAAAAGAAAACATTTATGTCTAGCTGGAATAAGAAAAGGAAAAGGAGAGTTTGGCTTGGCTTAACAATCAATGGTAATTTTAAGATGTGGGGCTTAATTAAGGGGACATTCAGGAGGCACCCCTGTTATTCAGGGCGAGATTATGGGAGTTTTGTTTCAGACTTCTTTAGTCTGAGACAAAGAAAGAAAAGTTGAAGATTTTATAAACACAATGTGGCTTGGATGATAGAATCAAGCACTACGCACTGAGTTAAAATAATATATGCATATACATGCTGTGGAGCCGACCCGGACACAGACAGGCGGACATGTTGTTACTCACCACCACACGTTTATTATATACAATATTATTTACAAATATGGTCACTAAGACCCAGTCCAAAATAGTGCACAAACCCCAACACTCAGTCCTGGCCACAAAATGCCTCTCTTCGGGCCGCCTCCACTCTCCTCTCTTGCCTTGTCCTTCTTCCACCCGACTCCAGCCTCGAATGAATGGAGACGGCCCCTTTTATTCAGTACCCGGATGAGCACCAGGTGTTCCCGGCATTCCTCCCTTGGCCACGCCCCAGCGTGGCGGAAGTGCCGGCTGTCCTCCCGGTGCTGGGGTAACAGGTCCCCAAGGCATTGGGGCGCCTCCTGGCGGTGACCAAGGGCCCCTAAAGGGTGGAGCTTCCATGCCCTGTACCCGTGGCCCCCAAAGCAACCAGGAAGAAGACCCCCACGTGATCCAGGGTGGGCACAGACCCACATCCGGTCCCTCATGGCGTCCCGGCCGGGTCATGGCCCCTGGCATCCCTGACAATGCGTATATATCCTTTGTATAAAGAAAAAGAAACACGTTCATTTTCTGTTTTCATATTCTAATTCTGACCTTGGCAGTCCACTTTTTATGTGTTTTTTGCTCTCTTATAATTTAGATGTCTTGATTAATAGTATTTATTGCTTTGACCTTAACATTGTCTTGATTGAAAATTCTAGTTCTTCACGTACTGAATGATTATGTGGTGTCATTGAACTTACAAGAGGTTAGTTAGCATTACAATTAAGTTTAACATCTGGTTACTTAACCCCTTCCATTTAAATTAAAATAGAAAAGCTACCAAGTAGCCAATAAAACATATATTACATTTTTTATTTTTCTTGGTGGACTTGATTGTGACAACATGAAATTAGGTGTCTTGCAGCCGGTCATCTGTGGGATCGCTCAGATTTTTGGGATTTTCTCAGCTTCTTTTCACTATCTACAGACTATACAGACTGCATCTCTGTTGTTGGTCATTAGCACTAAAACATAAGTAACATGATAGTTAGAATTTCTTACTAACCCTCACCTATTCTGTTTCTCTTCTCGGTACTCAAATGTGCCACTGCCCACCTGCCAAGTTGTTTTTCCTGCCTAAGGAGAAGTCATTTCTGATGGAGGATCGCAAGAATTGTTGGGTAGATGGGTCCTTTCATCAGATTGGCTGGCCCAGCGCTGATTCAGCTGTGGAATAGCCAATAGGGGGAGGCAGCTTGATGGCCGAGGTCTACAGGACTCTAAACAAATCCAAATCCTATTATGTGATATCATCTACTGTTAAATTCTGCACTGTACTTGTAATATTTTTATTTTACTATTATATTGTATTGAGGATTACTTGTGTTTTGTTCTGTGTATTGTATTGTATTGACCCCCTTCTTTTTGACACCCACTGCACGACCAACCTACCTGGAAATGGGTCTCTCTTTGAACTGCCTTTCCCAAGGTTCCTTCCATTTTTCCCCTACTAGGGTTTTTTTGGGAGTTTTTCCTTGTCTTCTTAGAGAGTCAAGGCTAGGGGGCTGTCAAGAGGCAGGGCCTGTTAAATCCCTTTGTGGCACTTGCGTGATTTTGGGTTATACAAAAATAAATTGTATTGTATTGTATTGTATCTGCATGTCACTGATGAGATTAATCCCCATGTGCCAGTCACTAGCTGATAATTTCTACCTGCATTTCAAAATTTTGGATGCATATTAAAGATACATAGTTCACAAAACAGCTGAACACTAATAACTAACACTTTCAGTTGTGGGATCTCATGTTTAAGTCAAGAAACGTGACTTCTGCTATTTAATTTTAAATCCAGGTAAACCATCCCAAATACAGCATATGTAAGCAACAGCACATCATTAGAACAACACTTTTTATTGTTAATTTTATCTTTAGTTTTTATTTTTCTGTTTGTGTATGTATATTTATATATGGTATATAAATAGATGTATACTGATTTAATTAATATGCATATTAGAGTCTTTCAGAGTCACAGTCGCTGTTATCTTTTTTAAATCTGGTTCTTCAAAGCCATCCTAGAAGCCTCAGTAGATACTGTACTGAGGGTAAGCATGGAGGATGTGATGATGCCAATACATACTGTACATGCTGAAGTCCGATGGTTATAAAGTCCAAAGGCTACACTGAGGTTTGCACTGAATCCTACAATGAGAAGACTGGTGGCCAGCTTTACTGGTACAAAACTGGGAAATGCTGAGCTGTAATCTATTAACAGACCCTGGAGTAAAGGTTTTTATGACCCTGATGCGCCAGGGTTGTAAGGGTTATGGCGTTATGTGTGGACCGTTTGTGGTGATATGCAAACTGAAGGTGATCAGGACTAGCTGCAATATTGTTTGTAATGTTTTTCCAAAGCACTTTATCGTGATTGGAGTGAATGCCATCAGTCATTCAGACAGTCTACTTTTATTTACTTATAATTGCTGTCCTTTTGAAACAATTAGGGACCTCCAGTTCTCAGTGAAATGTAAATGGTGCAACTGAAGATGACAGCCAAATTACTAAATTCTAATTCTAAAACTGACCCTGAAATTCCATCTGGACCGGATGCCTTGAAAGTTCACAAAATGTCATGTACAGAAACAGAAGGATGAGGCAAGTGGTGCAGCAGGCAAGCTAATGTCAGACTGATTGTGGTTGCAATGAAAACAAACATAGAAAATATTACATTGATCTGAAATGAAAAATAAAGACGACAGATTAAGTTTAACTTTGTTTTCTATAATATGGATTTTGGCCCACTGATCACAAAATCACCTTTAAATATTCCAATCATGCACTGTTTTCTTGCAATCACCTATTTTTTACTTTCTTTCATATACAAATCTTACATATACAGTATTTTCAGTTTGGATGCTATGCTATGTGGCAGTCTTTTTGCAGAAGCTCTCTATATTCTTTTGTTTATTTACTTTGATAATTTCTTCTTTTTTGTTATTAATTATTAATAGTAAGATTTGGTCTCTCGCTTGTTTCTATAACTTCTCTTTTTTTAATGGATTTTTAAATGGAGGATATGCTGCTATCATCGCTAACCTGAGCTTCGGCTCATCTCAGTTGCCTTGCGTTTAGCTGCAAACTTGAGAGATGTTACATGGTGAATGTAAGAGACTTTCAGTAACATAAAGTGGGATATACGAGAGGCATTCAATAATTTATCTCACCTCAGTAGGAAAGAAAAGAGGTTTTTTTATTTTTCAATATAGTCCCCTGATAGTTCAATACACTTCATCCACTTTTCTTGCAATGACTTTAACCCTTTTGAAATAAAATCTTCTCTTTGACCTTCAAACCAGCACATCACAGCTGCCTTGACATCTTCATCACTTGAAAACCGCTGCCCATGGAGAGATTTCTTCAAAACTAGGAACAGGAAATAATCTGAGGGAGCCTGGACAGGACTGTACACTGAATAGTTCAACTGCTGGAATCCACATTCTCGGATGGTAGCATGTGATTGACGTGACATGTGAACCGGCGCATTGTCGTGAAGAAGCTTACTTGATTCGCACGAGAACTCTCCTGACTCTTGGAATGATAGACTCGCAGTAAGCCACAACTGTGCATGAGTAACCTTGAGACATGTCACAAAAGGCCCAGACTTGTTCCAACATGCTTGCTACTTTCTTTCATACTCAGGTAGATAAATTATGAATCCATCCATCCATTATCCAACCCACTATATCCTAACTACAGGGTCACGGAGGTCTGCTGGAGCCAATCCCAGCCAAAACAGGGCACAAGGCAGGAAACAAACCCCTGGCAGGGTGCCAGCCCACCGCAGGGCACACACACACATCCAGCACACACTAGGGACAATTTAGAATTGGCAATGCACCTAACCTGCATGTCCGGACCGTGGGAGGAAACCGGAGTACTCGGAGGAAACCCATGCAGACATGGGGAGAATATGCAAACTCCATGCAGGAAGGACCCGGGAAATGAACAGCAGCACTACCCACTGCGCCACTGTGCTGCCCTAGATGATTTATTATTGTATTAAATATTCCTGTACTCAGATAGTAGCATTGTGATCACTACCACCAAAGGAGCTATCGTATTACTGTGACGTTTATGAACTCTTTTAGGACCCCCCCCACCACCACCACCACCACCAACAAGACGGCACGCCGAAGTGTGCCTGCTGCATCTGTGGAGGACTGCTAGTCTGAGGCAACCACAGGTTCGCAGCATACAGTGCATCCGGAAAGTATTCACAGCGCATCACTTTTTCCACATTTTGTTATGTTACAGCTTTATTACAAAATGGATTAAATTTATTTTTTTCCTCAAAATTCTACACACAACACCCCATAATCACAAAGTGAAAAAAAATTACTTGAGATTTTTGCAGATTTATTAAAAATAAAAAAAATTGAGAAAGCACATGTACATAAGTATTCACAGCCTTTGCCATGAAGCTCAGAATTGATCATCCTTGAGATGTTTCTGCAGCTTAATTGGAGTCCACCTGTGGGAAATTCAGTTGATTGGACATGATTTGGAAAGGCACACACCTGTCTATATAAGGTCCCACAGTTGACAGTTCATGTCAGAGCACAAACCAAGCATGAAGTCAAAGGAATTGTCTGTAGACCTCCGAGACAGGATTGTCTCGAGGCACAAATCTGGGGAAGGTTACAGAAAAATTTCTGCTGCTTTGAAGGTCCCAATGAGTACAATGGCTTCCATCATCTGTAAGTGGAAGAAGTTTGAAACCACCAGGACTCTTCCTAGAGCTGGCCGGCCATCTAAACTGAGCGATCGGGGGAGAAGGACCTTAGTCAGGGAGGTGACCAAGAACCCGATGGTCACTCTGTCAGAGCTCCAGAGGTCCTCTGTGGAGAGAGGAGAACCTTCTAGAAGGACAACCATCTCTGCAGCAATCCACCAATCAGGCCTGTATGGTAGAGTGGCCAGACGGAAGCCACTCCTTAGTAAAAGGCACATGGCAGCCCGCCTGGAGTTTGCCAAAAGGGGCCTGAAGGACTCTCAGACCCTGAGAAACAAAATTCTCTGGTCTGATGAGACAAAGATTGAACTCTTTGGTGTGAATGCCAGGCGTCCCATTTGGAGGAAACCAGGCACCGCTCATCACCAGGCCAATACCATCCCTACAGTGAAGCATGGTGGTGGCAGCATCATGCTGTGGGGATGGAACTGAGAGACTAGTCAAGATAAAGGGAAAGATGACTGCAGCAATGTACACAAACATCCTGGATGAATATCTGCTCCAGAGCGCTCTTGACCTCAGACTGGGGCGACAGTTCATCTTTCAGCAGGACAACGACCATAAGCACACAGCCAAGATATCAAAGGAGTGGCTTCAGGACAACTCTGTGAATGTCCTTGAGTGGC
The DNA here is from genome assembly GCA_026402145.1 of Polypterus bichir lapradei. NCBI lineage: Eukaryota > Metazoa > Chordata > Cladistia > Polypteriformes > Polypteridae > Polypterus > Polypterus bichir. The sequence continues at coordinate 32,874,714 of JANRMT010028174.1, read as the reverse complement.
CCAGCCAGAGCCCAGACTTGAATCCGATTGAACATCTCTGGAGAGATCTTAAAATGGCTGTGCACTGACGCTTCCCATCCAACCTGATTGAGCTTGAGAGGCGCTGCAAAGAGGAATGAGCGAAACTGGCCAAGGATAGGTGTGCCAAGCTTGTGGCATCATATTCAAAAAGACTTGAGGCTGTAATTGCTGCCAAAGGTGCATCGACAAAGTATTGAGCAAAGGCTGTGAATACTTATGTAGATGTGATTTCTCAGTTTTTTTATTTTTAATAAATTTGCAAAAACCTCAAGTAAACTTTTTTCACGTTGTCATTATGAGGTGTTGTGTGTAGAATTCTGAGGAAAAAAATGAATTTAATCAATTTTGGAATAAGGCTGTAACATAACAAAATGAGGAAAAAGTGATGTGCTGTGAATACTTTCTGAATGCACTGTAGCAGAAGAGTGCCGCAGAAACAACTATGAGCCAATCAAGATCACACTATAAGCGCCTGTTGCCGATGGGTGATGCAAGGGACATTATAAAGGCAGGGAACAGTTTAACTTGGCCACTGACCTGGCCACGACTATGCATGTTTGCTGTGTCTGCGTATAGGAGTGGCAGATCCTGCTGCAATAAATATCCCTGCTGTTCCTGTTTCAAGTTGAATAAAGCTAATTTTGCTAAAGTACTGAGACTCAGCCTGGTGCTTTGGGGTGCAAGACAGGGACTGACGCATTACACTACGTATTGAAGGAGCAGCCAGTCTGAGGAAGGCAAGGGCAAAGATCTGGAGTGAGGATAAACGTAAAGTGGAAACAATTCAGAGCTGGCCAGCCTTGATCACTTTTTAAAATGAAAGGACTGTTAAACCTCACTAACCATGAGTTTAGGTATTGTGGTATTTTAGGTACTGCGGAGAACCAATGGATGGATTACATCTCATATGATCAGACAGAGAGGAAAAAGCAAGCAGAGGTTTGGAGAATATGTGAATAAGACATAGTACAAGTGTGAGCACATTACAATTAAAGCTGAAACTGTGTGTTATCCAGACATTGAAATGCAGTATGAATTCATCCACATTACTAACTAGGAGAGAGTTCTATCATCCTTTTGTTACTTTTTATAAACTCTGCAAGAAAAATTGATTCACTCTGTTGTGAAGACTTTAAAGATAAGTCATTCTGATTGCTGGCTTCTACAACCAGGCTATAGACCAATGTAACAAACTTCTAAAACAGCATGTTCCTTTAGTGGACACAGCAAACTTGACCTGCTGTATTCAAATGTTAATGTCTTTAAATGTAAACCTGAGGTACATCTGGACAGGCCTCACCATTGTACGGCCACCTACAAGCCTCTTACTGACTCTTCATTTTCTAGGACAGAAGTTCTTATGTATGTTTGGGGCGGGTTCATTATTTGTTTATTTTAATATTTAATAACTCCAATGTGAATCATAGGGCATTTGGGAACAACTAGAGAGGAATCTAAGGTGAAAGAGAACCCATAGAGATTCTTTCAGTATTTTAGTATTAGAGTGTTGTACCGTGTTACCCGTTACGAATGTAGTGAGAAGTCAAGCAAAATGACACCTTTTATTGGCTAACTATAAAGTATTTTAGTAGTAAAACAACAGTCAAGGAGGAGGTTAAGTGAATTAGGAATAGTAAAGGGAATTAAAAAATACAGAAGGTGAAATAGCGGATGCTCACATTTTTTGAGGTCTTCACAAGTGAGGAAGTGGATAACCTCTCAGCGGTAAAGGGACTGCTAAGGACAAAACTGAGTGATTTGGAAAATGTAGATGGAGAAATGCTGCTCATATTAAATAGGATGAAATCAAACAAGTCACCTGGACCAGATAATATTTACCCTCGAGTTCTTAAGGAGGTTGGCGATTACAGATATGAACCCTTGACACATAGATTTAGGAAGTGACTCAGCAATAGGGGAAATTCCATTATATAATCCAATTATATAAAATGGGAGATCCAAGCAACTATAGGCCAGTAAGCATCACAGGTAAATTCATTGTTACAGGTTCCTCGCACAATTGACCTCTGCCTTATGTGTTTGAGCCAATTCTGCACCCATCTGAACACATCATCCTGAACTCCCACTTGTTTCAGTTTAATGTCCAACCTCTCATGTGGCACTTTATTTAATGCTTTCTGAAAGTCCAGAGAAAAGTCAAGCAAAATGACCCCTTTTATTGGCTAACTAAAAAGATTACAATATGCAAGCTTTCGAGGCAACTCAGGCCCCTTCTTCAGGCAAGATGTAATACAGAAACTGGAGTTCCCTGTGTTTATATACACACTAGGACAAGAAACAACATTGGTAAATCTTTAAGTGAGACATCTTCAATGTAAAAAATTAATAGACTCCTTCAGGCTAGGGTTCATCTAACAAGAGAGAAGAACAATGTATGGTCAAGAGCTTTGGATAAGATAACTGTCCAATAAAGTCTTTTGAAGTTTCTAATGAGTTTTTCAAAACAATGTGGATCTGTAGACAGGTTGCCTGTGTCTGAGAGATGCAAACAATCCTCATATCTGGCCATAAAACTCTTGTCTCTATTCAAACCATGTTGTAATGTACTACATTTTAGCATGAGTTTAACTTCCCATTATTCTTTTCTTTCTTGCTGTGTTCTGAAGTTGCCCATAAGCACTGTGATTTTAAAGTCCCTCTCACAGTGTCCATGGCTGTTGAAGTGGGCCGCTACAGGAACATCTGTGTTGCCATGTTTAATGTGGAACCTGTGTAAGTTCATTCTCTGGCAGAGTGCTTAGATAGATAGATAGATAGATAGATAGATAGATAGATAGATAGATAGATACTTTATTAATCCCAAGGGGAAATTCACATTTCCATTCACTTGTCCAGTTTCTCCCACATAGAGTGCAGTGTCAGGACATTCATGCAGAGAATTAGGTAGACCACATTAGATGATCTGCAGGAAAATGATCCCTTTATGTAATGTTCTAGTCGGCAGTGTGATTTCTCACTTAAAGATTTATCAATGTTGTTTCTTGTCCTAGTGTGTGTGTATATAAAGAAAGGGAACTCCAGTTTCTGTATTACATCATGCCTGAAGAAGGGGCCTGAGTTGCCTCGAAAGCTTGCATATTGTAATCTTTTTAGTTAGCCAATAAAAGGTGTCATTTTGCTTGACTTTTCTCTACATTCATAATGGCTAACATGGTACAACATCCTAGTACTACAGACATGAAAGACCAGATAAATAATATCATAAGCTCCACTTTGATCATCCCGTTTTTATTTTTTGCTTCCTCATGGAATTCCAGCATGTTAGTAAAACACGATCTCCCCCTTCTGAACCGATACTGACCATTCAGAAAAACTTGCCAGGTGTTGCTCAATCTTATCCTTAATAATTCCTTCCATTAATTTTCCTGTAATGCATGTTAAGCTTACTGGCCTATAGTCGATTGGATCTATCTGATCACCCTTTTTATATAATGGGATAATATTGGCCATTTTCCAGTCTTTCTGAATTTCCCCAGTGTGCAATGACTTCCTAAAACAACAAGAACATTTATTTATATAGCACATTTTCATACAAAAGATGTAGCTCAAAGTGCTTTAAAGGATGAAGAAAGAGAGAGAAAAAAAAAAACAAAATATAAAAATAAAATTATGTAATAGTAATTAACATAGTAAAAAGTAAGGTCCGATGGCCAGGGAGGACAGAAAAAAACTAAACAAAAAAAAACAAAAACTCCAGACAGCTGGAGAAGAAAACAAAATCTGCAGGGGTTCCAGGCCACAAGACTGCCCAGCCACCTCTAGGCATTCTACCTAACATATAAATATGTGTCAAGGGTTTATATCTATACTCTCTAGCCTCCTTAAGAACTCAAAGGTAAATATTATCTGGTGCTGGTGATTTGTTTGATTTCAGCTTATTTAATCTGAGCAGCACTTCTCCCTCTTTAATTTCAAAATCATTCAGTAACTCCTTAGTAGTCCCTTTTACTGCAGGGAGGTTATCCACTTCCTTACACATAAAGACCTCAGGAAAATGTGAGTTTAGAACAATGCTATATAAATAAATGCCTATGACCTAGACAGGTGCTGCATGATGGCATCAATAGTGGTTTATTTTTTTTAGTTTATTTAAAACCAAGCAAGCTTGTCACTCGGCTTCCACTGTTACACTCATTCCTATAGATACATTAATGTGAATCGTTCGTCATCTTGACTTTGAAAATTAATCAAGCTTATCCTTTCAGATCTTGATAACAGTTAGAAAGATTACATAAAATATAACATTCTCTGACCCCCCTTAATCCAACTTAAAAATTGTAAAGATTCAAATATTGAAAATATACATTAAGCTCACATAACTCTAAAAAACATATTTTTGGGTCAAACCATGGCACCTACAGAAATGATTTTCTGAAAGCAATTTACTTTGCTCTTCTCCTTAATGCAAATAAATCTGTACTGATATACCTGCAGATGTTCTTAATCTGACAAGATTGTTGTTTCTTTTTTGTGCATTAAGTATGAGCAGCAGGCCTTAGAAGGGTTTGTAAATTTATTGAACAAAGGATATCGTTTGGCATTACAAGACATATGTTTAAAAATAAATTAAAGAATGAAAGAGAACTAAAAATGTTATGTATTATAAAGAATAAAGAAGTCATAGGAGAAAGGAATTACAAAATTATTATCCTTGTACCCGTATCTTTTACCTAATTCTGGGGATCTCCTTGACACAGAATCAGTTGTTTTATTTGATTGCACTTGACCCCGTTGTAGGCCATTATCTCCTCCATGAAAGCAGCAATTCATCTGTTATTTTATTATCTGTCCTTGACTGGAGGTGTGGAGTGCCATGTGATAGTCAGTTCATCCATTTTTCTTAGATTTTAAAGGTAAACTTTTGAATGAGGGCGGCACGGTGACACAGTGGTAGCGCTGCTGCCTCGCAGTAAGGAGAATTGGGTTTGCTTCCCGGGTCCCCCCTTCGTGGAGTTTGCATGTTCTCCCTGTGTTTGCGTGTGTTTCCTCCCACTGTCCAAAGACATGCAGATTAGGTGCATTGGCGATCCTAAATTGTCCCTGGTGTGTGTGTGCCCTGCGGTGGGCTGGCACCCTGCCCAGGATTTGTACCTGCTTTGCACCCTGTGTTGACTGGGATTGACTCCAGCAGACCCCCGTGACCCTGTGTGAGGATATAGCGGGTTGGAAAATGACTGACTGACTGACTTTTGAATGAAATGTAAAGTGCATTGCTTTAACCTTTACTAAATGATCTTCCAGTGGTTGTGCCAAAATGCCTGCAGCCTACTTATGTACAACGTCCCGGCGAACAGTTAATTCCATTAACCATGTAATTAAATTTAAAATGGTTCAATGCAATTAACTTTGTCTAATTGTTGCAGTTTGCACATTCAATTTGAAGTATATTTTAAAGGAGTGGAATAGTGACAGAGGAAATGGCTGCCTCACCCATCCAATGTCCTGGGTTTGAACCCCATGCCCAGGCGTTATCTCTGTCCAGTGTACCCCTTTCTTCAGGCGTCTCTGTGTTTTTTACCTTCCAGGTACTCCATTGAAATGTAGATGAAAATTTTGGAACTCACAAAGTTTTTATTATTTGGAACTGAATTATGTTTAAATTTCTTCTGTGCCATTCTGATGATGGTGACGCACCGTAATGGGTTTTGTTTCCTTGTTTGTATAGACACGTTGAACAAACTGAAATGCTGAACTGGCATTACTGGAATAGCTTAATTTGATTAAGGCTTAACAATTGGACTTTGTTTTAGCACTCTTGTTTCATTTGATTAATTTTTGATAATTGATTGTTTGTTTGACAATCGGTTCAACAAGATATCCATTTGAATGGTGTCTTAATTATTTACTAGTTGTTTTTAAAGTTTTAGTTAGACTACAGATAATGAAGAGGCATGGCTGAGCCCTCACAAGATGGGCATACTGTTGCATAACAGACAGAAGATACAATGCAGAAAATAGCCTGGTGAAAAGCTCTTCTTCTTTTGCATATGATGATAGCGTAACCCTTCTGTGAATAACTAGGCCTCTACTGTAACTGAGAAATGTGCTGCCTGGACACAAGAATGAAGAGCATCTTAAAACTGATGCAGTACTTATTATTATTATTAATAACAATAATATTAACAAGCAGTGCTGAGTTACTGCTGCTGCTTTGCAGTAACTAGACCAGGGTTCACATCTCGGGTCCGCTCTGCGTGGAGTTTGCATGTCCTGTTCTTGTCTGCGTGGGTTGCTTCTGGGTGCATGATTTTAGATAATACGATGTTTGAGCTTTTTCGGCTGAATGACCTGTTCCTGTCAAAACTGCTCTAATTAAAAATATTTCCTAATCCATTCTGATCAACTGAAAATTTCAAAGTGAAATGAATTTAAGTAATAATTTTAACTTTACAGTGCATCTTTCCACTACTTTGAAAGACAGATCACAGAACAGATGTGTCAGATATTTGATTAGATACTCAAAGTGTTCCTTCAATCTTATGGCCTTAATTAGTAATTAACGCTAAATACACACAAATGGGTAGTATTAAATAACAGAAGAACCAGACAAATGTGCAGGTCCTAAACCTCTTATCATCAACTAGCTATGGAACCAAACACAGGAAAAACAATAATTTAAAAATATTTGCTATTTCTTGCCTGATAAGTCCCTTCAACACCTTTCCTCTGTATTCGTGTGTGAACGTCTCTTCACCAGTGCTTCCACTCTCGTGTGCATTCCTGCGATTTCTCAGACTCTGTCATTATGTTCAAGGTACCTTTCTCACCTCCAGTCCAGTTTTATAAATTCTGTCTTTGAAAGTGACTCTCTCAGTGTGCCTTATACTCCAATCCTCCTCCTTGTGCATTTCACATTCACACTTCCTCTTTCATCATGTCATCAAATCCAAACTGACCAATCACACCAAAGCCAAACTGACCAAATTGCTTAGTGGAACTGGACACACAGACCTTAGTGTTTTATTAAGTAGCAGTTTATTAAGATATCCTGCATATGTAACCTTAGTAAGATGTATGTAACCCAACCAAGGCTGATATTTCTATTAACCTGAAGAGAGCCTCCACACTTAGGATGCGATTTTACAATGAGAGAAAGCGTTCCAGGGACACACATATAAAAGTTCACTGCACCTCAGAGATAATGCCTAATGTGTCCCCTAATATTTTAAGACAGCAAGATTCAAATAATTCTCCAAATATCACTCTAAAATACACAGGTCTGTTAAGCTGCCCTTTGTCTGCTTTAACCAGCACATGCTCTCTGCCTTAGCAAACAAAGTGGGTGGTACTGTTTCTATTGCTTGCTGTCATGGAGTGGTAAATATACTTGTAATTGTGTTAAACACAATACAAGTAGGGATTATGATCCTTGTATCACATTACATATTGTATGTGGACTCATAATAATGCTTACCTTAGGCACGTCAGCCCTGGCACTATCCATGCAAAAATACACCTCATCTCAATTAAAATCATTAGAACTGGAGGCAGTTTACTACAGGAACAATCTGGATGAGATATTGGGACAGCTTATCTATTAGCTAAACAAATGGGCTGGCTGGATTGAATTCTTTTCTCTCGTTTGTCAAATTTGTTAAGTCTAATGTAAGTATAGCTCTCACCCACTTACTATCACTCTTATAATATGAGTACTGCAATAAAAGGCAAATGTTTTAAAAAATTGACTCTTATCAAGTCATTAATATCAAATATTACACATAGAAAAAATTACTAACATTGCTTAAAATTTTTTGGTTGATTAAATTTTTTCCAGAATGCTAAAATATTTCAGTCCTTACTCGTTGGCACTCCGCTCTTTGTTGTTTCATTTCCAAAGCTCTTATTTTCCCACGAGTCTTGACATTTGTTTCTAAAAAAATAATGGCATTTCTACCATATTTCAAAGCCCTCTCAATGTCCAATAGCTTACAATATCATGCACATTTTAAAAAGAACGAAAGCCAGAATTACCAGATGGTCCTTTAACAAATCTGGCCAATGGATTTACCACAAAGGCCTAAATGAGGGTGTTTCCTTCAGCATAGGCTTCTGTAGAAATCATTTTTTTCCTATTAAACAGACAGAGCAGGTGTCATGCCTAATTCCAGATTAATTACTACTTTGTGATAGGAAATAGTGGAGGCTGTCCTCCAGTGGGACTGGCATTACCATCTGCTATCTTATCCCTACCCAATGAAACTCATTAGAAGTGTGGCATCATTTCAGATCCTGCCAGTTGGTTAATGTGTCAAATGTAAATCCATAATCATTTTTTTCTTTTACAACTTTCTACTTTATGAAAGAAAAGCTGGAAATTATTTGTTATATTCCAAATTGATTACAATTACTTTATTTATTTGGTAGGACTTCAAATCATCTATCTATCAAAACCAACTTCTTTCACTTTTTCGGTCAATGGAGCTCAAGGCTACACCAGCAGCAACATAAATGGGGTTCTTTTAATGTGGACCAACAGTATAATGTTTAATTCTCTTTTACTATGCTAATTTTCCTATCTTCAACACTTACCACCCTTTAGGGGATATACAGTTCACGGCTGCAATGCACTTGCACCCAAGATTCCAGTCCACCACCTTCCGTCAGTGGTTCCTTCGGACTTTACCAATGCATGACTGTCACTGTTGCCTTCCTAACAGGAATGTGGTCTCTCCCTCATCTCAATTGAGCTATTTGACAAAGGAACTCTGTCCTCGGCCTTCGGCGGTAAAATACAGCAAATGTGCAGGCAGGAAATTACAGTTTAGTAAATTTTAATCTTTAGGCATTACTCAAAATAGATAAGTGAAAACAATATAAAAGTATATCTGTGAAGATTCTCAGTCATCCAGGTGAAATTATCTGGTAGTTGAGTCATGGTAACTGGACCTCGTTCTTGTTAGGTAGATACATTTCACTGCTCATCCAAGCATCTTCTTTAGTCTGAGGAATGTTGTTAGAGACCACAAATTTATCCTCCAGGTTAGTTTCACTTCACTCCTCCTTGAATAGGCTCGTTGAGTAAAACAAAGGAAGGGGAAGGTGTGGGTAGATGTAACAGTCACACCTTTTAACAGCCCATCCTACCCTCAATTAGATTAATTAGCTCACTACGCAACCCAGCCACAGGCGATGCACAAACCAGTGTGTTTCTTTGTGCCGGTCCCAAGCCCAGATAAATGGGGAGAGTTACATCAGGAAGGACATCCAGTGTAAAATTTTGCCAAATCAAATATGCGGACAACAATACAAATTTCCATACTGGATTGGTCGACAGCCACCAGTACTGTTAGTCAATAGGGTGCTGGAGGAAATTGAGCTATTGTTGGCCGAAGGAGAAGAAGAGGGGGGAGATGTGTCCGGAGGCAGGAGGAGAGGAGGAAGGTAAAGAGAGTGGAACTGAGGGTAGGAACTTTGAATGTTGGCAGTATGACTGGTAAGGGGAGAGAGTTATCCGATATGATGGAGAGAGGGAAGGTTGATATATTGTGTGTGCAAGAGACTAAATGAAAGGGGAGTAAGGCCAGGTGGATCGGAGGTGGATTCAAATTGTTCTATCATGGTGTGGATAGGAGGAGAAACGGAGTAGGAGTTATTCTGAAGGAACAGCACGTCAAGAGTGTTTTGGAGGTGAAAAGAGTGTCAGACAGATTAATGATTATGAAACTGGATGGTGGTCTGTAGGATGACGTTGGAGATCAAGAAGTGGAAGAGAGTGAGGGCAGAGCCAAGGATCAAATGGTGGATGTTGAAAAAGGAAGACTGCAAGGTTGAGTTTAGGGAAAAGGTGAGTCAGGCACTGGGTGGTAGTGAAGAGTTACCAGACAGTTGGGAAACTATAGCAGATGTAGTAAGGGTGACAGCAAAAAGGGTGCTTGGTGTGACATCTGGACAGAGGAAAGAGGAAAAGGAAACCTGGTGGTGGAATGGGGAAGTACAGGAGAGTATACAGAGGAAGAGGATGGCAAAGAAGAAGTGGGATAGTCAGAGAGATGCAGAAAGTAGACAAGAGTACACGGAGATAAGGCGCAAAGTGAAGAGAGAGGTGGTGAAGGCTAAAAAAATGGTGTATGATGAGTTGTATGAGAGGTTGGACACTAAGGAGGGAGAAAAGGACCTGTACCAAATGGCTAGACAGAGAGACAGAGCTGGGAAAGATGTGCAGCAGGTTAGGGTAATAAAGGATAAAGATGGAAATGTACTCACAAGCGAGGAGAGTGTGTTGAGGAGATGGAAAGAGTACTTTGAGAGGCTTATGAATGAAGAGAATGAGAGAGAGAAGAGGTTGGATGATGTGGAGATCAGGAATGTGAATCAGGATGTGCAACGGATTACCAAGGAGGAAGTAAGGACAGCTATGAAGAGGATGAAGAATGGAAAAGCTGTTGGACATGTGCAGAGGAGAGATGCTGAGTATATTGGGAGAAGGATGCTAAGGATAGAGCTGCCAGGGAAGAGAAAAAGAGGAAGGGCTAAGAGAAGATTTATGGATGTGGTGAGAGAGGACATGCAGGTGATGGGTGTAACAGAACAAGATGGAGAGGACAGAAAGATATGGAAGAAGATGATCCGCTGTGGCAACCCCTAACGGGAGCAGCCAGAAGAAGAAGAAGTATTTGCTCATTACACATTCCATGTAGTTGTACAGTCATGCAATGATTCATAGTGACCATGTTAACCGCTTGTAAACGATTGTCGCGAAATCACTTCAAACTGCTTCTGGCCTGAATGCAGCCAAGGTGGCATGTGTATCCCACCAATACCGATTGATGCGTATTCAATATGTACCAAGGATTGTATTGGAAGCACTGGTCACACCATCTAGTAATTGTAGTGGAAGCTACATCCGCCTGATGGAAGCAAAGTGTTGGCGTGGCCGTGCACATGGATTTCGGCTGCTAATTTTTGGAAATTGTGCAAATTTGAGATAAGTTGTGGTAAGATAAAAATACGTACCAGCTTAGTGATTTGCTCGTGTGCTATATTCAAATTAACAATCTCCACTTAATTTAGCATCTGCTTGACAGCAAAAACACTAATAATTTATTATTTTTTATAATTGTAAATAAATGTAGGCAACAAATGGTTAAGGCAATGCATACTTTTGGCTGAGGGCCAGAGGAAAACAATAAGGTAATAATGTTCTAGAAATTGCCAAATCCAGCTGCAGTAATAAATCTTTCATTATTAGTATTATTTCACAAGGTCTAATATGTTTTCTGACTCTCGGAGGGCCTTTAAAGGTGTGTTTTGATTAGCATCGCCCCATGTGGCTAATGCATTCAGCCTGCATCGCCTTCCATTACATCAGTGTTTCTCAACTCCCAACTGACCTTGTTTTGCCTTTTTAAATTCATTGATGACATACTAGCAGTGATTGCAAATCGCCCCCTTGGTGAAATGAGCATGATCAGAGTTCCCCTTTGGTGAAACAAGATCACTTAGAAACTGTGAAACATATCATGCAGTGCTGCTGCAGTACTACTTGCAAACCAATAACAGCAACCCGTGACCCATCAGTGGCAACCTGGGTCACAACCCAGTGGTAGACAAACACTGGCTTAGGTGGACCATGGCGACCCATTTGTGAACCAATGATGGCAATAATCAACCTAATGGCTGAGAAACACTGTGGACAGCAAAACTCAAAGATCAGTTTGTTTCCATGTGGACAGTTGTAAGTATCTGTACCAATGACCCACAGAGCCTCAATTGCAATGACCTGTACACTTTGTGACTGATATAGAGTCAATATGACATGCGACCAAATGTCTGGTAGGACACCGGAGCCGAGTATATTTGGCGACGTTCATTCGTTGAATGCAGCAAATGGCTATAGTCAGTTCCCAGTGCAATTTGCCAGCACGCTGGAGCTGATCAGACACTGACGCTAGTCAGTGCCGTATATTCGTTGAGCAGCCAGCTCATGACCACTGGCGCCCCCTAGTGAATCAGCATCACTGTCCCTGGGACTGAGCCGCTGCACTAGACTGGCCTGCAAGCGTCAGCGTTGGCCTCAGTATGCTCGCGTGCAGCCAGTTCAAGCACAGTTGGCTCGGTGATTTACTGAATTTCATCAATGGCGTCAGTTGCACTTTGTACATATAATAATAGATTGTTGTAGTATTTTTTTTTATAGTTTTTACAGTTCATTGGCAGTTTGTAAAATGATCAGTATTACAGTAATTATGATGCTATTTGCACGAACAAAATATGTGTTCCATTAAAATTTCATTTTTTCTTAGTGAATTGTGATGTTTCCTTAAAAAGGGCAGCAAAAAAATATTTGGTGCCCAGGAGTGCATTAACCCCCCCCCCCCCCCCCCCAAGTATGTGGCAGTATGTGTCAGTTTAAGGGTTAAGGCATATCCTAACACTAACATAAATCTGTGGGAAACATGCAAGTAACAATTTAATTATATTATGAATGAAAGTTTGGAGAAGGCATTATAATGCAAATATCCACTCTTTACTGATAAATGGCATAGAAATCTGGATATTGATTCAAGCATAAAGAAAGAAACTAGAGGCAACCCATCACACTGGTTTGAGAAACATTTATGAGATATCATGGAAAAGTATGGTGAATGAATTGATTCATGTGAACAACAGCAAAACCCAGTGTTTCAATCAACAATAATTACGTAAAGTAAATTGCGTTTCACTTGCAGCAAAATGTATGCTGGAGTGGATAACAAGGGTAGATTAGCATCCTGGCCAGGATGGACCATGTTCTCTCGCCTGGCTAGGAGGCCAGAGCAGTGATTATTCAGGGGCAGGGTGTGTCCTGTTTCAGCCAGAAGGTGGACATGCCGTGCAAACATGAATGAACACATACTAAGACTGCAAGTACCTCCAGTGCCTTGGGTGTCAGCATTCCTGGGTTGGTGTACACAGATCCACAATGACAGGGCATACTGGGAATTGTAGTCCCATGGGGCATCCCAGAAGGATTCCATAGGGTGCTGCAGGGAATGGGTGTCCCTACTTTGTGAGGCTTCCATCTTATTCGGAAGTGCATCCCAGGTGCAATGTGGCAGCTCCAGATGTACTCTTGGGTTTGGTATAAAGGAGGCCACTCTGCCTCACACAGGCTAGTTGGAGTCATGAGGAAGATGACAAGGCTTGGTCTGGAGGAGAGTGGAAGAGATTTGTTTTTACATTGCGGATACTTGTGGGTGAACAGAAAGAACCTGTGAAAGATACTTTTATATAATAAAATTTCATGTGACTGGATCCATTGACTGTTGTAACAGATAGTGGGCGCTATTGCTCCCTTGAACCCTTGTCCAAGATGCCAGACACCAGATAAAAGTCCAATAATCTTTTTTATTTGAGCAAATACAGTTCATAAGCACCCTCCTCTCCACAATACTCATTAAATTAGCACAATACACAATCAATAAACTCTCCACCACTCCCAGACGCGTTGCCACCCTTCCACCCAGCTCAGCTCATTGTCTGGGAGTTCCCACAATCCTTTTATAGTCTGTGACCTGGAAGTGCTTCTGAACCCTCAGTCCATGTGACTTCTTAGCATTTCCGGGTCAGATCAAAAACTCTTCTTTTTTTTCACCCCAGACGTACGTCATTCCTTTTGTCCATGTGGCTCGGATGTACTTCCAGGGCATAGGGCAAATAATATTCTTTTCTCCTCCCTGCAGCTCCATCTAGCGGCCCCTGTGGTATCCAGCAGTGCTGTGGATGAAAACTCCATTGTCCAGGATTCCATGCTGGTCTTTGGGACACCTCCATGCTGCAGGGAGGGCTCCATCTGGTGGCCTGGGGGTATTGGCCGGGATGACAAGACCACACTGTGTATGTGCATTTGTGTCTGGTGTCTGTGGCTTTGGGGTGTCCCCTTTTGATTACACTGCCACTGACCCTAGAATAGAGGTGTTTAGTCCTGTCCAGAAGCATAAAACATGCATTAATTCCACATGTGTCTGCCTGGCATTTAGTATTTATAAAAAAAAATTCTCACTTTATAATCTTTTGCATTGGAATCAAGATCTCAGGAGATTGTCAGTCATTTTTTAAGGAATGACAGAAAAAAGGCAATTACTAGTTAAAGAAGAGAAAAACTACATCCAGAACAGTTCTAGAAGTACATCAGTACATTTAATAGTCAAAGGGTTCATATTGTAAGAGTGGTGTTTTGTTTTTTCTCATTTGTCTAAGCTAAAATGTAACATGATAAGATTTTTTGGGGGGTCAGGGCTTTATGTGATTGTGACCATTAGAGCTACAAATGAGGTGATGACCTTGAGATTACCCCTTCTATGCTACTGGGACTTCTTTTTACAGTTTACTGACTGTGACGGTTCTACTTATTCCTGGAAAAGGCAAAGTAGAAGTGATGGGAGTATTTCAAATTTTGGGACAAGAACAACAACAACATTTATTTATATAGCACATTTTCATACAAAAAGTAGCTCAAAGTGCTTTACATAATGAAGAACAGAAAAATAAAAGACACAGTAAGAAAATAAAATAAGTCAACATTAATTAACATAGAATAAGAGTAAGGTCCAATGGCCAGGGTGGACAGAAAAAACAAAAAAAAAACTCCAGATGGCTGGAGAAAAAAAATAAAATCTGCAGGGGTTCCAGACCATTAGATTGCCCGGTCCCCTCTGGGCATTCTACCTAACATAAATGAAACAGTCCTCTTTGGATTTAGGGTTGTCACGGAAGGACTTGAAGATGATGGTCACGTAGACTTCTGGCTTTTAATCCATCCATCATTGTTGGAGCATCATGATGCTTTGAGTAGGTGGAGGTGGCGCAGGCCACCACCACAGAGAAACCAGAAAAAGAAACAGAAGAGAGAGTAGGAGTCAGTACGGATTTTAGAGCCACCATGAATAGTTATAATGATGAATTGAACATACAGAGTATCAGGATTAAGTTAAAGTGAAGTTATGAAAAGGCCATGTTAAAGTTATATGTTTTCAGCAGTGTTTTAAGAAAGAAGAAGAAAATTTAAGCTCTCAAGATTCCATATGAATGCTGGAACAAACTTTTTTTCATACAGGCCTGCAGTGTATCTAACTGAATAAATCTGGAAAGAATAGCAAGGAAAGCCAGCGATTCCCCAAGGGACGTCATGGACTGGGTCTCGAAAACACTATGAAGGGCAAAATTATGATACAAAAAAGAAAAATTTAAGAAACATAGTGCCTAGAGGATTGAAGGAATCTGTTAGATTTCTTCAGTCTGCCATGATGCATTGAACAAGGCGTGTGGGGACTCCACCTGTTGATGTAAATAAAGGACGTTCATGTTTGGAGTTCATATATAACAATGACTCAGGACTCTTTTTTATTTACTAAGAATTTTCCACAGCAGTATACTTTTATTTGTGTGTGCATGTCATTCAAGTTAGAGTTTCATCATACCTTATCAAATGTGGTAATAAATCTGAACTTTAATTGTTGCTACATTTTAAATACTTTAACTTGTTTAACTTGAAAATATGGCAATCAACAATCTTCCTCAGAGCCATCGACATCAAGTTGTCTCTAGACAGAATGCAACATCCGGCACTTTATAAACTCATTCATGGCAGTCCTACTGGAATACATCACTCAGTTCAGCTGAATGTTGTGTCAACACAGAAAGTCTAATAGAGATTGAATCAGAGATTACACAGAAACAAACAAAAGCAGTCTGCTAAATGTAACATATGCTTTATTTAAAATAAAATAAGAAACGGGCTGTGTGCTACTAGGCAGAAACAACTTCTTTTACCAGATATGTGAATGACGTCTTACAAATGACATGTGTAAAAGTAAGCCCCTTCACTGGTAATTTCATAACATAACTAGCCAATGATGATAATTAAAAAGATTAAAAAAAAAAACACCCATCAATTTTTGTAAAAAAAAAAAAAAAAGTTTTAAGTGGATATAATTTTTGAATGGCAAGATGATGAAGTCAGTCTCAAAATGCCTGACTGACATTTTGTTATTCACTTGAGAAACTTGTTGATTGTCATGACTTTTAAAGGATGTGTGGGAAGTACTTTTACAATGTGAATAAACCAGAGAGAACATATTTTTCCAAGAAAAGGAGTATTTCTTATATTGACTATTAAAGGTGGTTCTATATAATTCACAGAAAAAGCGTGTCTGAGCAAAACAAGTTGATTTATGTTTATGTTGATCTGCACTGACAGGCTTTCTAAAGCAACTTAAGTTAAACTTTTGACAAACAAAAGCAGCAAAGAAGTGATTTGGACATTCCAAACAATTTCTGCAAAGTGCAGTGCAAAGGTTTGTCAATAGCAATTTCAAAGAAAACTAAAGAACTGTAAGTATGTGTATTTGTAAGTAAAAAAAAAAAAAAAGCGTTTCATTCAGTCTAGGTAAATGTGCCTGCAAAATAAAGTCAGCAGTATGCATTAGAACAATCTAGATAGAGCAGACCATTAAGACCAGCAAAGCTCACCAGTCCCATCCACCTAATTCTTCTAAAATAACATCAAGTTGAGTTTTGAAAGTCCCTAAAGCAAGGTTATTATAGTTAACGAAAACTAAAATCAAAACTGAAACTATTATTAAAAAAAACATTTTCGTAAACTGAAAACTAATAAAGTAGCTGGAAATACTAACAGAAACAAAATTATAATTCACTAAAAACATTTTTAGTTTTCGTTTTTAAATGAATATTCTTGTCGTTAGTCTTTAACCCTTGTATCTTTTAACTCTAAACAAGAAAGTAATCCACCCGCATAAATTCATCCAGTAAACAGTGGCTGGTGGTGGAGGGTGGCCGTTCACATAACATTTATGATGACAGAGTGAGCTGAATATAAGTATGTAAAGTGTGTGAAATAGAAAGTGATTTACTGTGCCGCCTTTTTTGCGCTTGTTGTATATCAAGATTTAATTCAAGCAGCTGAAATCGGAATGTGCTGGTCAACAAAACCCTTACCGTATGTTTATTTCTTTTTGTTGACAATAATTCACTTGCCACTTTCCACAGGAGAAATCCTTTTTGAAAATAAAATGGCACTGATTGAGAGACTGACGGTCAACATGCAAGATCAGTATACTGTTATTGACCAATCACTTTGCTTTAAAAAAGTCATTTAACAATAAGGATAGACAAACCTTGTAAAATTCATGAAATTCTACTGAACCACAAATAGGTAGTTGAAGAGAGTCTGCCAACTGGTGAAAAACTTAACATACTAATGTGTTTTTTATATTTATTCTGTGTTTATTTATTTATTTAGCTTTTTTTAGATTATTTTCAGTTTTTCTCTCTCTCAAAATAGATGCTGCTCTGGAAAAATGGGTTTAGAAAATGTAAATATTGTTTTTAATCTCAGATGTTGTCTCTGTCATTTTCTGTCCATCCATACACCTATTACCTACTCTTGCCCTGCTCATTATGGGTTTACTGTTCTTATGCATGGGCTATTCAAGTCTCACCCCACTTAACTTGACAATAAATGCTTGTTTTTTCTTTGTTTCCCTCAATACAGCTAGGTGGGGTCTGTACACTGATTCAGTCTAAGAGCCCTGTTCTTCATAAGCCCCCATGATTTTCATGATCGCACCTATCAGAACACAGTAGAATATGTTTTCTGATTTGTGATATATTTTCAGGCCTTCAGGTGGCAAAGTTCTGTCTATAAATTGTATGTGCCAGAGATGAACTCAGAGATCAATATGTCTGGTAGAAAATAACAAAGCCAAGTATGGGAGATTTTTTAATGCAATATTGAAGGCATTCATTGTAAGCACATTGTATTGGAGCAGGGAATGTTATGTGCTGTAGACAGTCAGTCAGTCATTGTCCAACCTTCTATATCCTAACACAGGGTCAAAAACCCTCAAACTTAAAAATTCACCTAAGTTTCATTACAAATTGGCCCATTCTGGGAAATACAAAGAAAAGATGAAAACTGTCAAGAGTCAGTGCACATTTGTTCAGCACAAAAATTGTATAAAATTGTTCATATTCAGTATCTGGTTTTTATTATGCTTGTTTTTTATCAGACAAGTGTAGTAAGCTTCCACAAACATTAAACTAATATTATATCCAAACCCGTTAAGTGTACAGTTCTGTCTGATTGTAACACGAAACTAAACTCCATAGTAACTCTTTAACTGTATCATAATTACTAAATCTAAAACTGAAACTAATAGATATAAAAATAAAATTGAAATGTCTTTGTGAAATAAAAACTAAATTAAAACAAAAAATATAAGTTGAAGGAAAACTAAAACTAAACTGAATTTCCAAGTAAGGTCAGAAAAAAATATAGAAATTAAAACTAATATAAAAAGGCAAAACTACAATAACCTTGCCCTAAAGTCCTACTGTCTACAACAGTACTTAGTCTCTTATTCCCTGTGTCTGTGGTTCTCTGTGTAAAGAAAAACTTTCAAATGTTTGTGCATAGTTTACTCTTAACAAGTTCCCAACCGTGTCCACGTGTTCTTGATGAACTTATTTTAAAGTCCCAATCTCAATTCACTGGACTAATTCCCTTCATAATTTTAATCACTTCAATCAGGTCACCTCTTAATCTTCTTTTGCTGAAAGTGTAAAAAGGTTCAGGTTTAGGTGGACTTTATCCCATTTCAGGCAAGATTAGTTTTATACCAGGATGCGGAGTAATCTTAGTCCTGTCCAAACTGCTCCTATCAGTTACTTTTTATGGACTGCGCATTCACGTCTGGGTAAAGATTATGGAGCCTTTAACATTCTATAAAAAGACCATAAAAAATAACCCAAGGCTGAACTGTCCCATATGTATGTCATGTCACTTACATTACATGTAATCAAAATTCCATCATTTTAGGGATTCAATTGGGACTAAAGTTATAGGGGCCTTTAGGCAATAATTACTTTACCCCACCACCTGGTATAAAACTTGTCCAATCCGAATATTTCTTTTATTAACCTAGAGGGAAATTCATTTACTCTAAGAGATATACAAATCTAGAACATTATTCCATTGGCACATTATGTAAGAATTAATATATACAGTGAATTCAAACCCATTCACTTTCTGCATGTTATTGCATTTAACTTTAAATTTGCTACTTTTGCCCATCAAGTAGCTCAATAGTGAATAATGGCAAAGTGAAAAAATGTTTTCAGAAAGGTCTGCCAATTCTTCATAAATGAAAAATTGAAATATCTCATTCATATAAGTATTCAGACCCTTAATTCAGTATTTTATAGAAGTTCCTCTGGCAGTGATTATGATTGAGAGCCAGAGATAGAAAAAAAAAATACAATATTCACAAATCCCACCAAAATCCACCAGAGCACATTCAAAATGAACCGAGCCGGACTTTAATTCCCAGCCTGCCTTTACAGTCTGGGGGCGGCACCTTAATGGTGATGGACAGGGGGCTCTGCCTCTTGGGGATCCGCTCACAGAATGAAAGGGAAATATATGAACTACAAAAAATATATATATAAATATCCATCCATCCATCCATTATCCAACCCGCTGAATCCGAACAGGGTCACGGGGGTCTGCTGGAGCCAATCCCAGCCATCACAGGGCACAAGGCAGGAACCAATCCTGGGCAGGGTGCCAACCCACCGCAGGACACACACAAACACACCCACACACCAAGCACACACTACGGCCAATTTAGAATTGCCAATCCACCTAACCTGCATGTCTTTGGACTGTGGGAGGAAACCGGAGCGCCCGGAGGAAACCCACGCAGACACAGGGAGAACATGCAAACTCCACGCAGGGAGAACCCAGGAAGCGAACCCAGGTCTCCTAACTGCGAGGCAGCAGCGCTACCACTGCGCCACCGTGCCGCCCATATATAAATATATAATTCATAATAACTAAACTGAATACAATTACCAGATGATACATAATGAGACAAATAATAAATAAACAGAACAATATAATAAAAATGGCAAACAATGAGCAATAATGAAAAGTGAACAAAGAGGACAAAAAGAAGCAATTTAAACACAGGCTGTAGGAGGAAACCTGGCTTGAAGAGCAGGTTCTGATCTTTGTTCTTGAAAGTGGTCACTTCAAGTGTGAAAACAAGAATGGACAGAGGTGTAAAGTGGTTTATTAAAAGAAAGCACTCAGCAGCAGACTTTATTGTCTTTTGGCACCTCAGTGTATTTCAGTCTTCTTCAATCAAAGCACATGTGCACTTTCTACTAAACACAGCACCTTCGACTTGTTTCTTTGAAAAACGAAGAACAGATCTTTCCCTGCATCTTAAAATCCCTCTCCTTGCGTTTAATAATTTTTGTATTTAACATTTTTTTTATTATAAAGGGCAGCACAGTGGCAGAGGGGTAGCACTGCTGCCTCATGCACTCGGTGATCTTGGTGGGTTTAAACTCTGTGTCTGGGCATTGTCAATTTGGAATTCCTCCCAACAATATGCCTGTTAGGTTAACTGGCAATTTCCATTACTATTGTTTTTTATTATAAAAAGCATTTATAGACCTTCAAAACATATTTATTCTGATATTTTATGCCTGACCTTCCACAAGCTTGAACGTGAACATTATTATTATGGTCAAGCGTATATATTGTTTAGCATTCATTTCACTTTCCACAATGACATTATTGGGTATCACACAGTTCCTTTGCTGCCTTGCAAGCAGCTAGTCCTTTAATTGTACCCGACAGAATTGTTTCAAATATATAAACTTACTAAAAAACAAACAAGCCCAAAATTAATAATATATTTTACATGAAGGTCTAGGAATAGTTTGTAAACAGTTATGTGTTATCTCATCATCAAGGAGGGCATGGGAACAGGAATTGTTAGGCCCTTATGCCAACCTCAGTCGCACTATATCGCACACAAGAGGGATGGTGTTAGTTCTTCATTTTGCAATACGGTGGACTCCATGGTGTCATTTTG
This sequence comes from Polypterus bichir lapradei, assembly GCA_026402145.1. NCBI lineage: Eukaryota > Metazoa > Chordata > Cladistia > Polypteriformes > Polypteridae > Polypterus > Polypterus bichir. The sequence continues at coordinate 32,853,787 of JANRMT010028174.1, read as the reverse complement.
AGCCAACAACAAGAAGAAGGGAAAGGAGATATAAAAATGACTTGTTAACAAAATACAAGAATGAGGTAATTAAAAACTCAAAGCACCAACACACTTGATGCCAATCTGATCCTTTCAATTACAGGTTTTACACCCTAGTTCCACTGCAGTATTAGTGCCAAACATTCCCCTTTTTACTGGACCTCTTACACCTTTTCTGCTGACTCTGGCTTCTCTTACTCCATCTTACTACATCCTATTAAGATGTATTAATTCTATTAATCTAACACTGGCCCTCCCAATTCCAAGCCAGAAAGCACAATTACATGTCCAGGCCCAGGCTAGAACTATCCTGATAAGCCCCACCTCAACTTCAAGCACAAAAGAAGTGGTGAGGCCGTCTGTGCTGCTATGCACTAAAAATCTGAAATAGTTTACCAAAAGAGATAAGCTAGGCAAACACTGTAGATCATTTTCAAAAACTCCTAAAACCCATTTTGTTAATTTGGCCCTCTCATAACTACATTTTAGTTGTATCCTTGATGAGCTAGATATGCACAAAATGATCACACTCTTCATTGAACCTGTAATCTTCATTAATCTTTACTTTTCTGTTTTCTTTTCTGGTTCTTCTGTATTGGTGTTCTGTGCCACAACCAACTGATCACAGTCCTGTGCAGCCATCTATTCTTATCTAAATTGAATTTGTTTTTCTTTGTATGTAACTACGTACCTCTTTGACATCTTTGAGAGCACTTTGAGCTCTATCATTTGCACGAAAATGTGCTATGGAAATAAACGTTGTCGTTGTTGGGTAACAGAATCTCAAGTCAACAAATAGGTTTTAATTTTATTTTTACCTCCATCTAAACCTTGCCATAATACATTAAATGGGGAATCCAAAGTGAAACCCCAACCCGCTTACATTTTCTTTCACACTGGTCTGTAGTACTAGGGTGCTGTATTGCAAACAAAAAAAAATGGAGGAAGATTTTATGTCAACGTGCATCTTAGAACCAATGTTGTATCTCCATTACATAGATGACATCTTTATAATCTGGACTGTCAGTGAGAGGGACCTCCTCCATTTTCATAATGAATATAATTCTTTCCACCCCACCATAAAGCTGAAGCTTAATTTCTCAAAAACAGAAGTCATCTTCCTGGACACCATTTTTCAACTGAAAGATAACACCTTTCTAACCTCTGTTCTTCACAAGCCGATGGACAGACAGACCTACCTCAGAAGTGATAGCTTCCACCCCAAGCATATAAGGCGCTCCAATTATTTTCAGTCAAGCAATACATTACAACCGTGTTTCCTCAGATTCAACAGACCAGGAAAAACAACTACAGGAGATTAGACAAGATTTCATCAGTTAAGGTTATGCCCTTCAAAACAACAGACACTCAAATAAGAAGAGCTCCTGCCATACCTAGAGACAACCTTCTGGAATATAAAAACAAAGACAACAAGAACCACATTCCCCAAGTTCTCACCTATAACCCATATCTAGAAGCACTTCGAAAAATTATAAAAGAACTTCAGCCAATGCTAAACAATGACCAAACACTGAAAATGCATTTCCTGAACCACCTCTCCTGGCATACAGACAACCGCCAAACCTGCAGCAACTAATCATCTGAAACTCCCTAAGTGAACCAACAGAAAATGGCACATCTAACTGCCTACAGAAAAGATGTAAAACATGTCCTTACATTTATGATACAGATTGTGTAGTTCTACCACACTGCCAACTAGAACATCGCATAAAGGGATCATTTTCCTGCAGATCATCTAATGTGGTGTAACAATTTGTCCCGCGCACTAACACGAGCCGATTGCTACCGCTAATCTGTCCTAGGTAACGGCAGATGATAAAAGGATAGGCCAATATCACACCCCAAACAATTTCCCATACACCCTTTATTCTACCCAGTTCAGTCCCTTAATGCCATTACTTTATAGCCCCCCAAAAAAACCAAATAGTCAAGATCTATCATCAAATAACGAGTATATTATATACAATACAATACAATAGTTTATTTTTGTATAGCCCAAAATCACACAGGAAGTGCCATAATGGGCTTTAACAGGCCCTGCCTCTTGACAGCCCCCCAGCCTTGACTCTCTAAGAAGACAAGGAAAAACTCCCAAAAAAACCTTGTAGGGAAAAATGGAAGAAACCTCGGGAAAGGCAGTTCAAAGAGAGACCCCTTTCCAGGTAGGTTGGGCATGCAGTGGGTGTCGAAAAACAGGGGGTCAATACAATATAATACACAGAACAGAACAAATCCTTAATACAGCATAATAATAAAAATTTTAGAAATACAGAGCAGAATTTAACAGTAGATGATATCACATAATAAGATATCACATATATGCAATGAAGAAAAAAAAGAATACAATTCCTTACACATGCACCACCCCCCGCCACCATAAATAACCCTTATTCTGTAGCGCCACAAATATATACATATATTTACACAATAAAAATATTAATTCCCCCAGTTCCCCTTCAAGAGATGATAAATAGATCCACAAATTGCTATTGTGGGCTTCATCAGGAGTGGGCAGGAGGAGGAGTACAGGAAGCTAATCAAAGACTTTGTTAAATGGTGCGACTCAAACCACTTACATCTTAACACCAGCAAAACCAAGGAACTGGTGGTGGATTTTAGGAGGCCCAGGCCCCTCATGGACCCTGTGATCATCAGAGGTGACTGTGTGCAGAGGGTGCAGACCTATAAATACCTGGGAGTGCAGCTGGATGACAAATTGGACTGGACTGCCAATACTGATGCTCGATGTAAGAAAGGTCAGAGCAGACTATACTTTCTGAGAAGGTTGGCATCGTTCAACATCTGCAGTAAGATGCTGCAGATGTTCTACCAGACGGTTGTGGTGAGTGCCCTCTTCTACGCGGTGGTGTGCTGGGTTGGCAGCATAAAGATGAAAGACGCTTCACGCCTGGACAAACTTGTTAAGAAGGCAGGCTCTATTGTAGGAGTAAAGTTGGACAGTTTAACATCTGTGGCAGAGCGACGGGCATTAAGCAAACTCCTGTCAATCATGAAGAATCCACTGCATCCACTGAACAGTGTCATCTCCAGGCAGAGGAGTAGCTTCAGTGACAGACTTTTGTCACTGTCCTGCTCCACTGACAGACTGAGGAGATCGTTCCTCCCCACACTATGCGACTCTTCAATTCCACCCGGGGGAGTAAATGCTAACTTTTTTCATTTTTATTACTATTTAATTTAATATTATTTCTTTGTATCAGTATACTGCTGCTGGATTATGTGAATTTCCCCTTGGGATTAATAAAGTATCTATCTATCTATCTATCTATCTAAATGTCCAATGTTCTGTCCTGCAACTGCCGGCAGGCCAAACGAGGTGTCCTGAAAATTGCGGACTACTATCACAATCACCTCTTCGACATAAAAGACATACAGTTAGTCCTTCGCCATGATACAATATAAGTCCTTTGAAATAGCTCACCCGAGTCCGTAGGAGTTAGCAGAACGTTTGATTCCCCGATCAAAAGAATACCTTCCACCTTCTGCTAGGACTGTAGGAGATCCTAGACTTCTTGTATGGCCAGTGCAGTAACTGATCTGCTTTTTTCTCTCCGATTCTCCTTTTTTCCTTTTCTCCTCTTCTCCTTTCTCTCTTAAAAATGGTGCACTTTATGCAAATGACTCCCGAAAGAAAACAGTAAAACCGGAAGTTCCACCGCTGGGGCACCGCTGTCATTCTCCGGATGTAAGCATATTCCCTACAACACCCGATCGACAGCAGAAAACATATTATATTTATGTGGCAGCACTACAGTGGTCTACCTCATTCTCTGCATGAAATGTCCTGACACTGGACTCTATGTGGGAGAAACTGGACAATCACTCCGCCAGAGAATGAACTTACACAAGATCCGCATTAATCATGGCAACAGAGATGTTCCTGTAGCAGCCCACTTCAACAGCCATGGACACTGTGAGAGGGACTTTAAATTTACAGTGCTTATGGGCAACTTCAGAACACAGCAAGAGAGAAAAGAATGGGAATTGAAAGTCATGCTAAAATGTAATACATTACAACATGGTTTGAATAGAGACAAGAGTTTTATGGCCAGATATGAGGATTGTTTGCATCTCTCGGACTGAAACAGACAACCGGACTACAGATCCACATTGTATTGAAAAACACATCAGAAACTTCACTTGTTGGGCAGATATCTTATCCAAAGATCTTGACTATATATTGTTCTCCTCTCTTGATAAATAAATCTTAGCCTGGAGAGATCTATTATTTTTTTTACATTTAAGATGTCTCACTTAAAGGTTTTCCAATGCTGTATCTGTCCAGGTGTCTACATAAGCACAGGGAACTCCAGTCTCTGTATTACATCTCGCCTGAAGAAGGGGCTTGAGTTGCCTTGAAAGCTTGCCTATTGTAATCTTTCTAGTTAGCCAATAAAAGGTGTCCTTTTGCTTAACATCTCACTATTTTTACACTGGTCCAAATAAGGAAGAGCCTCTAATGTCTTAATTACCTACTTTAATGACTTTGTGAAGCATGCTAGTGTTTACATTGACAGAATAGCCAAATTCACTAGTAATGTACAGTAAAAGCAAGTAAGGGAACAGAAACTAAGTAACAAAAACAGTTCAAGTCTGTTAACTATCTGTCAAAAATAAATATTGCAGTACAGTCGACTAAGACCCTGTCAAAGTGCCCTTGCATAAGGGGTTATAATGAAAGAGATTCAGCTCAAGCATTCAGCTAAAGTGAAATACTGCATTTCAAAAACATGTTGCCATGTATTATGGGAGAGCCTGGTACTGACTGAATATATGCATAGAGTAAATCTCACTGCAAAGAACAGGCAGGTTACTTTCAGTTTACTGATTGAACTTTTTTATTCCCGCTAGATTCAGTCCAGTCCATTAGATTCAAGGATAATAGGCATTTTCCGGAGCTGTGATCTTTTTAATCAAATACAGACAACCCACTTTATTGTTCTGTCTAAATAGCATTTGTATTACCTGTTTTTGGATTAGCTGTGCTGAACTTTGGAACACGATAGAAGTCAAAGTCCTAGTAAATGATGGTAAATTAGTTGTCAGTTTAACAATTTCTTTTCCTTGGCTTTATTTTTTAAACACCTCCATTTTTTTTTGATCCTCTTTATATATAATCTAAAATTATCTTACCGACTACACTATTTCAAGTAACTGCTCAGTCAATCAGTCAGTCAGTCAGTTATTATCCAACCCGCTACATCCTAACACAGGGTAACGGAGGTCTGCTGGAGCCAATCCCAGCCAACGCAGGGCACAAGGCAGGAGCAAATCCCTGGGCAGGGTGCCCACCTATCACAGGGCACACACACACACCAAGCACACACTAGAGACAATTTAGGATAGCCAATGCACCTAACCTGCATGTCTTTGGAAACCGGAGCACCCGGAGGAAACCCACGCAGACATGGGAAGCGAACCCAGGTCTCCTTACTGCGAGGCAGCAGCGCTGCCACCGTGCTGCCTTCAAGTAACTGCTCATTTAAACAAATGATCTGTGTAGAAATATTATTTATAACAGGACTCCATCAAAAGACAAGGTGCTTGAATATGCGAAGCACACCATATACACTTTAAACTGGCAAAAGCTCAGCACCATCCACAACCACATTCGCATTTTTATGACCTAGGCAGCTTTGCAAAAATGGTGCTTCTAGTTTGCTTGTAAAAGTTTGCTCTCACACTGACCTGCACCGTGTACTTTCAGAAATCTCTGGTGCAAACATTTTTCTAAATCTAGTTTGTGCAAATTGGAAACTCTGTTCAAAACACGCATGAATGCATGGGCAGAGCTAGGGGAAGTGGTTATTACACTGAGGGATACTCAGCTGTCAGTTTCCTCAGCCAAAGTGGACTCTTGTAAATAAATAACCTTATTCCACTCCTGACACACAAGGCGTAACAAGCTGGAGGATTATGGATATAAAGTAATTTGATATCAGTGCGAAAGAATTATTTTGCAACACTACTTACCAACAGCTGAAATATTCATGATGAATAGTGTAAAAAAGCTGCAGAATTGTTTGCTGCAAAAAAAGAAAAAAAAAAGCACATTTACCATGTTAATTTTAAGTATGTGTTATATTCTAATATAATGCCTGGCTTCCAAGGAGCTACAGGGCATAGGACAGATTCTTAAAGGCAATAGGCTTGTGTGATAAAGATTAGACGAAGACATCATAAAGATTTGGGGCAGCCACCCGTATATTGTTTTCCCGGCTGCAAAAATATAGCTTTGTAGAAGCATGATGTGCATAGAACAGAGTCCAAAACAGAATTGACTACAGAAGACAAACATGGAGGTTTTAAAGGCCCATAAAGGAAGTGATGTCATCAAAAGGGCTGGAATCGGAAGTGATGTCTTCTGGTCCGGAAATGACGACAGCAAAGGGGTCGGCACCGGAAGTGATGTCTTCTGAGGCAAAGGTCTGTAGGAAACTGAGAAAGATAGTCAGCACATTCTGCCACCCCCTGGTCGGATGTTTTATTACAATTACTCAGGACCTTTAGCTGCCTCCTACTCGCACGTGTGTGACACTTGGAATGTGAGAAGAGGAATTTGTAAATGTAATGAGAGAAACTCCCAGATTGTTAGAGTAAGTAAACAGTCACTAAGAGGCGCAAGTCCTTAAAGGGATTATTATGTGGATACAAAAGTGAGTGGATCTCAAGGGGATGTGACAGAATGATTGAAAATTTTCACAGAGTAACAGGGGGCAGCAAAGGGATTCTACTGGGAATATACAGACCACCGCTGCATATTATGTATGGAGGACGGCTAGGGAGCCACTAAGAGTTTCTCTCCCATGAATTTCAAACAAAATATTCATGATGAAGAGTATAAAAAATCTGCAGAATTGTTTACTAAAAAAAAAAAAAAAAAACTAACACACTTATCATGTTAACTTTAACACTAGAATAACCAGAGCCTACGAAAAAACTCGTAAATCCGTCCCACCTTAAATCGCTTCTTAAAATCGTTCACAGCTCTCCACCAGCGTCCTTTGTCATCTAAATGTGCTGATAAAATCAGGCTGTAAGCAGCCGGGTATTCCATCCCCCCACCGACTTAGAACGTGCACAAACTTCTCCCAGCTCAAGCCTTGATTGATTTTCTGGGAGGGAAGTGGAGTTTTAGAGCGGAGATAATAGATCGTTGTTTGGAACACACGCATTTCATGTCTGTTCAATTTCTACAGTAATCTGTGTAAACACATTGTTAAAACAGAAACTTTTTTATATTCTAGTAGTAGATGAGAAAATATAGGCATAAACTATATAATGTATGAAGCCTGAAGTCCAAATATCAAACAAATATTTTCACAGAAGGTACAAATCTAACACAACAATTGCGCTTTTATTCAAAAACATAACTGCAGAAACAAAAAGCAGCCTTAACATGCGACATTGACACCTGTTTATTATGACTGCCTCCGTGGCACAATAGAATCAGCTGCCGACTGGAAATCGAAAATTTGATTTCAGTCTGTAACAGCCGGTGTAATTTATGATACTTGTAAAGGTTAGCTTTGTTTTTTTTTTTTTTTTT
>JANRMT010028174.1:32793046-32846075 GCA_026402145.1 Polypterus bichir lapradei | reverse complement strand
ACGTTCACGAGCCCAAACACACCCCATCCCCACATCTGACATTGCTGTTTTCACATAGACGCGCTATTACAGAGGTAAACTCAGCTCCCTTCTACATCGGATAAATAATATTGCATTTCTCTCTATGCTGTGGTTTCTATTACACACCTGAAAGAAAGAGATAATATATGTGAAAACATCATCGCACAAATGCAATATTATTTGAAAACGAACAGCGTCCTATCAGCTGTAAAAGTATAGCATTTCTAAATGTTTGCTTTTTTTCAGTCTGATTCTCTCAGTCAGACTGCATATTTGTCTCTTATTCAGTGCACGCAAGAACATGCAGGTGGCCAGATGCTGTGTGCTACAACATGCTGGCGGTGATCAACGCACATTGTAAAAAAAGAAAGAGACAAATATATGTGACGTTTTGAAGAAATCATTTTATGACACGATTTACCTTTATTTATTTACTTACTTCCTAAAGCCTAAAGTCACAAGTAGTGTGCAGAGGGCATGCTCAAAAATGTGTGTAATGCCACGAAAAGTGCCTGCTGACACTTTAGTATGCAAGCAATGGTCTGTGCATTGCTCCGATGTAGAAGGGAGCTGAGTTTACCTCTGTTATAGCGCGTCTATGTGAAAACAGCAGTGTCAGATGCTGGGGTGGGGTGTGTTTGGGCTCGTGAACGCGGCTGAGATAATAAAACTGATAAAAAAAAAAAAAAAAAAACCAAAGCTAACCTTTACAAGTATCATAAATTACACTGGCTGTTACAGACTGAAATCAAATGTATGTTTTTATTCTAAAATAGTAAGGCTAAGAGCAGTTTACTTCTCAAAACAGAGTGGTGCAGGATCAAACTCGCGACCGTTTGATTCCCAGTCAGCAGCTGATTCTATTACACCACGGAGGCAGTCATAATAAACAGGTGTCAATGTTGCATGTTAAGGCTGCTTTTTGTTTCTGCAGTTATATTTTTGAATAAAAGCACAATTGTTGTGTTAGATTTGTACCTTCTGTGAAAGTATTTGTTTGATATTTGGACTTCAGGCTTCATACATTATATAGTTTATGCCTACATTTTGTCATCTACTACTAGAATATAAAAAACGTTTCTGTTTTAACAATGTGTTTACACAGATTACTGTAGAAATGGAACAGACATGAAATGCGTGTGTTCCAAACAACGATCTATTATCTCCACTCTAAAACTCCACTTCCCTCCCAGAAAATCAATCAAGGCATGAGCTGAGAGAAGTTTGTGCACGTTCTAAGTCGGTGGGGGGATGGAATAGCCGGCTACTTGCAGCTTTTCTTTTATCAGCACATTTAGATTAACAAAACACGCTGGCGGAGAGGTGAGAACGGTTTTAAGAAGCGATTTAAGGTGGGACGGATTTACGAGTTTTTTCGTAGGCTCTGGTAATTCTAGTGTTAAATATGTGTTATCATATTCTAATACACAGCCTGGCATTCAAGGAGCTACAGGGCATAGGAGAGATTCGTATCAGGTAATAGGCTTGGAACACACCATATGTGAGAAGAGGAATCTGCAAATGTAACGAGAGAAACTCCCAGATTGTCCGAGTAAGTAAACAGTCACTAGGAGGCGCAAGTCCTTAAAGGGATTATTATGTGGATACAAAAGTGAGCGGATCTCAAGGGGACTTGACAGAATGATTGAAGAATTTTCACAGAGCAACAGGGGGCAGCAAAGGGATTCTGCTGGGAATATACAGACCACTGCTGGATATTATGTATGGAGGACAGCTAGTTAGCAACTAAGAGTGCCTCTCCCATGAATTTTAAACAAAATATTCATGATGAAGAGTGTAAAAAAGCTGCAGAATTGTTTGATAAAAAAAGAAAAAAAAAACACATTTACCATGTTAACTTTATTCTAATACTCTAGTCCTTAAAGGGATTATTATGTGGATACAAAAGTGAGCGGATCTCAAGGGGACTTGACAGAATGATTGAAGAATTTTGCAGAGCAATAGATGATAGCAAAGGGATTCTCCTGGGAGTATATGGACCACTGCTGCATATTATGTATGGAGAACAACTAGGGAGCCACTAAGAGTGTCTCTCCCATGAATTTCAAACTACAAGTAGCTGTGTTACTCAGCTTCACCCAGGAAACTTCCTAAGACAATGAGTCTCAACTATACTGCCAAAGGTATCAGAGATACTATGTAAGGAAACAAGTACTTTTCTGTATACAATATTTGCATACTTTTCTGTATAGAATATTATTCCCACTCAGGGACTAATATTATTAGTTCACTGGAGCTCCTTACTCTTGAATATACTACACTATACCATTTTCTAAGCCTGCTCAATCCTGAGCAAAGTTGCTGGGGAACTAAAGTCTAACGCAGCAAGCACAGGGCACAAGGCAGGAAAAATCCCTGGACAGCCCATCGTAGGATGAACACCCACGTACACACACACATACGCACACACCTTGGCCAATTTAGCATCACCAGTCTGCCTAACCTGCATGCCTTTGGACTGTGGGAAGAAATCGGAGGATCTGGAGGAAACTCACACTGGGAGAACGTGCAAACTGTAAGCAGGGAGGTCCTAGGAAATGAACCCTGCTCTCCATACTGCAAGGCTGCTTGCCACAACTACACCGCCATGCAAATGAGTAAAACATTCCTGCGCCAGATCAATTCTTGGTTTTCTTAGCTTTTGCTGATGGGTCATTGAAAACAGTTTTAGAGGAAACAGTATTTTTTTTTAACAGATAAGTAGTAGGAATAATGGGAGTTTTTATGTATACTGTAAATATAATTTCACCCTGGAGCACATCTGTAAAAGTGGTAGCTTCAGTCAGATTTGAATGTGTTGCTTTAATGAGTAACCTTGTGCCGTTACAATGTTTTGGAAGTTTTAGATCAAAAGCAGTATGCACCTACTCATGGTTTCCTTTAACTTATTATATACAGCACTGATGTTTACAAGCTGCAGATTTATGTTTCCCATGTAATGAACTTCATGTTTTTAGCACTGTACAGAAAAGAACAGGCGAAAAGAAATAATATTGTGAACTATGTACAATGTCCACGTCCTCTATGTTCTGTCCATGGAGGACATTTTTAGTGAGCTGCCCAACGGTTTAAACTTATTATGGCATTATGGGGTCACTCCCGGCTTGTGTTTGACACAGGGGTTGAAGTGGTACTGGTCTGCTGTACTGGCGATTCTTTATTTGTAATTTGCAAACTGGAGAATAGCGTGGTGCACATTGTGATCTGACCTGCAAGGGGACACTCCAGGTCTTCACAATATTGCATGTATTTTACCACAATGACCCTCCATAACTCCTCATTCATTGAAGTTTATGTATATACTGTATGAGTGCTCTACAACCCAATCTGGCTTGAATTTGAATGCATTTTATACTGCATTGAGAGGAGTAAGAAGAGGCCAGCAACTTAGGGAACACACAAAGAAGCCACTTGCTAACCAATCTTCTTTGAGATTCACTTAACATTTCTTTCTCCACTTCACTTCTTATTTTCCACGAAGCCCATCACCTCGTCCCTTTTTCTTGTGCAAGGCAGATGTCCCTTTTTACTCACCAGCCCCATTTCTTTGTGTGATTACAACATCAGCTTGTACAGTGGCAATGCTCTGCTTGTGGCATTCATTTGCCGTGCTGACTAAGAACACCAAACTCGTTACATGTTTATTACCAACAACTATCGAGAAATGCTGGCATATTTACCTAATTCTATAGTGTCACCAAATTTCATTCAAATTCAAGAAGGCATTTTAGAGATTTGGGGTATTTAGTTTTTCTATTGTGCCAGGATACCCCTAAATATTGATATATATTGAAAGATCCTCTCTTAGCAGAGTTTTTCACTTAATGGGAAATAACATTTTTGTTCATGAGTGTGTGAACGAGTTTGTGAATGAGTCAATCAAATTTACATTTTATATATATTTATAGATTAGGATAATGGGATAATTTGTGATGCCCCATCCAGTGGTACCTTTACCAATGTGACCAGAGTCAGAGATGAACAAAGAGGAACTCTATAAGAAAGGGCAGAGGAGGGTGTTCTTCCTTAGGAGACTTCACTCCTTTAATGTGGGAAGTGACATCCTTCACATCTTCTACAACTCTGTGATGGCCTATGCAATTTGATACACTGTGTTGTGCTGGGCTGGTAACATCACTTCAAGAGAGGCCCACCAAATCAACAAATTAATTAAAAGGGCAGGCTTAGTTATGGGACACACTCTGGACCCCCTGGGGGTCATAGCAAAGGAAATAATTAAAACCAAACTGAGTGCCATTATGAACAATGCTGCACATCCTCTCTGTGACACAACAACACTCAGGACTTTCAGCCAACAAATCATTCAGCAAAAGTGGGTCAGGAAACACTACTGTGGGGGCGGGGGTTCTCTATACAAACAACACGTTTTCTTTCTTTTAACATTAATAGTCATTGTGGCATGTGTTCCAACCAAAGTCTGTGTGTATATTTATTTATTTATTCACTTACCTATGTATGTATGTATTTATTTATTTAAAGGGATTCTGTAAAAAGTCAAATATCTCCCTGGTGACAAATATCTATCTATCGTGAAATAACAAGTCTCAACACACTAACAAAGGTTTGGGGCAGCCACCCGTATATTGTTCCTAGCTGCAAAAGGAGTTTAAGTGAACAACTGATGTTGCTTGTTTGAGTTCCCAGTATGAACTGAACTTGGTTTGACAATATGGAGGATGTATAGTCTGTCTGGGAGCCGGAACCAGAAGTGACATCAGTCTGGGAGTCGGAACCGGAGGTGACGTCGAATCAGGTAGGTTTTCCGGTATTTGATCTGCAGAATTAACAGAAACAGGTTTAGAGCACCCCGCCACCCCCTGGCCCGGCGGGTAATCACCTCCACTTGGTCCATTCAGCTCACTCCTAGTTGCACGTGTGTGACACTATCTATCTATCTATCTATCTATTATATAGTGCCTTTCACATCTATCTATCTATCTGTCTATCTATCTAAACTGTGCATTTTGTTTGTTATATTATAACACCTATATATGGATACTGTTTAAATTAAGATCAAATCTTGATATGTCTATACATGTTAGAAAAGAAAAACATTTCCTAGGGTGTACTTACTGGAAGTGGACTGTGATAACATAAGCACAAAATTGTGTAATATGGCAAACAAAATGTTACTGAGGAGATGTCAACAGGTATAGCAATTAAAAAAAGAAATCAATGAACAATGTTACAAAAGACAGCAAAATGTACAAAAATGACAAAGATACATCCACACCAGTACCACATCCTACTGATGCTGGGATAGACTTCATGTAGCTCTTTACTCTGAATTTTGGTTAAAAAAAATTAGAAAGATAGACGAAAAGACCTTAAACTAACTTAAATGAATACACCCAAAAATAATATTTTTTTAATATATTATTTACCTCATGTACTTTGTGGTGATGGCTGAAAAAAAAAACGTTTTTATGCAGAACAAAGTGATCAAAATTACTGACTGAATCGCCAACTGTGGTGACCAATGCTGGACCAATGTCAAAAACATCCATGAAAAGACTTCATATTTCTCGTGGCACACAATCCACCCATCAAGTCATCCAGCTGTATGCTTAAAACATGCAAAACACAATATTTTTTGCCACTCAGATGCATACAGCATCCTAAACATATTTTTACTGAAATATTCTTAAGTAAGCCACTTCAAGACAGCACTCTCATGAACAAACAATGGAATGAGCTCAGATATGTACAATCATTTGAATTTAAGATCTGCCTTCAAGTAAAATATTTTTCTCTTAACTCTCAAATGTATTAGAAGTCAATCACTTATTATAATTCACATAACATATGCTTCTCCATTGTGAATGTGACAGTGACATGAAAGAGAAATCTGTAGCCTTTATAGAAGAGGACATCACTGTTTATTTAAAATAAATATTGTATGGATTTTTACTAAAGTAATGGGAGTGGTGGCTCTTAGGCTAAGGGTCTGCACTAGTATCTGGAAAGTTGCTGGTTCAAATCCTGTTACTGCCAGAAGGGATCCTATTCTGTTGGGCCCTTGAGCAAAGCTCTAAGCATGAAAAAATTTCCAGAGGCACCATACAGCTCATCTGAAAAGCCCATTTTCCCTTAGGGATTAATAAAGTATATCAAAAAAATATTTCTAATTTTCTTTCATTGTATTTGGATACTATATTTAACAGGATTCTGGAAAAATAAATGAATAAATACATAAATAAATAAAATTAAAAAGACCTGAGTATAAACACATCCTGTCAATGTTTTCAATGGGAAATTATGACACTCTAAGTGCCCATTTCTTAATTCCTCTAATGCCTTCTATCAATAGAAATTTCATATGTCTTTCCTTGCAATATAAAACATAGTTATTTATTTCACTCTTCTTTAATATATCAATAAGTAATCTATTTTTTGTTCATATTCTTAAAAGGGTCATCATACTGGATTAAAGAATTTTTCATGTTAATGATAAGAAAGGCTCCATTTGTGTGGGAAAAATATCTCAGTTGCTGATCCATTAAGTTTAATAAACTATAAAAGGCATAATGTCTGGATTAGTTTGGCTTTTCAAGTGAACTGTGTTTTGTTGTTTAGACATTTTGAAGCATTGTTTTTACATTTTTGTTTTATTTTATCATTATGATGGTGACATCATCTTGGAGCCATCTGGGATGGGTTTTCACCGCATTTCTGTGTTGTCTTTAGATTGTAGAAGCTCTAATGTTTATAGCAACTGCATCCATTGCTAGCCATGGGCTATGTTCCCTCGATTTATAGTACTTTTGTACTGCCATGTATCTGTTTTCTGACCCTTCACCCTTTGGCAATACACAGTGATCCGATACTACATGGAAGACAACACTCTTATAGTAGCACTTTACGCCGCTGAAAACTCAAATGAGGGTTAAATTGGTTTTAAAAATTGCATAATTTGGCAAACAAAATGCTACTGAGGTGATGTCAGCAGATATAGCAATTAAAAGAAGAAATAGATGAACAATGTTACAAAAGATGGCAATATGTACAAAAATGGTAATTCCAACTCATGTGTTATTCCGATCCGCTCATCAGTACAAAAAATTAGAGGGTACATTGGCCACATGATTAGGCATAGTTGTGGTTCATCTCATCATTGTGTCATTTGTTTAAATCGGTGAACGTCTGAGCAATTGATAGTTTCTAAAAATGAAAAAATTTCACTAAAGTTAGTAATAGTTAAAGGCTAAGAGACTTATAGCTCAGTTATACTTCACACTCAGAATGCGTACAAACACGCATCATGGCTGCCACGCTTTCCCAGCGTTCATTTGACACGGCCTCTGAGCAGGTCCTCAGAAATTAATGCGACGCGTACTCTGGTTGCAGTACCAGCAAAAAGTCAGGGGGGCACAGTGTGATAAAAGTTGCAATGTAGCATCAGAGTCTCTGTTTACTATCTACATGTGACAGAAAGCTGCTTTGAGGATCGATGTGCGCGCTTCGATGTTTGATGAATGTTTCAATGTGGTGAAGCAAAATGCCAACATACAGATGCATTCATGGTGCTTTTATATTTAAGCATCGCATATACCTGATCGTAATGACACAATACATTTTAAAAGTCTCACATACCATCTTTTGTGCCGTCTTTTTCTCTGGGGCTTCCTGCTGACCTGACAGCAGCAATCACCACACAGAACACATTAAATGTGCAGATATTCCAGCTTTAGAATCCTTAGATTTATATTTGATATCACTTTCAGGATGAAATGCATTAAAGTATGTACAGTATATTACATTTTACAGGTAAATCGTTAATTTCGTTTAAATAATGAATACTGCTAATAATTACACACATGGGGATGACACGGTGGCGGAGCAGGAGCACTGCCTGGAGTTTGCATGTTTAACCGGTGGGTTTCCACAGTGTGCTCCGGTCTGGGAAAGAATAAAAAAAGAAAAAGCCAAACAATTGAAAATCAACCATTCAACTGTTCATCATCTACAAAATAAAGAAGATTTCAAACAACTGCCAACTTCTCCAGGCCACGTTGCCCCAGATAGTTCTGCTCCAGAGCAGAACATAAGATGCTGAATTAATTCTCTATGATCCCTAAAATATTATCACAGGACCTACAGATAGCCCTTGTCACTGTTGATGTGTACGTGTATGAGTGTGTCGATTAGATTGTGGCTAAACAAATTAGATCTACATTGTAGGTGTGCCAGAGGGATACCTTTGCTGTCCATCAAGAACATCAGAGCAAACCTAAGGTTTGTAGATGAACACCTGGAACATCTGGAACAGTGTGCTCTGGACAGATGAGGCAAACATAGAGTTATTTGGTCACAGTACCAGAATACATGTTTAGTGGAACCCAAAGACAAAATTTGGCCAGACGAACCTGATAGCAACTGTAAAACATGGTGGTGGAAATGTTACAGTTTGGGACTGCCTTGCTGAATCAGAGTCTGGGCTGCTTACCATCACAGAATCCAATATGAAGTTTCCATTGTACCAGAGGGTACTTGAGGATAATATGAGACCAGCTGTCAGAAGATTGAAGCCCAGCTGTCAGTGGACCTTACAACATTACAATGACCCTAAACATTCCTGTAAATTCACCAAAGAATGCCTTGAAAAGAAAGAAATGGAAGGCTCTAGACTGGCCAAGTCAAAGCTTGGACCTAAATCACACTGAGATGCTATGGGGAGATTTGAAATGAACGGTGCAAACAAGACACCCCTCAAACAGCTAAGAGAATTCTGCATGGAGGAGTTGGAAAGACTTTCTCCCAGTAGGTATAAGAGACTGCTTGAAGGGGAAAAACCATCTGTTAGAGTCCAGGGTGGGCTTATATTTACCATGGACAGAAATGTCATATCATTTTTTGTTGAAAAAATAATCCAATTTAAATTGATTTTTTTTAATTCCAATGCTTTATCTAAAGATATCTTTTAAATGGAGATTATGTCTTGATATATCCAAATTTGTTAAAAATGAAAAAAAAAAAAAAACACTTCAAGTGGTGTAGTTACTTTTTCATATGCTTAAATTTTTTATTTTTTCCAGCAATTACTCAGTGTTGGCCTTTATTTGTGTGGGGCACTATTATATAGATTAGCACTTCAGGAAAGAATAACAGTCAAATATGATGGACAACATAATTCTTTGTTAATATTGAATGTTGTTGTTGGCTTTGTTCAGAATATCTATTTGTTACAATAAGAAATAGATTTTTCAAAGGTATTCCATTTTAATGAGCAGCTATTCCGCTCATTTATGAATAATATACAACTGTTAGAGCAAACTATCCCTTCGTGCATCATACTGTCACATCAATATAAAGACCAAAATGAAAGAAACTTTCATGTTTAAGGATTATATTTAATACATATAATTTAAAAAAAAATACATAAAACTAAAGCAGTGTGAAACGATTGTGAACCTCAAAGATGCTGTCGGTGGCCTGGTGCTCCGACTAATGTTACCCATGACAAATTGATCAGTTAGGGAGGGTCATGTAAACAGCAAGCAACCATCATAAATAAGTAAATAATGATGGCTATCAATAAGTGAAGTCTAAGTTCTTTCCGAACAGGAATTCTGCATTGAATCTCTTCAGTAAGTGTCAATGGCCAAGTGGCTAGGACAGAATCAGCCTAACCCTAACCTTAACCCTAACCCTTTCTGCAGAACGGGATAGTAATTTGGAGGTTGAGGAATTTAGAACTTTGGGAGAACAAATAGAAGGAGAACAACAACTAACTAAAGACTCCGATCTATTTCTTTTAGGGACATTCTCAGGACAGGCAGAACAATCAGGGTCAGAAAAAATAAGGTTGAAAATAATTAGTACACAAATGGAAGGGGAAGAGATGATAGGGGAAGAATGGACACCAGAAAATTTTGGTGATTCAGATTCCCAAACTGATCCCATCATTCCTAATCAATATAGTCTACTGGATAAGATTGAGATTGTAGATCGGCCGGTTAGATTTGAAGAGTGGAAAACGGAACCTTTTCCCGACATTACCAAACCTTATTTGTTCCTAGGAGATTCGAATATTAGTAGGATCCCCCATTACAGACAAAGTGAGTTGGAAGCTTTTAGTCTTCCAGGAGCCACAATTTATGATTTAAAGGAGACAATTAAGAAAATTAGAAATCCTAATTTTTTTGTTTTAAAGGTCCTTGTCTGTATGGGTTTAAATGATTGTCTTAGGAGGCGGGTTAGAACAACAAAGGGTTATTTACAAGAATTAATCCAGACCTTAAAACAAAAATTTCCACGTGCCGAATTATTTTTGGCAACGGTTCCATTTTCTGTAACGGATCAATCCAAAGAAATATACGAACAAATACAGGAATTAAATGCTATTATTTCACGTATGTCAGGGTGTAAGATAATTGATACTATGGGACAGGGAGATGTGGAATTGATAAAAGAGGATAGGGTACATTGGACAATGGACCAAGCCTTCTTAATTGCAGACCAGTGACTAGATGACCTGGATCTCTTACAGGAATCCTATAGATTTGTTTCGGTGAGGGAATGTAATATTTATAACCTTTGTAATAAATTTAGATTAACAGGTTCAGATATCTCATTGTTACAGAAAGGTTTATCTTTTGTACCAACACCTGAGGGGACGGATATGGAAGAGATCAAAAGGGACATCTGTAAATACCACCGGAGGTTAAAATTGTTAGATTTTTTTGAATATGAGACTGGACAGGTTGCCAGGAAGTTTGTAGAACCATCTCACTGGCAACCAAAAAATCAACAATTAAGCCAGGGTATTCTAGAATTGATCCGGGAGGATCAACTAGATATAGGGAAAATGTCAGTAGCCCCGAGGGCTTGGGATAATCTGACTAGGGCTGAGCGGAGATCATTGGAGTACCTTAGGAGAGCTGGGAAACAGATTATCATAAAACCTGCAGATAAGGGTTCTATGACCGTAATTATGGAAAGGGATCAATACATTTTAGAGGCTAAGAGACAATTGGCTAATAAACTTCATTATATGCCATTAAGGAAGACTGGGTGGGATAGTACACATAGGAAAATGTTATAGATCTTAGAAAGTATGCAGGAGGATGGTTTTATTTCCACTAAGCAAAAACGATATTTGGCAGGGCCGTCAGATACTTCATTTAGGAAATTTTATTTACTACCTAAAGTGCATAAAAAACCGGAATCGTGGCCAGTACCTTTTCAGATTCCTCCCGGGTGACCCATCATTTCAGATTGTGGTTCGGAATCATATAGAGTTTCTGAATTGATTGAGTTCTATCTCCATCCCTTGTCTTGTCAACATAACAGCTTTGTACAAGACACGTATCATTTCTTACAAATCATTAGGGGTAAACAGGTTCCAGGGTATGCTTTTTTATTTGCAATGAATATTGAGTCACTATACACAAATATTGGTATTGATTTGGGTATAGAGGCAGTTAAACGGACAATGCAACAATTTCCGGAGGCTAATAGACCAGATGATCATATCTTGAATTTACTTAAATTAAATCTAACAACTAATGAGTTTGAATTTAATGGTTCTTTATACTTGCAGACATATGGAACGGCGATGGGGAAAAGATATGCCCCCTCATATGCGAATATTTATATGGCCAGATGGGAGGAGGAAGCGTTTTCAAAATGCCATAGACTACCTTATTTATATCTTAGGTATTTGGATGACATTTTTGGGATCTGGTTGTATACAGAGGAGGAATTCGAACAATTTGTCAAGGTATTGAATGGTACTCATGAGAACATTAGGGTGACGGCTGAAATTAGTAGGGAAAGAGTGACCTTTTTGGATACTATGGTTTACTTTCAGGGATGTTCGGAATTTACGAAGGAATTATGTGCTAGGGTTCATTTCAAAAGTCCGGATACACATGCCTTGCTACAAAAATGGAGCTACCACCCTAAACATACTTTTATGGGGATAGTAAAATCACAAATAATTAGGTTTTATAGGATAAATACAAATTATGAACATGTCCAGGAAGCAATTGGGATATTGTTTTCAGCTCTTTTAAAAAGAGGGTATTCGAGGAGATTCCTAAGGGAAATTAGATGGGAGGTTGAACAGACATATAAGAAATATTTAGAGATCCCAAGTAATATTGGAAGTAATAAAACGGGGATCCCCCAATATAAACGGATACAGGATAGTGATATAAATCTTTCAAATACTTCCTGGTTAACTCTTCATGAATCAGATGGAGAATATTCTGGTAATAAGGAACAACATACTTACCTTACAGAGAGTGAGGAGGATCTTCGGGGGACGTCTGGGTCGCGGGGGGAGGATATGATTGGGAGTAGGTTTTTGGTCCCTGAAATGGAAGGGGTGGTTAGGTTTCCGGATGGGAATACTTACCGCTGGTTCTATCCTCTTCTTCTACCTCCTTTCTTCTTCGTGCAATGTTGGGACATCAGGAACCTGCAAAACATACAAAGAATTAAAAATAGATATCGATTAAGATATTAAGGTACAACTATATATTCACAAGGATATATGGATATAGAAAGATGCTTACCTGGGATGAGTAGGGAATCTCTGAAGAAAGTGAGGAAGGAATGGGAGGAGGAAATGGGGAGGATAGAGTACGAGATGAGGAGATGGGAGGATTTAGAGTTACTGGGTCAGACCTTTTTTAGTCCAAACCCGAACCTGAATGACTATGGAATACTCCCTGAGGCTAAGATTGGGAGCAATATATTGGAAGTTAGGATCACTAATAAGGGGCCTAACCTTAAGAGCTTAGGGGGAGTGTCTAATACTTATCAGGATGGGGAATCTAAGGTTAATATACTATTGAGACGGGAGGAGCTTGGGATAAATAGTAATGAAATAACATTGACTTTACAGGCTAACCCTAGCCCTAACTCTAAACTTAAGGTCCATGGGAGGGGCCCTGATGTTAAGATAGTGGGGGAGGGGAATATAGTCCCTTTAATTTTTACATTTTCAAGACAGGCCCAGATGGTAATTCGTATCTTAAAAAATAATTTTATGATAGCTCAATTGTTGGATGAGGAATTATCAGGAATAAAATTGGTAGCGGCATTTAGAAAAAATAAAAATTTGAAAGACATCTTGGTAAGAGCATCATGTACAATTAGAAAAAGAAATAAAATAGCTTGGCAAATTCCTTATAAAAATAAAAAAATAATTACGAATCTAATAACTAAGAAAGAACGGCCAATTTTTCAGGATTTGACGTTAAGGTCAACTAATTGTATTTACGCCATTCAATGTAAAAAATGTAATCTGATTTACATAGGAGAGACAAAAAATACGGTAAAGGCTAGATTTATACAACATCTAAGGCTTATAGAAAATCAAAAGAAACACACAAAATTATACTTACATTTTCAAGACCCGGAACATTTACCCCTCTTTTTTCCTTTAGAGTGGGAAAATTTCTGGAATAAAAATAGGAGATTAAAGAAAGATGATGAATGGATTAATAGCTTGGATACTGTCTTTCCTAATGGATTAAATGAGAAATAGGGAGGTAGGAATTGAGGAATATATGTTATTTTGTGATTGTTGAAAAGAAAACCATTATGAGATCAAAAATTAAGTTGGAAGGAATTATGATAATAGAACTAATAATAGTGAACCCGAGCATACCACTTAGGTGTTATCCCCTACCCTAATCCTAACCCTTTCTGCAGAGCCACCTGTGTGGGTTGATCACCCATAACCAAAAGGTGAAGTGACAGTTAAGTCTGAAATAATGTCTCTGGTAGTCAGGGTTGCCATGTTCTTGAAAAATATAATGCCCAAAGACAGCGTAGTTACCCTAAAAAATGTCCCAATGCCTGACAAAGCCAAAGTGATACACCAGAAAATAGGCATCAGGTACATACCATCGAAACTCGGTGGGTCCCACTTGGAGATATCTAAGAGTCATTGAATGGGTATATACCATCAGACAACAGTGGTGGGTCCCATTCGGAGATTTTACAAGGATAGCAGGAAGAGGGGTGTTGGATGGCTGAAAAACATCGTAATGATGGGGGGATTGCAAATAGCTCCAAATCACACATTGAATTTAGAAAAGCAGCCCAAAAAACCACAGCCCGCGAAAACTGATCAAAATAACCTAACTGGTTGTGAAAACCGCAGACCTGGCAACATCGCTGGTAGGGGAATGAACTGGAGGTCATGTGGAAGTTTGAAAAATACTGCCCAAATATAGTCAGACTCGTCACTGCACTATTTCCTCAGCAAACAGACTATTCATTTGACAATAGTCCCTATTATTCTGGAGTTTGCTAGAATTACTTTTTTTTGGAGATATACACAAATGTTTGGCTGGAATCTGCAAAACTGGAGTTTTTGCCGTTTAATAAGAAGGGACCTTTTGCTCATGGCCTGAAAACAGAGTTTTTGGTTTCTTTTTTGCATGCCTACATATGTTTTAAATAAGCAGTCGTGATGAACAAAACAATTTACATGAAATTGAACTAGCAGGAACTGGTGTATAGCATGGCAGAATGATTAATTAAATAGGCCACATGTTTTGGGCGTGTACCAAACTAACATCATTCTGGACAAAAATGTATCTATACTTCTCCATCAACACCCTCAGCCACAGACGGAGTATGGGAGGGTGGTGCACAAACCAGTGTGTTTCTTCATGCTGGTCCCAAGCCTGGATAAATGGGGAGGGTTACGTCAGGAAGGGCATCCGGTGTAAAATTTTGCCAGATCAATATGCGGATGACAATGCAGATTTACTCAAGAATGGATAATGTACAGTTATTGCCCTTCATTCTGACATTTCTTTACGTATGAAATACCTTTTAAGATATTTTTTTTGCACATTAAAAGATGTGTATTGTTGCGGTTTATGTTTACTTTTTACTTTTTTTTTTTATTCATTTTTCCTCTTTTCAGATTACAAATTGGAATTCTACAGTAACTATCAGACAAATATAGCAGTTTCAATTTGTTCTACCATGACAGCATTTTTAATGCATCTCAGTACACTTTTTTAACATAACTCCTTAAAGGGTGTTTTATTGCTAAAGCACCCTAACGGTGAACTTTGAATATAATATTTATGTCTACGAGCTTTACATCCATTATAATCACAAGCCATTAACCCTAAATTTATTACCAGCCATCCCTGTTACTCACCATTCAATATTCTAATGCACATTTAACTCGTCTATTTAACTTAGTCTCCTTTCTTTTAAAACATTCCATAAATATAGTGAAGGCTGACTAAAAACATGAATATTAATGTCTCTTGACTTTTTCAGTTACCATTATTGCTCACTGGCCAACCATCTAGTCCAGTGTCCTTATTTCATATTTTTTGTTAAATATATATATTTTTGTATCAGTTACTTACCCTGTGTTTGTAGTGGTGGCTGAAAAAAATGTTTTAATCTTATGATTTTTTTGGGGAAATAGAGATAACAAAGATCCTGACAAAAAACGTATGCAGACATTGTTGTCTTTTTGGACAAATTGCCCACAAACCTACAGACCTCGCTGGACCAAAACAAATCAGAGGCATGTCATCTGGGTCTGGATGTGTCCTGGCAGAAAGCAAAACTGCATAGTTTAAGGGTTAGGAACAACCCATAAGACATCATCATCAAGGGTCAGAAATTAGAGCAGGTCTCAAAGTTCACATGCCTGGGAAATGTGCAGAGTTCTGATGGCAGGTGCATTCAGACATTATATGCAGGATCAGCCTTACTGCTTATGTCATGAAGTTGCTAAAAAAAACTCAAACACCAGGAGAACATTAAGATCCACACCAAGACCAGAAAATAATAAACCTATGTTCTGCGAAATCTGGTCAATGACCTGGAAACCTGGAGCACACTGTCCTCCGACATACAAAGATTTGAGACTTTCTACATGTGATGTCAACAAGAGATACTCTGGCTTTATTGATATGACTTTGTTTGAAACTTCGAGGTAATCTTCTGCACCATCCTGAAAGCCATCAAAGATATTGTGTGTCACTGGCTCTCACTTTTTGCACACCTGGTCAGGAACAACCCATGTGCCTAAGGTGCTGCTGCAGTTTCTGTCATCTGGGAAACTGAAAGGAGCCCACCCCTAAGGTCAATATACCTCCAGGTCACTCCAGTCATAAATGGATACAGCAAATCAGTCCAGCAAGACATCGTCCAGCTTGATTTGGCTTGCTTTGGCACTGGAACTCTACCATGAATTGTGTGTTACAGACCTCCATTGACCAGGTGTGACATTAAATGAATGACACAGAAGACGTCAATGGGGATCAACGTTGAACAAACAATACAATACAATACAATCCTTATATATAATTTGATACTATCCGTATGTATGGTGTTCGCGTCAATACCTCGACTCAATACAAGTTAGAACCATGCAATGGGACTCTGCATCTGTAGTTAGAATGTACATGATTGCCTAAGAATGTTCGAATGCTACAGTGACGCCGCTGGACGGCCGAGTATAGTAAGTTGGTGTTGGTTCGAGCAGATAACAGTAAGTTCGGTTGGTTTTTGTAACGTTGGTTTGGTGGAGCGTACTTTCCAGGACTAACATCATCGACTGACTTAAACCCTTCGACAGCTCCGAAACCGTAAGTAATTTAGAACGTATCGCCATTTGCTTGGTACGTCGAAATCTATCTTTGGGCAGTTCGGTTTTGGCATCCGTCCTTTTGACATCTATTGGCAAACTGAGTAATGACGGCTGGGTATTAACAACGGTCATTGTTTAAATTTTTAGCTGATCTCAGATCTAAAATGACCATGCCAACATAATTATTACTCCGACTGTGATTAGAGTCATAAAATACGGTTTGTTTTGAAAATTTGTTTGCCGGAAAAAATCAAATGAGGTGAGCCGAAGAGCTGAGTTCACGTCTCGCAGCCTTTAAACAGGAAGTTCTTCATTACATCAGCCAAAAAGGTCTATTTTAAGCACAAATCAGTGCCATGATAACAAAATTATTTCAAGGACTTAAAAAAACAAATCATTCTTTGCAAAGAAAGTATGGATTTCACAAACATAGAATTTGTAGCCCGATTCGATCGGGCTCCCAGTCGCTATTTTGAATAAGTTGTAAGCGATGGATATGTTTTTATGGGATGACAGATAGAATAGCATTACAGTAATCTATACGTGAGGTAAGTCGGGCATTAATCAATACTTCAGTACTGTGTTGCGTAAGAACAGAACGAAGTCTAGAAATGTTTCGGAGATGCAAGAAGGCAGTCCGAGAAATGTTACTTATATGGGAGGAATTATTTAGTAATAATAATAATTATTATTATTATTTAATCATTGCCATTATTAGTGTATAAATGGATATTAATAATTGCATGTAAATGAATCGCCAAAATCTATTGTATGTAAACAATACTGTTTTAAACATTTTTGTTATTTCATCAGAAAACCCAGTTTCCACATCTACCTGTATTAGTTTAAATGGTACTTTTGCCACTCCCAATAGGGCGGACACGCTGACATATCATGTCAACTGGGCAACATAGTGAATGCGGCGTCTATCTCTATATGTCTATGTTTTCCATAGCCTGCTACAGGAAGGTACTCGCATGATCATTGGCACTGGTTTCGCTCCTTGCTATTTTTATTATACTGTGACGGTTGTTTCCTAAGCCTTTGCATACTGAATTCCTTTCTCACCGTTTTCCGTTCCTATTCTTACACCGCCGTATGCTACAAATCGGCTAGTACAATTTATTTTTGTATAGCCCAAAATCACAAAAGAAGTATTGCAATAAGATTTAAAAGGCCTTGCCTTTTAACAGCCCCCCAGCCTTGACTCTTTAAGAAGACAAGGAAAAACTCCCCAAAAAAATGGAAGAAACTTTGTGAAAGGCAGTTCAAAGAGAGATCCCTTTCCAGGTCGGTTGAGCGTGCAGTGTGTGTCAGAAAAAGGGGGTCAATACAACACAATACACAGAACAGAACACAAGTAATCCTCAATACAATATAATAGTGCAATAGAAATATTACACTTCACACTTTACACTTTCATCAAGAACATGGCGACACAGTTGGAAACTTGTTAAGGGTAAATTTCACACAAACATTAGGAAGTTTTTCTTTACACAAAGAATGATAGACACTTGGAATAAGCGACCAAGTAGTGTGGTAGACAGTAAAACTTTAGGGACTTTCAAAACTCAAAGAAATAAGTGGATAGAACTGGTGAGCTTTGTTGGGCTGAATGGCTTGTTCTCATCAGAGTGTTCTAATGTTCTAATTACAAGTACAGAGCAGAATTCAAAAGTAGATAATATCACATAATACGATTTTAATTTGTTCAGAGTCCTGGAGATATCAGTCATCAAGCTGCCTCCCCCTATTGGTCATTCCACAGCTGAGTCAGCACTGGGTCAGCCAATCTGATGAAAGGACCCTCCTACCCGATGATTCATGCGATCCTCAGAGATGACTTTACCTTAGGCAGGCAAAATAATTTGTCAGGTGGGCAGTGGCACCAATTGCCACATTTGAGTATTGAGAAGAGAAACAGAGCAGGAAAGTTTTAGTAACAAATTCTAACTATCATATTACTTATGTTTTAGTGCTAATGACTAACAACAGAGTTGTAGTCTGTACAGTTAGTCAGCAGCTCTAGTCAGGATATGCTAAACTGAAGTAGTGAGTATTCAGCTGGGATTTGAAAGCTGAGACCGAAGGGGCATCTCTTATAGTAGCAGGCAGACCATTCCACACTTTAGGGACCCTGTAACTAAAAGCTCGACCTCCCACTGTTATTTAATTAATCCTTAGAATCATAAGAAGACCGGCAAAAAGAAAACATTATCAAAAATTACCAATAAAAAAAATCTCCATAAACTTATGTTATATAATCCATATGTGAGATATCTAATTGTTTTCGCACAACATTCAAAATGCATGCATTTTGTGCAAAATATTCTTAAATAATCCACTTCCAAAAAATCAGTAAACAGTTAGGGAGAGTGTTCAAACAGAATCAAGCTTTTGAAATGAAGAATTGACTCTACCCTTATTCAAAGGGAGAACATTCCATCTGTCAAACTCATTTGTTTAGCGAATAGTTAAGCTGCCCGTTATCTTATACAGATATTTTTTAAATGTTGGCTAGGTTTTTACTTTCACAACGTGAGTTTGTAGTTGCTTCCATATTCCCAAGACTCTGTTCAGTGGTCATTATTGATTTGTGAGTCCTTTTAGGATATTTCAACTCATCAATAATTGCATACCTATCCTTTGTAATATACTACAGTTCTAATATTTTTATGAACATGACTCTTTACCTACTTCCAGGACTATTTGGAAGTTAAGCCTTTGACCTGCACTAGCCCAAGCAAGACCAAGGAAATGATAAGGTGTAATATTTGGCACAAGTCTGGGTGTAGAAGATAAGGGCATAGGTTTAATGCTTGTTGAAACAAATGGGGTCTGTTCAACTGAACCAGATGGACATCAATGTATCAGGGAGGCATATAAGTAAGTTAGTTGTGGATTGTTTAAAGTAGGAGATGGGGCTAATGAGTTGGAGGGGTTGGGGTTTGATATAGAATTTAGGACAGGACAGGGTTATAACTTCACATAAAGAAACAGAAAGTAGTAGAATACATATTATACAAGACTAGCTATGTAAGCTTGTGCTATAAAAAGCCTGGGCTCCTAGAAATTATTGAAATCGTCAGAAAATAAATTGAAATGCAGAGTCGGGGGTTTCGTTTTGCAGACATCAATTTAAAGAACATCAATCTGGGTCTTTACTATCAAAGTCTGCTCCTCACCACATGGATTTGTGAAAGTGTGGTATGCCTCAATCAAAGATTTTTAAGGACAATGGCAAAAAAAAGCTGTTAATGCTCACCAGGCTGGAAAACATTAAAAAATCGTTAAATGAAGAGTTTGGATTCCACTAGTCCACTGTCAGGCACACTATGGACAAATAGAGGAAATTCAATACCTTTGCTGCCCTTCCCATAAATGGTCAACCAACAAAGATCACTACAAAAGCAAAGCCCATATAATTCCTGGAGGTCACGAAACCCTTGAGGGTAATGTCTAATTAGCTAAGGGCCTCTTTTGCATTGTTCATAAGTCCACCAATAGGAGTGCATGGCAGAGTTTCAAAAATTCAAGACATTGCTTATCATCTACAGTTTCCTAAAGATCATGTAGATAAAGCAGAAGAATGTTGTGTGGATCGATGAGTCCAAAACAGAATGAAAAGTGATACATTTAGCTAAAAGCAAACACTTCACTCTGGTGTAAGAACCTCATCTCATCTATGAAACATCGTGTTGGCAGTACTATGGTTTTAGGTCTTCTTTGCTGCCTCTGAATGGGTTGACATCATTAATGAAATTATGAATTCTGAATTGTACCCACAAATTCTACAGATAAGTTTCGTTCTTGTATTGAAGTTCAGGAGAAAGTGGGTCATGCAGCAAGACAATGAACCTTACCACACACATCATTCTACCAAAAAAGAAGAAATTTCATGTTTTGTAATGGATCAGACAAATCCTGACCTCAGTCTTACAGATATGTTGTGGAGGGACCAAATGTAAGAAGTTCATGCAAGGAACGACTTCCAACAACAACCAGCATCGCTGAGTTTAAGCAGCTCTGCAAGAAGGGTCAGGCTCAGATTCCTCCAAGCCAAAGTTCTGGGCTTATCAGTTACCAGAAGCATTTAGATGAAGTTAATGTCACACAAGGGGATCACATCAGTTACTGAAAGCAAAAATTCACAGGTGTTTTCAAACAGTAATATGTAAAATTAGATTATTTTCATCAATAAATATACAAGCATAATGTTTTTGTGTCATGTGTTTCCGTAGAAATCTGAACATGCCTTAGATCATGATACATACAAAAATAGTAGAAACTCTAAAGGGTTCACAAACTTTTTAGCACCACCGCAGCTTATGCCTCAAAGTCTCAGAATCAGCTTAAGACCTTGTCACATTAAATGATTTTGCCAGTAATTTTGCCTACATTTACACAATCTTAGCAAGTCAGAGGCTGTTGGCAATGCACTCCTGAGAAGGCCTGTTGATGTGTTTGACATACCCAGTGGCTCACTCCAACTAGTCCACAGCGAGTGTTTTATATATTATGACAGACTAGAAAAAATATAAAGGGAATGAGATTGTGGCTGAACGCGCCATACCTCTTAACCCCTTGTACAATAAAGATTTAAAAAAGAAGTTGCAAAGGAAAAAACTGCTTTATAAGGCATATAAGACTAATGACTGCAAAGTGAATTGTAGCGCGTATGAGAACATGAGGGCAACCATTAAGAAGGATATCAGGGAGGCTAAAAGACAGTTGGAGAGGAATATAGCAGATAGGACGAAAGACGACCCCCAAGAGATTCTTTCAGTATTTTAGTAGTAAAAGAAAAGTCAAGGAGGAGGTCAAGTTCATCAGGAATAGTAAAGGGGAATTAAAAGATACAGACAGTGAAATAGCAGATGCCCTAAACTTACATTTTTCTGAGGTGTTCACAAGTGAGCAAGTGGATAACCTCAGAGCAGTAACAGGGACTACTAAGGAGGTACTGAGGGATTGTAAAGGGAGAAGTCTTGCTCAGATTAAATAAGCTGAAATCAAACAAATCACCAGGACCAGATAATATTTACCCTCGTGTTCTTAAGGAGGATAGCGAGTACATATATAAACCCTTGATACATATTTTAAGGAAGTCACCGGGCACTGGAGACATTCCGAAGGACTGGAAAATGACAAATATTATCCCATTATATAAAAAGGGTGACAGGGCAGATCCAAGCAACTATAGGCCAGTAAGCTTAACATGCATCACAGGAAAATTAATGGAAGGAATTATTAAGGATACGATTGAGCAACACATGGCAAGGACAAGAGTTATATAACAGTCAGCATGGGTTCAGAAGAGGGAGGTCGTGTTTTACTAACAGGCTGGAATTCTATGAGGAGGCAACAAAAAGATACGATCAAAGTGGAGCTTATGATATTATTTATCTGGACTTTCAGAAAGCATTTGATAAGGTGCCACATGAGAGGTTGGGCATCAAATTAAAAGAAGTGGGAGTTCAGGGTGATGTTTTTAGATGGGCACAGAATTGGCTCAGACACAGGAAGCAGAGGGTGATGTTGCGAGGAACCTTATCAGAACTGGCCGATGTTAAGAGTGGTGACCAGCAGGGGTCAGCTATTTTTAATATATAGAAACGATTTAGATAGGAATATAAGTAACAAGCTGGTTAAGTTTGCAGATGATACCAAGATAGGTGGATTAGCAGATAATTTGGTATCCGTTATATCATCACAGAAGGACTTGGATAGCAGACAGAATTGGGCAGATTTGTGGCAGATGAAATTTAATGTCAGTAAATGTAAAGTATTACACATAGGAAGTAAAAATGTTAGGTTTGAATACACAATGGAGGGTTGGTAAATCGAGAGTACACCTTATGAGAAGGATTTAGGAGTCATAGTGGACTCTAAGCTATCGATTTCCCGACAGTGTTCAGAAGCCATTAAGAAGGCTAACAGAATGTTAGGTTATATAGCACGATGTGTAGAGTACAAGTCACAGGAGGTTCTGCTCAACCTTTATAATGCACTGGTGAGGCCTCATCTGGAGTCCTGTGTGCAGTTTTGGTCTCCAGGCTACCAAAAGGACATAACAGCACTAGAGCAGGTCCAGAGAAGAGCGACTAGGCTAATTCCAGGGTTACAGTGGTTGAATTATGAGGAAAGATTAAAAGAGTTGAGCCTTTACAGTTTAAGCAAAAGAAGATTAAGAGGTAACATGATTGAAGTGTTTAAAATTATGAAGGGAATTAGTCCAGTGGATCAAAACTGTTATTTTAAAATGAGTTCATCAAGAACACGGGGACACAGTTGGAAACTTGTTAAGGGTAAATTTCACACAAACATTAGGAGGTTTTTCTTTACACAAAGACCAATAGACACTTGGAATAAGCTACCAAGTAGTGTGGTAGACAGTAAGACATTAGGGACTTTCAAAACCTGATGTTTTCTTGGAATAAGTGGATAGGACTGGCGAACTTTGTTGGGCTGAATGGCCTGTTCTCGTCTAGAGTGTTCTACAGCACCGGCTCTGTCAGGTGACACGGTATTGACTATCAGAAAAAGAACGGATCACTACTATGCTGGAAAGTCAGTATGCAGTCATCAATTTTCACCTGCCCAGCAGTTTTGAGTCTGGCAACAAGATTGGCAAATGTAGTTAGCAAGCTTGTGTAAGAGACAGCTGACATCTCAACCTGGCCGGGATGCCCCGAGAATGGAAGGATGTAGGAAGACACTGCCTCCCCCAAGACGCTAGATGGCAACTCCCCTGGAGTATAGCGGTGCCCCAGATTCCCACAGGGCATCCTGGGACTTGGAGTTCACTATCTCAGCCCTTTTGGGTGACGTGGGTGCTGCCTCAGGGTGCTGTGAATGGACCTGGGGAGTCGTACTTCCCTCATAGCCCAGAACTACTAGTGAGGACAGAAATTCAGAAGGACAGAAATTCAGAAGTACTTCTGGGCTGAAAGAAAACTCAAATTCTCCATCTGACTCTGAAGTGCTGGCAAGTGGATGGAACACGTGTCAGAGGGGGACATTTTTTGTACAATAAGTCATTCCATTTTTTCTCTTAGGAAAAGAAACATGTCAATATTACATTTAAAACCCAGCAGATGAACAGGCAATAGGCACCCATTGTTGGCACTGGGGGGTAAGAAGTTAAAAGGCTGTTTGCAGATTGTAGGTATTTGCTGTATTGCAAAGGAGTCACCACTTTGAAGGTTTTGGCTGGTTCAGATTACAAACAATACAAAGTTGTGATAACAGAACTGCTCCTTCCTTGGAGGATTTCTGTATTTACCTGACTTGGCAATTAACATGTTTGACAATATTGGTTTCTAAACAGCAGATCTATACTCATTAATGGTTGGTAACAATACATTTTGTTAACTTGTGTTTTCTTTATTTGTTAAACCCAGGAAATTTAGATATGCCATTGTTTAATCTGGTTGTCCATAACTGATAATTGCAGGGACTGAAGGAGATTTAATCTCTGGCCAGGAGAAGGCAAAAGTCAGGGGGGATAGTCCACTGAGAATACAGCCAAGACACTCGGACAGAGCACAGGGGCTCGCAGGCTAACAAGGGTACGTGGCTGGCACGACGTGAGGCACAAGGACGGCAATACTTCCAGGGAGGAAGAGACAGCTCTACAAGGAAACGCCGGTTCTGGGTCCAGCGAGAGAGGGAAGCTGCATGAAAGGACCGAGCAAAGCTGGCAGACAAGAAATAAGGCGTGCCTAGGTCACAGCAATACAAGGAGCCCAGGGTGGAAAAAAGGGAACAACGAAGAGACGCCGACAGGGATTCCATGATTTTGACAAAACTTCTCTTGGGAAACAAGTGTCCGGTGAACAGAGTGCATCCGTGGACAGTTGAACAATTAAGTGTTGGGGTAACACTGAGAACAAACTGGACTTTGCACCACTACAGGTTGTATCATCCAATTCTGTTTTTAATGGACTTTTAGAGTGTGGACTGTGTGCTTTCCTTTCTAAAAAAAAGAAATTTTCTTCATGATACTGTTAGATTTGGTTTATGTTCATTTATCTTTTTAATGTACTTATTATTGTCTAGTGTAATAGAAGTTACTGATGCTTTTCCTAAAATTACTGTTGTGTATTTCATTGTGTGTTTACTCACCGCCCAATTTAAAGAACACTGTGTGCTATTATTGGTAAATTTCAGGAGTTCCCAGTCTCTTGATAAAACTGGGTGGCGTAGTCGGATATTTAAATGGTGTCTAAGTTAGATTACCTGTAAGTGTGACCTGACACCTGTCACACATGGATGGAAGAGCAGAAGCACTTCCGGTTCAGACACTATAAAAAGCACTGCTGTGAACAAAGCAAGCGAGCCAGAGTCGGGTGGAGGTAGACAAAGCTTGCTGGGAGGTGTGGAGGAGAAAGAGAATTGTATTGTGTTTGTACTTGATTTATTATTAATTGCTTGTATTATTGTGGCTGTGGTGCTTAGGGAGCTCTGTTTAAAGAAGAAAAGAAATTAAAGATCTTCTTGGTGCTTTTAACCTGTGTCCTGCATGTCTGTCTGTTGGGTTTAAAGGGGCAACAGTGCCACCTAGCATCCACACTTGACATAAACTCTGACTAGACCACGTATTGTGACAACTGTTTCAGTGACTCATCTCTGGACCTTTTCTAAAGCTGTTATGTCTAGGTTGTAATATGGTGACCTCAACTGCACATGAAATTCTAGATGAAGGTGTATAAGCACTTTTTGTAACTTAAGAATAAAATGGTGAAAAAACAAGAGATCAAACACCTGTCAAGGAATGTTTTTTTTGTTCATTTTTTGGTTTTAATTGTGATTAATGTTATCTTTGGTTTACAATCAACCACTTACAAAACTACCAAGATGACCTGCACTGTTAAGGAGAAATCATCTACACTTTTCATTAAAATGATGCCACTTCTAGCCCCGCTTTCATCAGCATGCCTGTCTTCACAGGACATTTATCAAACAGATCCATAATGATCATGGAAAACTGCTATACTTGGTTTGAATTCCAAATAACACACAGTTTTAGGCATATGCAAATAAACCAGCAACTGAAATTCATCATTCTGTTATGTTGCTACATTATCCCTTTAACTATAACATGGTGGAGAATAGGTTGCCAAGAATTTTTGTTAATGACAATGTCTTTCAATTCTTTGGGCAGCATTTCATTATCTTCCAATATGTTATCCATCCATCTTATTTTCAATCGCCCATTTGTCTTTTATCTTCAGCTTTTCAAAGCTTCAATGCTTTCTGAGTGACTTTGTTTTCTTACAATTTGTCCAAGGTGCATTGCTTCAGCTTGAAAATAAATGATTCCAGTGTTTAATCATATTTGATTTGATTTATAAGTTCCTGTTTTGTGGTTCATGGTCTGTGCATTACATTGCCCAAACACCATAGTCCAAATTCATCAGTTGGTTCTTAGTCTACTTTGTTCATGGGTTAGCTTTCATGCCCTCCTGTTTCTAAAGGGAATGCTGTTGCTTCACCTGTTCAGACATTTGCATTCAAGTACATCTGGGTGTTATGACCTTGTTCTGGTTTGCTACAAACCAATGCCTCCCTATTCTATGGTTGTTGTGTTTATCCATGTATGTCTTTTGGTCTCAAAAGAATAAATAATTTCACGTTTACTATACTCTTTATTCTTTTACCAAATGCTTTTATCAAAAAGAGTGGATTGTTTTAAAACAAGTGTTACAAGACAAAGTTAGAAGTGAAGATCATTGAATCAAACAATACAATGCAAGTCTAATTCATCTATCTTTAGTTACTAAGGACCTATAAAAGGCATTATCGATTAGAAAGATATTTACAGAACAAGAGAGTCTTCAAACACTTCCTAAATACAGTAAGGGAGTCAGCAGGTCAGATGGAGGTGAACAGCTCAATTCACAAACAAGAGAGCTACACATGAAAAATAATCTGAGATTTTAACATCACCAGACACCTTTCACTAGGTGACCTGAGTGGATAAGAAGGAGCATAGGACCTCATGAGTGACTCCATATACAAAGGAGATAATCCTTTGAGTACTCTATAGGTAAAGAGGAGCTGAACTTAATGTGTGGTGCCACGCAATGCTAGCGTAGTGACCTGAAAAGAGGAATGGTATACTGATTGTCACAGTCACTCTGATTGATCGATCACCAGCCCAAGGTTGTGTACTACCTTTGATTGGTGCAAATAGTAATAATTCTTTACATTTATATAGTGCTTTTCTGACTACTCAAAGTGCTTTGCAAAATCAATGCAAGGAGGACCCGGAATGCAAACCCATGGTCTCCTTTCTGCGAGGCAGCAGCACTATCACTGCGCTACCTGCTTGATTTTATGATAATGAGCTTAAGCTAAACAGAGTTGGAGTGTTACCTTTAATATCTAAAACCACAGTTCTTATCAATAAAATGAAAAGGTAACAGGCCTAAACAACAAAGAGTACAACAACACTAATACAACACGTATGCCTAAAAATACAAAGAAAAAGAGTATGCAAAATGTGCTTCAAAGGTATTTAAGAAATAAATGACAAAAGCTGGCTCCTCCAAATAAGATCAGAAGGAATTATCTCACCGCACATCTAAGTCAAGTATATAGTATTCCCAAAATGCTTCTTTGGTGTCACTCCCTCAACTTAGTCATGTCCACCACTCTTTCATGATGTGGTAGTATCATGAGAGGATGGTGATCATGGGTCATTGGAAGTAACATTTGATCAAGAGCAAATAAAACAAAAATAAAATTTGTTTACAAATAGTAAAAAGGAGCAAACAATCCAAACAGTAGTTGTATAACCTGACAGAACCCTGGACTGAGTAGGCGTTCTAGAAAAAAAGTGTTTTCATTCTTTGTTCTTGTCCGGCTTTTCATGTTTATCTAGATTTACCCAGAACAGGCTTTTATGTGTTTTTGTTATTCTGACCGGTTGTTTACCTACAAAAAACAGCAACAGACTTTGGATTTATATCTATGCATCTTAGCTCCTTCTTTACTATCCCTGAGGGGTGAGTGAACACAACTGACCATTGTTGCTCCATTTTATGTTATTCCCAACATCTATTTACTGTTTGATCTCCCTGAAATATTTGAAAGGCTTGCGTGATATTAAAAACACCAGGAAATTGAGAGCAGTAAAAAAATGTGTGTGTGTTGTCAGAAAACCAAAGGATGGAATAAAATAAAAAGAGAAAACAAACTCACAAAATGAAAACAAAAATATGTGTACAAATTTTAGAGGTATGTTCTATAAAGCTCTATAAAATACATTTTCCCTGAACACTATATATATTTTTAACCTAAATGAACATTTTAATGTTTCTTAAAATTTCTAAATAATAACAAATTACATAATCATATTGTACTACTCAGCACAATAGCCACAGACAACAGTTAGATTGTTGTGATCATTGCAACATGGCTCCTGGCACACATTGCAGTGACCATCTGCTTTGCAGTATTTTGATACTGGACATACAGAATGTGACACCTTCTGTGTTTTTTGTCCAATTTTGCTTCTATTATATTGGAAACGGTTTCAGGTGATGTGGCTTTTTCTGTTTCATTCTATGCAGCTGCCTTACCACCCTTTATCATCAATATTGTAGTCTTCCTCATCTGAGCTCTACCCCCCTTTAATTCCCTGCCCAAAACTGTCATTACTTGATGGCATCAGAAGTATCAGTCTCCACTGCCTCACTCTGTTGTTCATCGTTTGTCTCTCACTGTCTCTGAATCTCTCTGACTCCTCATCAGTAATCAACAACAGGACTCTTCAAGGGCTTGCTGTGCAATAAGCATTTCTTTTCTCGTCTTTTACCTCTCCAAATTCATAAAAAACTTAAAAGATAAGCAACAAGATAGAAACACAGCTGTAATGAACTTTTACAGATTCAAAGAATTCCTGAAAAAAAAACACATTTTGTGTAGAAATGCAGCACTTAAAATGCAAATATAAAAACAGTGACACTTGACTACATTTGGGGTCACTAGCAACCCCATACATTTTAGGTGAATAAATAATCATAATGAAATAATTTTAAATTATATTGATATTTGTGGTAGTAAATTATTGTGGATAATATATACTGTATGAAGCATTCCTGAGGTACTGTGTCTGCAGTGTAATAACCCTGTTAGAGCTGTAAACATGACATCATAAGTCACTAATGATCTGAAGTACACAAACAAGGATTAACGTGGAAAAGTGCAAAATGCTACACGTAGGCAAAATAAATACCAAGTATAAATACCAGAAGGAAGACACTGTCCTACAGGAGGCAATCTCTGGAAAGTATTTGGGAGGTTATGTTGACACAATATGTTCATTATCTAAGCAATGTGCAAAAGCAATTAAATAAGCTATTTAAGAGGCAAATAAAATATAAAATTATATTGCAAAAAGTAGAATATAACTTAAGGGACGTTATGCTCAGACTATATAATTCGCTTGACCACATCTGGAGTATTGTGTGCAGTTCTGGTTACCATGCTACAAAAGAGACATAGAAGTACCTGAAACTGTGCAGTGGAGAAAAACCAAGTACATCTCAAGACTTAAGGGCATGTCCTACTGTGACAGACTCAAAGAATTAAACGTGTTCGGTCTCAAGGAGAGGAGACTCTGTGGGGACCTAATCCAGGTATTGAAAATCCTCAATGTCGTTGACAAAGTAAATCCAGCAGAATTCTTTCAGGTTAAAAATAAATCACATACTTGAGGACAACAGTGGAAATTCAGTGGAAGTGCATTTAGGACATAAGCCAGGAAGAACCTCTTTATACAGTGAGTTGTGGGACTCTGTAGCAAACTACAGAACCATAGTGTTGAAGCAGAAACCTTGACAAGCTTTAAGAAGCATCTGGATGGCATATTGGGACAAGTTAGCTATTAGCTAAACAAATTGTCAAATTTCGTATGTCCTTTGTGGAGATAAATCCAGAAAAGAAGAAAACTCCACAAAAATAAAGTTTTGGGGACCGTCTCCGTATATTGTCCTACGGACAAAATGAAGGAAATATAGCAGATGAATGATCAGAAGTACTGTATTGTAACAATTGACAAACTCTATGGAACAAAATGGCGTTTTTATATAGAAATGAATTATGGGAACAGGAAATGGTTGGCAGGAAGTGATGCTGAATGCGGGAGTCGGAAACAGTGTCATTTTGGAGGAACCGGAAGTGATGTCAATCGTGATGGCCAGAAGTGATGTCATATCGGGTCGCCGGAAGTGACGTCATGGCGGCCATTTTGGAATCTGGAAATAGAGCCATTTATTTTTCCTCGGTTTTCCTGTTGAGAGAAGAGGTTCAGGTAAATACCACGTGACAATCCTTCATCTCGTGATATTTCACTCACCTTTTTGACTGCCTTCTAATAGCACATGTGTGACACCTTATATTTATTTTTGTTTTTCCAATTAGAGCACATGCAGGTGAGTTGATTTGCTTGTGTCACACAGTGTCAGTTGGATTTGAACTTGCAGTCTCAGAGTTTGAAGTTCAAAGTCTGTACCAGATCATAAAAGGTATGTTCTGTAAAATTCTATGACCACAAATTTTAGAAAATTTGAGAGCAAGTTGCCATAAGGTGAGATTACAAGGCAGAAGTAATGAGTCTCTTTTACCTACTTTGTGTTTTGAGTTGAACTTGTAACTTATCATTCAGGTTTAGAAGGAACTTTAACCTATCATTAAGTAAAACTAATATAAAATGAGACATTTTCAGAAATAAAAAAAGATTATATTGTTTTCGAATGTTTAAAGGTTTTTCTTTCTTTTTAGAATGTTTAGCTTTTATAGGCGTAACTAAGACAGAACTTCTAGTCCTAAGAAAACAATGTTTAAGCATGACTGGTGGGAAGTGAAAAAAGTTGCACTCCCCATTTCAATAAAATGACAAATGCAGATGGATTAGGTAACACTGAGTAGGAGTTCTGGTTAGATCACACACAAATGCACTGCTGTCTGTCCAAATGGCGCTTATTTCTTTCAATTAATTCTAAATGTTACATTCATCTTTTCATCATTTTCTTTTTTCCTATGTTTAGTAAAAAAAAATAATTTAGTCTGATGGACCAAACATTTTTGGAGATAAAACATACGAGTTTCATTCATTTCGGGTTTCTTATTTAGTGTGAAGAAAACCAGTACGCTGTTTCTTTTTGAGTTTGTCAAACTTATTTTACTTAGGATTTGTGCTCAAGAAGTTTTCGCCTGCTGAGTACAATAATGAAAAAAAACTAATTCTCAGTTGTGCTATACTACACATCAACCTGCTATAACACAAACCAGTAACACACATGACATTGTTTCAAGTTCAATGTGTGATAGAACTATAACTTTGAAAACAGTGGATTCAGAAAGTATTAAGCCCACTTCACTTTCTGCAAACTTTATTTTCTTGTAGATTTCATCTTACAAGGATATTTGTGTCATTGGTGCCCCTTAATCTACACTCAGTAACCCATAATGACAAAGTGAAAAAGTGTTTTCTAATGTTTTTTTCAAATTTATCCATCCATCCATCATCCAACCTGCTATATCCTAACTACAGGGTCACGGGGGTCTGCTGGAGCCAAACCCAGCCAACACAGGGCGCAAAGCAGGAACAAACCCCGGGCAGGGCACCAGCCCATCACAGGGCACCCACACACCAAGCACACACTAGGGACAATTTAGGATTGCCAGTGCACCTAAACTGCATGTCTTTGGACTGTGGGAGGAAACCGGAGCACCCGGAGGAAACCCACGCAGACACGGGGAGAACAAGCAAACTCCATGCAGGGAGGACCCTGGAAGTGAACCCAAGTCTCCTTAATGCGATGCAGCAGCGCTATCCACTGTGCCCCTGTGCCGCCCTTTTTCAAATTTATTCAAAATCAAAACGCTGAAATTTCTCATTTTTATAAGCATTCACTCCAAATAAAGTCTGCAGTGTAACCTATTTAAAAATGTATTAAAAATCAAAACCTGAAATCTCCCATTCCTAGAAGTATTCAGACCCTTTGCTGCAGCATTCGTGTTCAGGTGCCTCCTGTTTGCTTTACTTCTTCAGGAGATGTGACTAGAACTTGATTGAAGTCCACCAGTGGTAAAATGAATTAAACGGACATTGCTTAGAATGGCATCCGTGAACCCGTGCATAGAGGATCTTTAATTTACACTGCAGTTTCCATGCTGCTTTGAATCCGCAATCATTGATAGTCATAACCGAGGATGAGCAGGGCAGTGAGAACGCATAAGAGGGAAGAGGTAGGTCCAAAACACTCAAATGCTTTTATTTTTCACAAAATCCAGCACAAGTTGCAATTCGGTGTTATGCAGTCTTTAAATAAATAAATATTCACAATAAAAATAATGCTACAGTGGGTTGGCACCCTGTCCGGGGTTTGCTTCCTGCCTTGCACATGTGTTGGCTGGGATTGGCTCCAGCAGACCCCCGTGACCCTATAGTTAGGATATAGCGGGTTGGATAATGGATGGATGGATAAAAATAGTGTTTTTTTTAGATGTTAAAGAATTAAGTAATAAGAAATAACTAATCCAATAAAATCAAGGTTAAAGAGTTCCCTTAAAACCATGAGCTACTGTACTTCCTTCCAAAACTGGGTTTCTGGTGCTTCACCTGTCCAGGTCTCCACAGCAAACAGAGACAAGCGCAGTCCTCCCTTAAATCCAGACTTGTGTTCCTGCTGCCAACTCAGGCATTTAGCAGGGGGCTTCACAAAGCTTTGTTCTTGTCTCCCACCGCCGATCTTCAGGCTTCATCTGAGTGTTGACTGGTAGGCCGCTCCTGATTTTGATATACTCTACAGGAGATACCTTACCCTCCTCGAGTGTCAGACACACACTTCTCCGTGGGGCTTGCAAACCCGACTGTATGCCTCCGCTCTTCACCACCTTTTGTTTCTGCTTTTTCTTTTTACATTCATTTTTTACTTAACCTCTCGTCTCTTGCATCTTTCAGTTTTCTTTTCCTCCTCTTTTCTGCTCAGGCTGCCTTCATACTGAAATTGGGTGGAGGTGCCACGATCACGGCATCTCGAAGTGCTAACAGAGAATTCAGCTACACCTGCACAGAACCTGATCGCTTTGTATTTTTTAATTGCCACTGAACATCACCATGGGGCATTAACACATCTTATCATATTGACCAATGGCAGACTGAATTGATTGAAAGTCATTAAGAAAGACACAAACCTGTGTATATAAGATCTACGTTTCCAAAACATGAATTCTCTGTAGGGCGGCACGGTGGCACAATGGTAACGCTGCTGTCTAGCAGTAAGGACGACTGGTTTCACTTCCTGGGTCCTCCCTGTGTGGAGTTTGCATGTTCTCCCCTTGTCTGCGTGGGTTTCCTCCGGATGTTCTGGTTTCCTCCCACATTCCAAAGACATGCAGGTTAGGCACATTGGAGATCCTAAACTGTCCCTAGTGTGTGCTTGGTGTGTGAGCGTTTGTGTGTGACCTGTGGAGGGCTGGTATCCTGCCAGGGTTTTGTTTCTGCCTTGCGCCCCGGCAGACCCCCGTGACCCTGTATTAGGATATAGTGGGTTGGATAATGGATGGATGGATGAATGCTCTGTAGACTTGCACAATGAAATTGTTGTGAGGCAAGGGCAAAAAGCTATTTGTAAGGGTTTGAGGGTTCCCAGGAGCATAGCGGGCTCAATTATTGTGAATTACAAGACGTTTAGAATCACCAGCACTCTTCCTAAAGTTGGCTGTCCAGCCAAACTGAGTGAGTGGTCAAAAAGGTTTTGGTCAGAGGAGGGATCAAGAACCCAATGGTTACTCTAAAGTAGGACTTACCCAAGTTCAGTCCTGGAGCACCACTATGGCTCCAGCCTTTCTTACCAACCAGTTTCACAAATCAGTGGGTCACGCTTACAGTTGTGCTTGAAAGTTTGTGAACCCTTTAGAATTTTCTATATTTCTGCATAAATATGACCTAAAACATCATCAGATTTTTAATCAAGTCCTAAATGTAGATAAAGAGAAACCAGTTAAACAAATGAGACAAAAATATTATACTTGGTCATTTATTTATTAAGGAAAATGATCGAATATTACATATTTGTGAGTGGCAAAAGTATGTGAACCTCTTGGATGATCAGTTAGTTTGAAGGTGAGGTGTTAGGTGTCGGGTGTTTTCAATCAATGGGATGCCAATCAGGTGTGAGTGGGCACCCTGTGTTATTTAAAGAACAGGGATCTATCAAAGTCTGCTCTTCACAACACATGTTTGTGGAAGTATAACATGGCACGAACAAAGGAGATTTCCGAGGACCTCACAAAAAGAGTTGTTGCTGCTCACCAGGCTGGAAAAGGTTACAAAACCATCTCTAAAGAGTTTGGACTCCACCAATCCACAGTCAGACAGATTGTATACAAATGGAGGAAATTCAAGACCATTGTTACCCTCCCCAGGAGTGGTCGACCAACAAAGATCACTCCAAGAGCAAGGCATGTAATAGTCAGCGAGGTCACAAAGGACCCCAGGGTAACTTCTAAGCAACTGAAGGCCTCTCTCACATTGGCTAATGTTCATGTTCATGAGTCCACCAACACTGAACAACAATGGTGTGCATGGCAGGGTTGCAAGGAGAAAGCCACTGCTCTCCAAAAAAAACATTTCTGCTCATCTGCAGTTTGCTAAAGATCACGTGGACAAACCAGAAGGCTATTAGAAGAATGTTTTGTGGACGGATGAGAC
The DNA here is from genome assembly GCA_026402145.1 of Polypterus bichir lapradei. Lineage (NCBI taxonomy): Eukaryota > Metazoa > Chordata > Cladistia > Polypteriformes > Polypteridae > Polypterus > Polypterus bichir. The sequence continues at coordinate 32,811,696 of JANRMT010028174.1, read as the reverse complement.
CAAAATAGAACTTTTTGGTTTAAATGAAAAGCGTTATGTTTTGAGAAAGGAAAACACTGCATTCCAGCATAAGAACCTTATCCCATCTGTGAAACATGGTGGTGGTAGTATCATGGTTTGGGCCTGTTTTGCTGCATCTGGGCCAGGATGGCTTGCCTTCATTGATGGAACAATGAATTCTGAATAATATCAGAGAATTCTAAAGGAAAATGTCAGGACATCTGTCCACGAACTGAATTTCAAGAGAAGGTGGGTCATGCAGCAAGACAACGACCCTAAGCACACAAGTCGTTCTACCAAAGAATGGTTAAAGAAGAATAAAGTTCATGTTTTGGAATGGCCAAGTCGAAGTCCTGACCTTAAGCCAATCAAAATGTTGTGGAAGGACCTGAAGCGAGCAGTTAATGTGAGGAAACCCACCAACATCCCAGAGTTGAAGCTGTTCTGTACAGAGGAATGGGCTAAAATTCCTCCAAGCTGGTGTGCAGGAATGATCAAAAGTTACTGGAAACGTTTAGTTGCAGTTATTGCTGCAAAGGGGGGTCACACCAGATACTGAAAGCAAAGGTTCACATACTTTTGCCACTCACAAATATGTAATATTCGATCATTTTCCTCAATAAATAAAAGACCAAGTATAATATTTTTGTCTCATTTGTTTAACTGGTTTCTCTTTATCTACTTTTAGGACTTGAGTGAAAATCTGATGATGTTTTATGTCATATTTATGCAGAAATATAGAAAATTCTAAATGGTTCACAAACTTTCAAGCACAACTGTATGTCTCACCAAACTAATTGTTTATAGCCAGCCTTTTTTGCTTCTTTTTATGTATTCAGAAATGTACCGTGTGTAAGATATTTGCATTCAAAAGAAATTCAGAAGTGTGTTTTCTTTGTCATAATTTTTTTTGGCCCACGTCAATGACTGTTCTTGGAACACAGAGGAACTATAGAAGAAATGGCAGAGCAGACTAAATTTTTTAGGAGACTGAATTCCTTTAATGGGGGAAGCGACATCCTTCACATCTTCTGTGTTGACATGTGGGATCTTCTACACTGTGGCGTTCTGGGCTGGTAACAGCACTTCAAGAGAGGCCCACTGAATCAACAAGCTAATTGAAAGGGCAGGCTCAGTTATAGGACACACTCTGGACCCCTTGGAGGCTGTAGCAAAGGAGAGAATTAAAACAAAACTGAGTGTCATTATGAACAATGCTGCACATCCTCTCTCTGTGACACAGAAACAATGAGGAATTTCAACCAATGAATTATTTAGCAGAAGTGTGTCAAGAAACACTATGGGGGCTCCTTTATATCAACAGCATTAGGCCTGCATAATACCTCGCTGGGACTGGGACTACCAAGTCAGAAGTTTCTTTCTTTTTAAATTTCCTCCTTTTTAGTCATTCTTAGATACTCACACATTCTGGTCCAATCAATCAATCTATCTATCTATCTGTCTATCTATCTAATAAAGTGAGCAGAAAGTGATGGAGTGACTTGCTCTGTGTCCCACAGTGTCAATAGTGGAATTTGAACCCACAACCTCAGGGTTTACAGTCCAAATTTTGCAGTTTTTAATATATAACATATCTGCCTATCCTTTTTTTACTCAAGTCTTCTTTACTCTTTTAAGTTGCAGTTTTTAGTGTTGGTGAAAAGATCAGTTGAGGGCGAGTTTTGAATTAAACTCAGCAGACTTGTACTTCACAAATTCAAAACTCCTTTTGGTGCTCGGGGGTTTCTTTGTATTTTGTGCCCCATTAGTCAGACTTTTACAAAATTATGACCTTTAGTAAAGTAAAAAAGTAAACAGACACAAAAATTGCATGGCTACTTTTACTGAACATATAATATTAATGCTTTTCTGAGATGTATTCAGGCAGAACTATTTTATATTCTAGTATTTTTGAAATCACAAAATTTTAAGCTGTCTCTTCAGGTCAGGTTAACCTCCATTCACTTGTTTTCCAGAAAAAGAGGTCATTTTATATAACTCCACATACTATTATATGTTTCATTTAATGGGGAACACTGCCTCTTTGAGAACAAATTTGAATCCATTACATTTTTTGGTCCGTAGGTTAACAATTTTGTAAATGAAATTTGGTTAGAACCACTAATTCAGAAGGGCAGTGGCATCTACCAGACATGAGCAAGATAGTAGGGGCTCCTACTAGCATTCCAGGAGTCCTCCAAGAAACTAGAGGGCACTATAGCATCCATGTGATGTCAATGTGGGATCCTTCAGTATATTGGGGAGGACAGTCTGTCTGGAGCTCTCTATTTTAGTATTTAAATATCTTTTGGGACCACTAGAGTCAACTCTAGGTATACCATTCAGTGTTTCTAAGTGACATCCAGGATTCAAAAAGTATTTTAAGTGAATACCTGAAAGTGATTCTTAGCTGGAGCTTAAAAAATTCTTACATCCATAAGGCTGTTGAACTTGGAGTCAAGATGGGAATATCTGACAAAGGCTCAATTCAAGGTAAGAGAGGAAGGTCAGAGTGTGGAGAAGGAACTGTCAAGCAGTAAAGGTAGGTGAGCAGGGAATGTTTTGTAAAATATGTGTAGAAATGTGGTCCAGTCATCTCATACATGAGGGGGGTACCAAAAATTCCTAGAATCAGTCAAAATCAAGGGAGTACAGCGTAGTTATCAATTACACTGATTATACTTAAACTTATTTTACAATCGTTTCGCTTTTTTTTTCTACAAGCCGACAAAAGCATGTGAGATCCTATCTAAGATCAAAACAGCGAAGATCACAGTTTTGCAAAAATGATGGACTTGTTAATGAGGTTGTTCCTCGTAATTTGCATTTTGGGCATACCGTGAATATGAGAGTTGTCACAAGTGACTATTGAGGACTGGAAGGGTACCGTATGTCTACAACATCTCAGAATGTAAGAAACTCTGAGAACGTAAAGTGGGATAAAAATTGTAAATATTCCTGTTCTTAGCTGCAGCAATGCAATCACTGCCACCTAAGGAGCTCTGTTATACCTTATCAGTGGAGCTGCTCATCTGAGGATAGAAAGGAGGAAGATCTGAAGCGAGAAGTAAGGAGAAAAGAATTCCAAATTGGAATGTCTTCATATAATGATGAATGTTCGATTGAACTTTTACATATTATCATAGCCAGACATGGCAAGGTTAGATACTGTGACATTTTGGGTTCTGTGGAGAATTGGCTTAAACATCTTATTTTTAATGCTGTCGTAATTCTGGACAGATTTCATCTGATGCAGTCAAACAGAAGTGCAAAAGGAAAGAGGGTGACAGGAGATTTATGTGAATAAACAATAAGTTAAAAAGCGATCACATTATAATTAAATTAAAATGTATGATCCAGAATTTGAAATGCTGACTGAATTTATCCATGTTACTGCATAGGGAGATAAGTTAGTTCATCTTGCTTAATGTAACTTACCAACAGAAATAATTCACTCTGTTACCAATACTCTAATGATGAATCATTCTGACCCTAGAATACTGGTGACGTCAACCAGAGGAACTTTGGAAGAAAAAATCTTCTATAAGCATGTGCCATATGTGGACACAGTAAATTGGACCTGTTCTATTCAAATGTTAATTCCTTTAAATGTAAACCTGAGATACAACTGGGCATGTCTAATTTCATCTTACTGCCGCCTACAAGCCTGTTATTGACAGCAGCAGCTCTCTTGTTATCCAACCCAGAAGATTCTATGTTTTTGTACCAGATTTTTGTTTATTATTATATTTAAGCTTAAGCTTCTTTAAGGTTTAATTTACCCTTGGTGACAAAAATAAATTTACAGTATATATGGGTGACATGGAGGCACAATGGTAGCACTGTTGACTCACAGTAAGGAGACTAAGGTTTGTGTACCAGGTCTTCCCTACATGGAGTTTGCATGTTCTCCCTGTGCCTGTGTGGGTTTCCCATTGATGCTCCAGTTTCCTCTCACAGTCCAAAGACATGCAAGTTAGATGAAAGGGTGATCCTGAACGGGCCCTAGTTAGTGGTTGCGGTGTGCCTGTGATGGACTGGCGCCCTGTCCAGGGTTTGTTCCTGTCATGATCCATGTGTTAGCTGGTATAGCCCCCAGCAGCCCCCGTGACCCTATTCAGAAATAAGTGGGTTAGAAATTTACTTTCTATCTATCTATCTATCTATCTATCTAACTATCTATCTATCTATCATGAAATGTTTGTTGTTTTTACAAAGTACGTTAAGCTTCCGTGGGACTGTTAAAAATAAGCCAGGGAACAAATCCTGGTTGATTGGTTATTTCTGTTGTTTATAAATTATCATTTTATGTTTCTTTGTTATTTATTTTTTTTAATATTGTTATGTTCATTGTTTAGTCTTTATGTATTGTGTACTTATGTTATTTGTCAATGCAGAACCACCATTGCACCACTCCTAAGGGACCATCGTCAGGTTTTATATTTTACGTTGAGGTTTATATTCTTTATAGGTTTATAGAGATTTGTGCTGTCTACAGGATTATTGTAACTACTGTTTGGATTTTTATATTTTTGTGACTTATTACTTCTATTTTCCTGATTGTATCTTTGGGTTATGGATTGGACTTGTTAAAATTGCTTGCCTCTCTAGGTAATCTCTTGCTGTGTTTTGTTATTGTTACTGTGCCTCTTGTTTATTATAAATAGAATTTTTATTTATAAAGATTCTTCACATGGCTTTGTCTTCTCAAGCCAGTGGTTCTGAGCCTTTAAAAACCCGAGCCCCAGTATTTGGGGCCAGGCTACCTGAAGTGAGACCTTTTTGTAAAAAAACAAATTTTCCCTGAGGACAAAGTTCTATCTATCTATCTATCTAGCAAAAGTTAGACCTCTTATATCATTGAAAGATGCTGAGAAATTAGTTCACGCATTTGTTTTCACTCGACTAAATAATAAAATAATAATTCATTACATGTATATAGCGCTTTTCTCAGTACTCAAAGCTCTATCCACACAGGGAGGAACCAAGAAGTGAACCCACAATCTTCTTACTGCAAAGCAGCAGCACCACCTGTTAGATTACTGCAACGCACTCTTCTCAGGACTACCCAAAAAAGACATAAATTGTTTGAAACTAGTGCAGAATGCAGCTGCTAGAATCCTAACTAGAAAAAGAAAATCTGAGCACATCCCTCCAGTTTTGATGTCACTCAGGATTGACTTTAAAATTCTGCTTTTGGTTTATAAAGCTTTAAATAATCTCGCCCCATCTTATATATCGGAATGTCTGACACCTTATATTCCAAATCATAACCTTAAATCCTATCCTCAAGTGAGTGTCTCCTTAGAATTCCAAGAACAAAACTTTAAAAAAAGAAGTGGTGAGGCGGCCTTCTGCTGTTATGCACCTAAAATCTGGAACAGCCTGCCAATAGGAATTCGCCAGGCTAATACAGTGGAGCACTTTAAAACACTGCTGAAAACACATTACTTTAACATGGCCTTCTCATAACTTCACTGTAATTAAAATCCTGATACTCTGTATATCTAACTCATTTTAATAACTATTCATGGTGGCTCTAAAATCTGTACTAACCCCTTACTCTCTCTTCTGTTTCCTTTTCCGGTGTCCTTTTGGTGGTGGTGCCATCTACTCAAAGCATCGTGATGTTCCAGCAATGATGGATGGATTAAAAGCCAGAAGTCTGTATGACCATCAACATCAAGTGACTCCGTGAGAACCCTAACTACAAAGAGGATTATTTAATTTATGTTAGGTAGAATACCCAGAGGGGACTGGGCAGTCCCGTGGCCTGGAACCCCTGCAGATTTTATATTTTTTCTCCAGCTGTCTGGAGTTTTTTTTCTGTTTTTTCTGTCCACCCTGGCCATCGGACCTTACTCCTTTTCTATGTTAACTAATGTTGTCTTATTTTAATTTCTTATTTTATTTTCTTCATTATGTAAAGCACTTTGAGCTACTTTTTGTATGAAAATGTGCTAAATAAATAAATGTTGTTGGTGTTGTTATCTATCTATCTATCTATCTATCTATCTATCTATCTATCTATCTATCTATCTATCTATCTATCATATAGTGCCTTTCACATATCTATCTATCTATTATATAGTGCCTTTCACATCTATCTGTCTGTCTATCTATCTATGATATAGTGTCCTCCACATCTATCTACAGTATATCAGAGGAGGGAATGCATTGAAGATATCAATATGCTTCACTTTGTTATTCTGCCCATTTTTCTGTACAGTAGACAGGAAGTTAAAAATTGTTCCTGCCAGGTTCCAAATGATCCCTGTCCCAAGTTACAAAATGTCTGTAAGTTACAAAAGAACCCTATCAGGTTATGAATGATCCCTATGAGGTACAAATGGTCCCTGTTCAGATTACAAAAGGTCCCTGACATCTCTTTCTCTATCTATCTATAATATTGATACATTCTTTGAGAAGAATTTACATACTATAGAAACTAGTCATTGAAAAACAAAAATATGTTGTCTTTTAGAGAAATACACATATCGGTTATAACTTTAAAGAAGAAAGTTACGTTTTTTGGGGGGGGTTAATTTTTTTCTTGAAAAGTAATTTAATTACTTGATTGTGACTGACATTTAACTAAGTGGAATGCTAAAAACATGTTCATCTGTGCTGGCTGTCTGTATAATTAAGAAGACATAGCTATTTGTGCCAGCTTTGTAATTTGATTAATTTTTTTGTTATTTATGATTCTGCCTAATTTACAAATTTAATGAATCAAGAAGCAGGAGTGAAGCTTACTCTTTTTTTGTTGTTTAATTTTTCTAACGCCATGTCCATAACTGACAAGAACAAATTAATCAACTTGCTGATTATATAAAAATGTTTGCATTGCTCACCAAGTAAGCCTCTACATATATGAAAACAAGATGACTTTGCTAGTGTGCAGTGGCTCTGTAGTGCTGAGGAAACTTTGTTAATTAGCACCATAATACCATGGAAGCATGGCTGGCTTTGTGGGAGGGTCCTGGGGGGTATTTTCCGTACGTCGCTTAAATCATCCGATATCAGATGCCTCATCTTGGATGAGTTAATGCCAGTGAAACTCATCCGGAATAAGTGAGTTTTTCAAATGCAGCCGTGTAGTAGATTAGTCTAGCTGGATCTAATCATCCGAGATGAATGCGCATGCCTGCGCTGATTGAAAAGCCCATATATATGGAGTCTAGAAAACATGATTAGCAAGTCTTTGATAGGCTGTAACAAAATGACGAAAGAACGGGCACATTTTTTTTTCCCCACGCAACCAGAGCAGGACTTTTTATTCGAAGGATATGAAGAATTTCAAGATTTAATATGCACAAGGGGTAACACTGCAAAAGCAGTCCAAACCAGAAAAGACAGCTGGCAAAAAGTGGCAGACAAGTTAAACGCGTAAGTAGTGTGCATTGTACTTACTGAATGCAGCATTTCATTTCCTATGTGTCAGATTAATTATTATTTAATGTCATAATTCCAGTTCAAATGTGAGCACAAGGAGAACATGGGAACAGGTTAAAGTGAAGTACAAGAATATACTTCAAACTGGAAAATATTGGTATATAACTATTTAAAGAATTGTTGACATGAATCATATATAATATAAAAAACATTAATTTTAAAGCTAATAACAAGGCAGACAAGCAAAAAACAGGTGGAGGTCCACGCGGTCCAGACCTAACCCCTGCAGAAGAGTTGGCGCTCCAGCAAAATGCCCATCGCCCTGTTTCTGAGGGCATTCCAGGGGGAAGCTCCTCCTCAGAACCTCTGGCAGGATACAGTGGTCACTTCATTTCAGGTAAAGGATGGTCATTGCATATATTTGTCCTCAATGTGTGCCATAGGTATGTTCCATATAGCCCTCTTTTTTTGTTGGGTCAGTTGCAGGGAATGTCATATCCCTAGAACCTGTGTCTGACCAGCAAGATATTGACGAAGGTCAAATATCTGATGAAGACACTGTGTCTGAACATTCATCAGGAGGAGAGGTACATTTTCCAAATAATGTTTGATCAAACTCCACTCTGATCAGTCCCATGTGCCCCAATCACATTTGGAAATCCTGGGTAATGAGAATGTTAGGCTGATTGTGAGATTCTTTATGGAACTGTGGGTGTTTTTGCCTGCGTATTCCCTACCTGCAATGGCATGAAACGCCTCTTTTATTGTCTGCACAAGCAGGTGTCCAGGAAACACTATGAAAACCTTAAGGAAATATTTCACAGCCAAATGGACTTTACGAATTGCCTGGCAAAATGCACTTTTCGATAGATTTTCCGCATCGCCTACAGTATATAAAAAAATAAGTGCTACTTTCAAAAAACCTCAAAGCAATGGATACTGTCTGTGTGGTTGTGAAAGCCCGACTTCACCTAGTTTGACTTCGAATATAAGGTGCTAATAAATCTTTGAGGTACAATAAACCCCCCCCCCCCAAACCGGCTAAAGCGGTATCTTTCGAAAAGAGTTTCCACCGGGGGCAATACAGGATCTTACCGATCGCGCAAAACCCTCTCTATATGAAATTCTCTTCTTATAATTTGCGCACCGATATTAATTGGTCGCTCATTCATGAACTGCGAAGCCATGACTGAATGAATTCCGTGCACGGAAACTGATTAATTGTGTGAGCTAATCCATTTTTACATAGAACAAACCTGCTCCAAGCACGTTTGAGGATTTGGATGTGCTGTTATGACAACACATCTAGCAAGAGTTTTGAAAAATCAACAGATCCAGGATCATGCCAAATCGTCAACAATTACATCTGGCTAAACGAGTAATCCATGTATGAAAAATACCCCCTTGGTCTTATTATGCTGACATGCCCACATTTTGAAACTCGAAAGGAAATTGCTAGTGAAGCCAAAACAAACAGCAAGCAATTTTTTTAGTACTACTTCAGCAAAGGACGATAAAGGAAAATTGAAGTACCCTCATGGACACAAAACGTGGACTTACTGAAAATGAGAAGGTAATAGAAAATGAAATTAACAATTATTTTACCCAAGTGTTTTTAAATGAAGAAACTTACACCTCTGGAGACTTTACTTGAGATTTTATCATTTTGTCATGTTATTTTTGACACCATTTTGTTTTAGCAATGAGCACCAACATTTTGAGATGTTCACTTTGCCCATTGCCTTGGTGATGCATCCCACAATGCATCGGGTCTGTGCAACAGTTACATCATTGGTGCAACTATGAAATGGTCACCTGTCACAGTTTTATTTTATCCGAGATTGGGTAAAAACCTTTAGTGATTGTGTGCAACTTTCTTTGATGCTTTTTTAGCACTTGAATTTCTGCTTGTTTTCTTTTTAACTCTTAGATGAGGATGCTTTTGACTTCTGCCTTTGACCATCGCTTTGTTAATCTACATCTTTTTTTTGCTGTTTACTCATAAAATCTTAACTGACAGTTCTTTTCCTGTCAGTACAGAGACAAACTTTCATGTACCGAATTGAACAACTATGTTGAATATAATTGTACATCTATAAACTAGGTTGGGATTGTGCTAACTGTGTAAAAACATGTTTAATTATTAACAATACAGATTATTTAAATGAAGTTAAAGTTTTATCTGTATAATATAATAAACATATTTGCTGCATTTCATCTTTAAAATGATTTTGTCATCATATGTAAATACACGCTTTACAAAGTGGCTCGGATTGTGCAATATTATAACTGTATCGCAAGTTTACAGTGAGGTGATCATACTTATAAGCACAAACAGTTCTACAAGGACCACTTGATGGACTGATTGAGTGCGTTTATACTGTAGTTCTTGGGATGAAACTGTTTCTGATCTGCGATGTCTGTACAGGAAAGGCTCTGAAGCGTTTGTCATTTGAGAGCAGTTCAAATAGGCAGCATGGCTGAAGCAGTGTGTGCTTGATGCTGTATGCCGATAATTCTCTTTCCAGCCAGCTGCTGTAGAGCTGTGATTCCACACTCAGAAACAGTGATATAAATACTCGAAGTGGTGCAGTGAGAGTAATGTGGAAAAAGATGATCCGCTGTGGCAACCCCTAATGGGAGCAGCTGAAAGAAGAAGAAGAAGGTACAGTGAGACTAACAGCGCTAAAGCAGCTATGGTATTTAGAATAGTTTGACCATTCTGTGGACCATTATATTGTTACAGGTTAATTACAATCAGATGGCGTAAACTAATAAACAATATGCGGTTAATTTCAGTGTATTTATAAAGCCGCGTCAGGGATGTGGATCTTAAAAAGAAAGGGAAACCACACTAGTACAAAAGCACTGCTTTGACGCTGGGTGCCGCCAGTTTGCAAAACCGAGCGGAGAACTTGCGTACACCAAGCATTTAGCTACTGTGAAAATGTGCATGGCTTTGTGCCACGTTTAGTTTTTATACATCGCAATTTCAGCGTGGAAATGGGAGTACGCAACATTTTTGTGCGTACGTACTGTTTATACATGAGGCCTCAGAATTTCTCACCTCAAAAGAAGGCTCTAGGAGTCAGAGGATAGGCAAACAGAGTAATTAGCTTTATTGTAATAAACAATAACGCAGACTCAACCCAATTAAGCTAAACCGAGTTGAGCCCCGATCAAGCCAAAAGTTACAGTTTATATAATCATTTTTTATCATCCTGACCTCGCTCAAAGCCTCTCATTCGCTGCTTATTTGACTCCCTTCTGGAGCTGGCCACTTTCAACTTTTTATGGAAACCATCAATATTCTCTGTGTTTTGTTATTCATCGTCACCTTTTGCTTCACTGATTCTGGCCAGCTTTTAACTTGCAGGTGCTCCCCCCTCTCCGGTCTCGGGCTGTCTCTATCTATCCTTCTCCCTCTTTTCTCTTCTCCGGGCTGATAAGATATTGGTGGTTTCAGATAAGCTTTAATTAAAGAAGAAATATGGCATGTGCCTTTATTTAACTGCTTGGCATACCTAATTTGTGTTACTACTTACACTACAGTTTAATACTTATACGTTTTCCATTTCTATTTATGCTAATACATGAATATAATAACTTTTTATTTTCCATAAAACCAACTTTAATAAAAGGATGCATGTCTGTGTGTCTGTCTGGTTTCTATGTTCCTGTTATTCGAAACTATGGCACATCATAATCATTTTTAGTAATAAAATGCATTGTATTTGTCATTCCAACAGATGGTGGCATCACAGACATTAGCAGTGCTTTTATGAATCCCATACCAAATGGAATACATCAGAGACATATGCACTGTATGGTGCACTGCAAACATTAACGCTGAGGTCTTTGTTGGTTACTTAAATTTTAAACACCGTAGACAGCTAGTAAAATAATGTCTGTCCAGTTTGTTATGTCTCTGTAATTCCAACAGATGGCACATCACAAACATTAACAGTCCTTTAACAAATCCCATACCAAACGGCATATGTACTGCATGGTGCACTGTAAATATTAACACTGAGGTCTACGTTGATTTCTACCAGTTTTAGGTGGGTAGCTCAGGTAGTGTTATATTAAATCACAAGGACATGGGTTCAGTCCTTAACCACTGACTCACTGTGTAACCCATAGTGACTCATATTTTCAGCATATATTTCAAATATTTAAGCCAGGTTTGGATGAGTTATAACTAGGAGATGGCAGTTGGCTAAGCTCATCACAGTGCTTAGGTTTTAAAATTATGTAGTTAAATACACCCATTCAAATCAGTAGTATTTCTAAATAAATATACATTTGAATTATCCATTTGTGATTTGTAAGTCTCTTTGAAGTCTGAAATGGGTGAAATATAAATGGATTCTATAACAAGCTTGAACCACCAATACGACAGACAACCATTCAGTATAATTCTGTATAAAACCGTGTTATCAATACACCACAAAAGAAACTTTAAATGCTTGGAGACTTTCTTTCGCAGCCATCATTTGTAGAACAAAATTACCTAAATTGTATTTAAGCAAAGAAAAATGCTGATGTGTCTTGGTGTAGCATTTCTAGTTGTGTTAGTCAATATTTCTTTCTAAAAAATGCAGCAGTGTGATTAAACATTTTTGTTTAAAATACAAAAGGGACTGTAAATTGATTCCCTGGAAAAATGCAGCCAGCTATCTATTATTCATCTTAAGACAGAGCTGTGAATTTTTCAACCTCATTGGTATCTGGAGATGGCAGAGGTTAATAAACAGCCACAGGGCTGTCTCATGATAGCTTTGCACAAGTACACCTAATTAGACCTGATCTTCTTCTTCTCAGCTTATGGCAGCAGAATCAATGTGAACAAGGAAGTCACCACCTCTAGTCAGCCCGCTTCATGATTGTGAGAGGCAGGCAGAGAAATTGTAAGACGGGTTATGATGTGTAGTGTGTTTTAGCTTGGCAGGATTACACGTCAAGGTCTTTCCTGAATGTCACATCTGTAATTTGCTGGTAGACAACGGTCATAGCAACGAGATGTAGTTAGTCATAGTCAGTGATGCTCACCACTGTGCTTAAGTTTTGAAATTCTTTTGTTACATGCACCTCTTTAAAAATAATAAAAAATAATATAATTATATAAAAATTCAAGTCCGGATTAAGGGGGCCTCAAGTTCAAAGTCACCTCACCCCACCTCATTGCCCCCACAAGACATGTGCACCTACTCACCCATTATGAAGATCACGTGTGTCAGTAATGAATCAGGTAAAGGGACTAAAGTTGACAACAATTTATCAGGTTCATTTCACCTATCCTTATTCACTTGGGTATTGCAAAGAACAAAGCAAACTAACTGATGAATGCAACATCACATCTGTGGAAAATCAACTTTCCACTAATATAAAAAAGTAATAATAATAATAATAATAATAATAATAGAAAATCCGAGCACATCACCCCAGTTTTGATGGCACTACATTGGCTACTTGTGTCATTTAGAATTTACTTTACGGCTAAATACAGCTTATGGTTTATAAAACCTTAAATAATCTCACTCCATCTTATATTTCAGAATGTCTTACACCTTACACACCAAATCATGACCTTAGTTCTTCAAATGAGCGTCAGCTCAGAATTCCAAGAGCTAAACTTATAAGAAGTGGTGAGGCGGCCTTCTGCGGTTATGCACCTAAAATCTGGAATAGCTTACTGGCAGAAACTCGCCAGGCTAATACAGTGGAGCACTTTAAAACACTGCTGAAAACTCATTACTTTAACATTGCTTTGTCATAGCTTCATCTTAGTTAAATCCTGATGCTCTGTATATTCAATTAATTATCATTATTACTTATGGTGGCTCCAAAATCCGTACTAACCCCTACTTTCTCTTCTGTTCTTTTTCCGGTTTTCTGTGGTGGCTACCTGCGCCACCACCACCTAATCAAAGCACCGTGATGTCCTTACATTGATGGATTAAAGGCCAGAAGTCCACATGACCATTATCTTAAAATTCTTCCATGTGAACCCTGAATACAATGAGGACTGATTGAGGTCATTGATATTAGGTAGAATGCCTAGAGGGACTGTGCGGTCTCATGGCCTGGAACCCCTGCAGATTTTATTTTTATTTCCAGCAGTCTGGAATTTTTTTTTTGCTTTATCTGTCCTCCCTGGCCATCGGACCTTACTTTTATTCTATGTTAATTAGTGTTCCCTAATTTTAATTATTTATTTTGTCTTTTTTCGACTTATTCTTATTTTTACTTTTTGTAAAAATTGATTGTTTTGTATGGAATGATTGCAATAAAATTAATAAAATTTCAAAAAAAAAAAAATATTTTGTCTTTTTTCTCTTTCTTCATCATGTAAAGCACTTTGAGCGGCATAATTTATATGAAAATGTGCTATGGAAATAAATGTTGTTGTTGTTAATAAACCTAAATTAAACATTTTTTAAAAGTATTCAATGCAGTGGTGTTATTTTCTACAGTTGTTGTTCAGAGAATCCTTGGGTACCTCCGGTTTGACTTTGTGTTGAATGAGCAGTTGCTCATGGAGTCCCGAATGAGGCACATTACCTACTGTCACGCACGCTGCACATGCATGCAGCTAAAAGGCTCAAAAGACGGTAATTTCTCACCAAACCAGGGGATGGCAGAGTGAATTAATCCTTGCTCTTTTCCATTAGCAGACCGATCTCGGGAAATTCCACTTGGGTCCGATGATGTCACTTCCGGTTCTGGTATGAAGACGCCACTTACAGTTCCTGGCACGCCACTTTAGGTCCCTGCCCCGAGGACATCACTTCCGGTTCCTGGAACGTCACTTCACAACCCTGCCCCGAGGAAGTCACTTCCGGTTCCTGCTTGATGACATCATTTACCATCTGCCACATATATAAGCACCATGTTTTCCTATACTTTTAGTTCTTTGTTATGGACCGATCTGTACCAATTTGAACCACATCTTTGCTACCTTTTGGCAGCCAATTTCAAGTATATGGGCAGCTGGCCCCAAACCTCTTTCCTGTGTTGTCTGGATCATTTTACACTATATTATGAGAGAGTGTCAGCTATGGCACTATGGCCATGTGGGGCGATTTCCACTGGGTGACCTGGCTTGCAAGATTCTCACAGTTAAGGGGTCAAAAAGGAAAAAGTCCATGCCAGACCAGGGGGTGGCAGAGTGCACTGATGCTTCCTCTTTTTCATCGGAGACCAACCATGGGAAATTTCGCCTGAACTCAATGACGTCACTTCTGGCTCTGTTGATGTCACTTCCGGTTTCAGCTCCGATGACATCAGTTCTGGTCCCAATGACATCACTTACCCTGTGAGACTTTAAAACCACCATGTTTGCCTATCTGTGCTGTTCTATTTTGGATTGAAGTCTGTCAAGGCCATGTCAATTTTGAACCAAAACCTTCACATTCGGCAGCCTATTTCAAGCATACAGGACGGCTTCCCCCAAACCTTTTCCTGTGTTGTCTGAATCATTTCACAGTGCTTTCTGTTTATCATTTCAGAGCTAGTTAAAGGTGGCAGGTGCTCACTCTGAGTGTTCAGAGTCAGGGATTAAAGCAAGCCTTTACAAGCTCTACTCAGCTCTTTTTTCGAGTATTACAGCTCTGTTACATTTTTGTCTGTCTATTGTTCTTAAATACTAACTACCTTGGTGTAATGTATAGGGGACGCTTTAACCTTTTCAACTGACAGATTTCAAGTCAACAGCCGAAGCCTGTAAGCCTTGTCAAGCTAAACAAGAGGGAAGTGTATTCTGGGAAAGATGAAAGACAAAGCAGAACCTTAAAATGTTTTTGTATAGCCAGTCTGCAGCTTAGAGTAGCTTTTGAGTCCCACAGGAATTGACCTTGAGCTTATGTGATAATGAATTAGTCAGAAATGGCTATTTTGCAGGCAGAAGGAAAGCCAAGTGTGTGTACTTAATTTGCCATTTTGTCCAATTTGGTTTCCCATATTTACACTAAATAAAATAAAAGAACAGAAAGGATCTTTCATTCGTTGATGCCTTTTACAGTATGTCTTGCGGTCTACTAAATTTTTGTTCACTTCGATGTTGGTGTTACAGCATTGTAAAGAACCGGACTGCACATTGCAACTACAAATGGTGATTTTAACCCACTTTCCTGATTCTCTGTAAGGTCACTCTCATCAGTCTCAACTAGAGTATTTGCAGCTTACTCAAAGTGCTTGTTCAAATCATCAGTTTAGTTTATTTTTCGATATCAGGTGTCTTTTGCTTCTGTTTCTTTCTTTTTTTTCATTTTTTTTTTTTGCTGCACCACTTTCAGTTTCAGAAATGTCTGCACCACGAGAGCAGCAACTAGCCACAGAATTAAAGAACGAGTTTAATTATCAACAAGACTCGGCACCTCATTAAGCAGTGCAGGTGGTCTGAGTGAAGCTGGTTGTAGTTTGAGGCCCTGACTTTAGTTGGTCTTCTGTTGGCTCGCTCACTTCACATTTCATTTCTGTTTGGGTGCCATTTAAGAAAAGAAATGAAGCAATTCAGAGGAACGATGAAGAAATTCAGGCAAACAAATCTTAAAAAAAGCAATTCAATGAAAATGAATTCACAAGAAGTTAATTAGCAAGACAAACAGGGCACTCATTAAAAAAAGGGTTAGAGTGAAAACCTGTAGCTATGGTGGTCCTCCAGGACCGGACTTGGCGACCCCTGTTAAAATGCTTCACCAATCTAGATGATTTTTTATTTTGTTTCATTGTGAAATAACCCCTCAAGCAGTCATTCTGCCTGTCTTCCTCTTCTGTTCTGTCATGGGTTCACATACAGACACCACAAGCCTTCTCAGTTGGCAGATCTGCACAGTGGTAACTGCCAATAGCCAGCCGCAAACCCGCAGTCTCCGGATTGTAACAGCCCTCAGAATCAGCCTCACTCACCTAAAGGAGGAACTCCTTCCTCTGTAGGCACAAAGACAGAATGAGCACTTCTGGTGTTTTTATCTCTCTGCACCAACATCACACTCCACCTGAACCACAATGCAAAGGGCTGTCAATTATGCCATTTGTGCTGTCCTGATTTCACACACAAGCACCTCGGACCTTCTCGGTTTGCAGATTTGCACCGTGTTAACTGCTGGTGGCCATCTGCAAATCCACAGCCTCTGGGCTCTAATTAACAGCCACCTTGCCAGCATGAGCTAAAGGAGATAACTGAATTATCACAAGGCACAAACACAGGCTGTAAGCGCTGCACTTCCTGGCTATATCAGCTGAGCTTTCTTTCTCTCATCGAGACCTCACTATACTATGTGGCTCTGCACCAAAACCATGTCTTCTCTACTCTTCTCTCCCACATAATATCTATAATCGGTGTTCTAACATTTCTGCATCTGGTTTGACATTTTCACACTTATTTATTGTCATTCACACCTTACTCTGTTGAATGCAAAATGCATGTAGTTTGAAAAAATAAGATCAAACCAATAATAAACCATACTTGTAAAACACAGTTTAATAGTTTATTCCAGTAATGTATAGTCCGGTACACTGTTCATAAATCATAATACTAGAAGTCAAAGGAATCAAAGTACAACCAAGAATTAATTACATTAATTACAAGACACATAGAGCAATAAAGAAAATGATGCAGAGATGTGCAAATTAGGTTAACCATTACTACATCTTTGGATGAAATTTGGTCTTATTTTGTGTTAGAAATTAGTAAAAGCGCCATAAATTTCAGCATTGAAGACACTGAGAGAATTAGTTGGTGATTTAGGATGACAGTTTGCGACTTAACATGCATTTCCTCCAATTGATGAACAGGGCAAAAATGAAAACATCCCATTATTTATACAGCTTCTATAAATGTTTACCTTGCCATGTCTTTTGGGTCATTTTTGACACGTCTTTGTGGAAGTTTGTTTGTCAACTTTTCAACTCAGAAATGTGAAAGCATATCGTAAAGTAACAAAACTTTACAAAAAAGTTTCCAAATATCACATTTTTGTACAACTGCTACACATTTTGAATTATGCCAAGTCCTTCAGGTTAGATTTGACACACTAAATGCTTCTGTTATGGAGTAAAACCTTCCTTTATTTTGAAAGAAGTCTTTCATGGAGACCAGATGAAAATACAGAACAATTCTTTATTTGCACATCGATATGCACAAATGACTCGGTCCATAGAGTGAGCCATCAATAATACAATTTTTGTATTATTTTTTTACAACGTTTTTCTACTACCTTTACCTTATCTAATACATCACAACTTCTGACTCTTTATATGCATAGCTTTATTCATTTCATCCAATTATCTAGTGTCACCAGTATTTTTTGATTTCTTTCGACTCTCCCATTTACCTGAATGTCTGTCTCATAAAATTGGTGATCTGTGGATTATTTTATTAATCTTAGCACCACTTCACAGGAGGGGTGTTTGGGCTTTCCTACTAGTTTATCCTCACTTTCTAGAGGGGTGTTTGTTACTCATTTATGTCATTAAAACCTTGCAAAATCAAGCTGGTTGTTTCTCTGGTCTTGACTCAGCCTTAGAGACAGGGTGAGGAATGCAGATATAATTGGGAGAAGCTCAAAATAGAGCAGCTGCTCCTCTGCATCGAAAGGAGCCAGGTGTGGTGTTTCGGGCTTCTAAGACTCCATGGGGAGGTGTTTCAGGCACCTCCCAATTTACGAGGAGACCTCAGGGAAGACCCAGAACATGCTGGAGAAATTATATATATATATTGACCGACTTGGGAACACCTCTGTATCCCATTGGAGGAGTTGTAGGAGGTGGCAGGGAAAGGGAATGTCTGGGAATCTTTACTTAGACTGCTGCCCCAATGACCTGAACTCAGATAAGTGACAGAAAATGGATCTATTGAAGGACAATCGCTATGAAATGCCTTTGGCAACTCCTTTTGTTGTTTTTTTCAATAAACCTTCACTTTATCTATAAAGATCATTTGTGGGCTTATCTCTGCTCCTGCCATAGTTTTCATGGTTCTCTTCCTTCAAGCCTTTGAGACTTTTTTTGCTATTATTTGGAATTTAAAAGCCTGATCTCCTTTCCAAGGCTTAGTCAGGCCAGCTTTCTTGGGGTGGGATTTGTTTTGTGGGCTATTTTGTGCCTGAGCAACCATAACAGAATCTAACTATCCAAAACACAAATGGGCTGAGGCAAGTGTGATTTTGATTAAACATAACTCTCCTACCACTCAAGTTAAATCTTTAATGAGAACATCAAATAAAAAAGCGACAACTTCAACTCTGACTATA
>JANRMT010028174.1:32777377-32788046 GCA_026402145.1 Polypterus bichir lapradei | reverse complement strand
AGTATGTTCATTCTGTTCTCAGCAGTCTCAGCTAATCTACCCAAATAAGAAATATTAGTGTGTAAAATTAATTAATAAATACTGTGATAACGAATACATGTTTTGTGCCATCTACAGTGGATTCAGAAATTATTCGGTTGTAGATTTAATTTTAAATGGATAAATCTACACTCAATACTTCATAATGACAAAGTAAAAAAAATGTTTTCAGAAATGTTGGCAAATTTATTAAAAATGAAATTAAATCTCTCATTCACTTAGATATTCAGACCCCCAATTCAGAAGCTGCTTTGGCAGATATTACAATCTATCTATCTATCTATCTATCTATCTATCTATCTATCTATCTATCTATCTATCTATTGTATAGCGTCTTTCACATCTGTCTATCCATCTATCTATCTGTCTGTCAGTCTGTCTATGTATCTGAGCATTCTTGGTTAAGTCTTTAAAAGCTTTGCACACCTGGATTTGAGCAGTTTGTGCCATTCTTTCTGGAATATCCTCTCAAGCTCTGTTAGATCTGATTGGGAGTGTCTGTAAACTACCATCTTCAGGTTTCTTCACAGATGTTCTATGGGCTTTAAGTCTGGGCTTTGGCTTGTCTTGGCTGTATGCTCTGAGTTCATTGTGCTGCAAGGTGAACCATCACCCCAGTCTGAGTTTGCATGCACTCTGGAGCAGGTTTTCTTCGAGGATCTTTGTGTATTTAACTGCATTTATTCTTCGCTTAATTCTAACCAGTCTCCTTGGCCAGAAAATGTATGAACCCAAATTACAGACTCTAGAATAAGAATATTAGAAAAAAAAGTAGCAAACACTTTCGATACCAGGTAATGAAATGAGTGCTAGTTCAAGAACATCAGGCGGGCCAACATCCAAAGTTAAAACATCTTATCCTCAGAGAGAAAAAAAAGAGTGAGTTTAAAGGCTTGGGTGATGGTAATTCTCTGTCGAGACAGGGGTCGGTGCTATGTAATGATGGTATCTCTTTTCCTCCCTCTGCAGAAAGAAAGATTGAAATCTCTCGACATTTGATGTAATTTCTGGGGTCTGCCCAACTGCACCTGCCTCTTTCTCCCTGAATTCTGCACAGTTGGAAGAGCTACCATCTTGGACAGTCATCCTGACAGGACTTAAGTCAAAGGGAAACTTGTTTTTGTATGTACATGCATTTCTTTTGAAATTACAACGTTCAATTATGTGGGGTTTACTGCAAGGTGCCACAACACTTTGACATTGTCTGTTGTCTTGTGACTCTCTCTCTCTTTTTATATATATTTATATTCTCTCTTTTGAGACCCTCCCAAATGGGACGACATGCCGAAATGCAATTGATGCGGCTGTTGAGGGCTGCTTGTCTGTCGCTATGGAAACCGCAGGTTCACAGTGCCCCCGTAGGTTTGCAGCACCACAGTGGCAACTTCAAGCTCACCACCTCCATGCACAACACTTCTGTCACCCGATGGGTGATGCAGGGAACATTATAACTTGGCCACTGTCCTGGTTCTGACCTTGGCTGTTTGCTGTGTCTGTGTGTAGTAGTGTGGTAGCTCCCACTGCAATAAATAACCTTGCTGTCCCTGTTTTGAGTTGAATAAAGCCGGTATTCCTGAAGTCCTTAGACTCAGCCCCGTCTTTTGGGTGCAAGGCAGTGACTCACGCATCTATACATATATACTGCGGTACGTCCCTGTCTAAAAAAGGCAGAATTAGATCCTGGAGTTTTAGCCAATTTTCGCCCGATTTCGCAATTGTCATTTTTGGCTAAAATATTAGAAAGAATTATTTATAATCAATTGGTTGATCACCTTAAGTCCAATAATTTATTTGAGATCTACCAATCTGGCTTTAGGCGTTATCATGGTGTTGAGATGGCCCTCCTGAAAGTATTCAATGACATCTCTATTATTACTGACTCAGGTGGCGCTGCAGTCCTTGTCCTCCTTGACCTGTCTGCTGCCTTTGACACTATTGACCATGAGATGTTGCTGTTGCGGCTTGAACATCTTGTTGGGCTTAAAGGAGCTGCTCTTAACTGGTTCAGGTCATATCTAACTGGTAGACACTTTTCAGTGACTTTTAATTCCTCTTTTTCATCTACTGCTCCTCTTAAATGTGGTGTTCCTCAGGGATCCATTTTGGGTCCTATTTTGTTTTCTATATACCATCACCCTATTGGAGCTATTTTAGGAAATTTAACATTTCTTTTCACTGCTATGCTGATGATACTCAGGTTTATATCCTCGTCTGCAACTCTGCAATGAATCAACTGCACAACTGTCTTTCTGAACTAAGATCCTGGATGGCTAATAATTTTCTTGATCTGAATCAAAATAAAACGGAGGTGCTTATAGTGGGTCCATCAGCTAAAGCCCAGATTGGTCTTGGACTTCTCGGCTCTTTCTCTGTCTTTTGCAAGCCTCAAGTCCGCAATCTTGGTGCTATCTTTCACAGTAACCTCTCTTTTGAGAAACAAGTTAATTCTGTAGTCAAGAATTGCTTTTTCTAGCTTCGTCTTTTAGCTAAGATCAGGCCTTTTTTATCTTCTAGGGATCTTGAGAAAGCTACTCATGCTTTTATCTTTTCTCGCCTTGATTACTGCAACTCTCTCTATTCTGGGATTAGCAAATCCCTGATACGCAGGTTACAGTTGGTCCAGAATGCTGCCGCTCGCTTTCTGGTTGGGGCAAGAAAGTCTGATTCTGTTACTCCAATTTTAGCTTCTTTACACTGGCTGCCTGTCAGTTTTCGAATTGATTTTAAAATCTTGTTGCTAGTTTTTAAATCTTTACATGGGCTTGCTCCTGCCTATTTATCTGAATTGTGTGTTTTACACCAGCCATCCAGAGTGCTTAGATCTTCTGATCAGTTGTCTCTTGTTGTCCCTCGTACCAAGTGTAAAACTAAGGAGGACAGACAGGGCTTTTACGGCTGCTGCTCCTCGCCTGTGGGACTGTTTACTTCATCACATAAAGGAGTCGTCTACAATTGAACTGTTCAAAACGAGATTAAAGACTCATTTTTATTCACTTGCTTTCCATGACCTTCTGTAATACTGATGGTTTCCTCATTGTGATTATGTAACATTACTTCTATTTATTATTTACTAGCAAAATACCCGTGCTTCGCAGCGGAGAAGAAGTGTGTTAAAGAAGTTATGAAAAAGAAAAGGAAACATTTTAAAAATAACGTAACATTTGCTTTCTATTCGTTTGCATAAGCACAGTCCTTCACCAGCAATTATTTAATGTTAGCTCAGACCCGGCACTTAAAAGTTTCTGTCGCACTTTTGCTGAGTTTGTGCCAAACACTATTCTATCATTGACCATCTCATCTTCATTTGCATAAGCACAGTCCTTCACCAGCAATTTTAACTCAGTTACAAAATGATCAAATGTCTCATTTATACCCTGCATCCTCTCATTAAACTTCTCTTAGCATGACAAATGCCTGCGGCAGCGTGTCTATGAACTTAAAGTTAAGCTTTACACCTTGCTTTCCTATTCATTTGCATAAGCACAGTCCTTCGCCAGCAATTTTAACTCCGTTACAGCAATTTTAACTCCATTACAAAGTGATCCAAAGTCTCGTTTATACCCCGCATCTTCTCATTAAACTTGTATCTCGCGAATATCGTATTCGTCATAGGCATGACAAACGCCAGCGGCAGCGTTTCTATAAACTTAATTTAAACTTACGGTTTACACCGTGCTTTGTTTCCGCAGTAGCTGCACTTAATGAATATGCTTGTATGCGTCACTCGCTTCATATTCTTTTGTTGCCTTCTTAATTGTGTAATGTGTTTTTTGTTCAGCGCTCTTTGGAGCTCTTGCTTGTTCTCTGCGTACTGTGTTCACAGTCAGTTCACTTGAGCTGCTCGGTGTACATGCATCGAAGGTTCTCAGCTGTGCTTGTGCTATCTCGTGCGATCTTGCGATGTCTACGGCTTTATTTAATGTTAGCTCAGACCTGGCACTTAAAAGTTTCTCTTGCACTTTCGCTGAGTTTGTGCCAAACACTATTCTATCCCTGACCATCTCATCTTCATTTGCATAAGCACAGTCCTTCACCCGCGAATATTTAATGGCAGCGTGTCTATTGGATTGCTGCCGACGGACGGCCTTATATGGGCAGGCACTCAATTACGTGGGAGGCGTGACGATGAGGGACGCAACTCCGCCTCACACGGCGACCGAGCTGCAGGCTATGGCCGTATATATGTAAGTAAGTAGGTTCCAGTTATGACCTTTACATGTATAATTTCGAAATGAAACCTGCCCAACTTTTGTAAGTGAGCTGTAAGGAATAAGCCTGCCAAATTTCAGCCTTCTACCTACACGGGAAGTTGGAGAATTAGTGATGAGTCAGTCAGTCAGTGAGGGCTTTGCCTTTTATTAGCATAGATTTTATGTTCATGTATTTTATTTCTATTTATGTTATTCATGTTAATTGTATGTTTTTCTTTTATTCTATTATTGTAAAGCACTTTGGCCACAGCATTCCTCTGTTGTTTTAAATGTGCTATATAAATAAATTTGACATTGACATTGACATACTAGCCGTCCCCCACAGCTCAGTCCATGTAGTAGTGAAAAAGGACAGTGAGGAGGGCCCTGCCCATCTCCCCACTCCTGACGTAACGCTTCCTTCTCATCTCGGCCCGCAGCCTCTATCTAGGATTAGCGCGAATATATCACTCCTGCAAGCAAACTATGAGAGAAGTCATAAAATTAACTTGAATGTTCAAGCAAATTACAGAAAAAAACGATCTAAATCCGTTAAGTAGTTCTCTTGTTTGCTAGCTAAGCGGAGATAAGGAATGGCCTGAGGCTGGCGCTGCCCCCTCTCCCCTTGGCCCACTGCAGGTCTCTCGGATTGTGCAAATAAATCGGTACTGCAAGCGAACTTTGATACATAGTGCAATGAGTGAAGCTGCAAAATCAACAAGAATGTTCAAGCAAATTATAAAAAAAAAAAACAGATCTAAATCCGTTAAGTAGTTCTCTCATGAAAAGCGGTCAGACATACAGACAGACAGACAGACAGACATTGGATTTTATATATATATATATATATATATATATTATATATATATATATTGAGGAGGACGAGACGACCAGGGCCTTCACCTGACCAGGACACCTATGAACTGGAAAGACCTGGGGAGAGAGCAGACAATGGGCATTACCTCCCTCAGAGCACCAGAAGACAGCCCCCCAGGTTTCAGTGGTGCCTCGGATTCCCACAGGGCTTCATGGGAGTTGGAGTTCATTACAGCCCTGTTGGGTTCCATGAGTGCCACCAGGGGGTGCTGCAGGGGCAACGGAGCCCTGCTTTGTTGGTCTTCCACCTTACCTGGAAGTATTTTCAGATGCCATGCTAACGGGCCACCAGAAGCACTCCCGGATGTAGCATAAAAGGAGCCAACATATAAATATGAGATTTCTTTTATGATGAGAATTCTTATCTTTTGATAATAAGATTTTTTCAGTTATTTTATAGTAATTCAATGTTAGAAAATGGATGGATGGATTTTTGTTACTATTTTGAAAGAAAGATCAAGAGGATAAGCAATAAAATATTTTTTATAGCCTATTTAACTTTTATTTACCAAAAGTTGCAATATTAGTGGAGGACACTATATATTCACTATTCCTAGTAAGGAAATTATAACGACTAGTTTATTTCTACTAAATTATACACATTTTTAATTATTTTTTTGTTGGCTTTTTTATTGGTAATACAATTTTGGCATTATGTCAGTGAAAAATCAAGTATGCAGAAGGGTCACCATTGGAAAACAGCACATTACTATGACAGGTAAATTAAAATTCTCTGATCGTAGAGTTTCATGAATATCATGTCCCCATCAGCCAGATGTATTTCTGTTCTCACAGATGCTGACATTCGATCCAGACCAGGGGTTACAATGTAAACATGTCTTCTTATGTCATCAGTCAATATAATTAGCAGAGGGCATGGATAGAGAGTAAAACTCACACGTCTGAGAACAGCTCTCTGTAGAATACTGCATTGTGCCAAAGAGTGGTTTGATTGTCGTAATCTCTCCTTGAGGTATGATCTAAAACTTGGCACGACATTACCCCATAATCTCATTATGTTTCAAAGTACCTTAATTATAACTTGTTGCACACTGGTATTGAATTTTACAATTAATTCTAATAGAACCAAGACAGACACAATCCATACATTATGATGCTTTTCATAAATTTCTTGAGTAAAAATGTAATGCTAAACTATTTTTCTCTATGATCTGTGATCAGTCTATAATTTGGTACAGATTTTGTGTAGAGTCTGATTTACTCCTGTAAGGTCTTATAAACAGTCACAATGTCAGTTACTGTATATGCTGTGAGGGTTGGGTAACAAGTTGTCTTCATTATTGTTAATAACCATTTAGCAACCTTATATACTACATCTTTTACAATATCAGCTGTCTAGTGACAATATGGCTATTTCTGTACTATGGCACCACGTGAGTAAAGCAAAATATTTGCTTTAATACGTTGCATTCCTGACCACCCTGGCCCACTGGTGAAAGCCCGGCCTAAAAACTGGACCAGGCTAGATAAGGACTGGAAACACTTGGACGCTAAATTAAAGAAATTGGTTTGTAAAAATGTGATTGCCACTTTAGAGCAATTGCAGATTACATAATGGATTGAAAGTGAATTCTGGTCAATTTTCTACATAGGAATCCCAGCTTTTGAATGCTGGGGGTTTTTGAAATTATCCTATTAGTTGAACTGAGCAATTTTGTAACATCTTGTGGTAAATAGCTTGAAAAATGTAAACATTCTTCAGTTTCCTCTGTGAGACTGAAGAAAAACTGCAGTTGTTTATTATTCAGAAATTATGCTTTGAAATATTATTTGATTTTAAGACTTGACAGGGCTGTTTAAATAAAAACAAGTGTGAAATCTGAGAAATATGTAATCAGAAGTAAGTAAATCTGAACTGTGTAAAGACATGAATGTTTTAATCCTTTGTTTAATGGGTTGTTAGCTTTAAAAAAGAATTTGTACATTTCGAGTGTTAACTCATGTGGAAAGCGAATGTCCAGGGTGTACCGAAAGAGAAGTAAGAAAGAGGAAGATCCAACAGATTTTTGCCATTTTTTTTTTGCCTTATAAAAATGGAATGAATTTTGTAAAATACACAGAATAATACACGTTACACTTATCCTGAAGACAGAGAGGAAGGACTGAATCTGTGTCATCACTACAAAACTGCTGTAAGAATATGATTTTTCTATTAGATTTATTTTTTAATTTTGTATTTTTGTGCTTTAATAAATATATCATCCATCCATTATCCAACCCACCATATCCTAACTACAGGGTCACAGGGGTCTGCTGGAGCCAATCCCAGCCAACACAGGGCGCAAGGCAGGAAACAAACCCCAGGCAGAGCGCCAGCCCACCGCAGGACACACACACAGTAGGATCGCCAATGCACATGCAAACTCCACGCAGGGAGGATCCAGGAAGCGAACCCGGGTCTCCTAACTGCAAGGCAGCAGTGCTACCACTGCGCCACCGTGCCACCCTATATATAGATTTTATATATATATATATAAAATACATATTGCTTCAGAGAGACTAATAATATGGTTAATATGCAATTTAATGTTCAGGTCAGAGTGTATGGTTACATCTAAATTCTTTCCTTCCATCTTGACTTTTAAATCTAAGGGATCAACTTTGTTTCTAATACTCTCATTATTTCCATTTCTACTGATGACTTGAAATTCAGTTTTTTCCTTATTTAGCTTAAAGAAATTACTACTCATCCATTTAGAAATGCAAGAAGGTTAATCAGGTAGAGTACAGCAAGCACGTACCAATGCACAAATCCATTTGCTGTGATACACATGAAGAAATTCTGTATAAATCTGGAAAGTCTTATTTTACAAATAGGACTTATTATTAAAATAAAAGTCAATATTTTAAGGAAATCCAGATGTGACTATGTATTGCACTGAAATAAATATAGTGATAAATAACATAAAATATTCTATCATGCAGAAAAACAAATCAAAATTTGCATACTCCATTATCCATTTGAACACCTGACATGGACGTCACACTACAAAAACTGGAAAAAACTTGCCAAGTTAAATCAAATTAACAAAAGATGAAAGAAAAATGGTAATATCAAGCTAACCAAAATTAGAATATGAATTAGTTTGACAAAGAGACCTTCCCTTTCTTCTACTTAAATGAGCTTCATATTTGCTCTAAATGTGTAAATAACATTTTATTGGAACAAAGCATCCATTCATCAAATCATCTTTTAACTGTGTTGTAATTAGTTTTTGAATCATAAAAGTACATAAATATGTTTGAATCTGAACATCTGGGTATTTTGTCTACTACAATAGAGTTGGGATGGACTCAAAGCATTATCAGTGGTTGGAATCTGCTAATATGCTGGTGGCTGCGTTGCAATAAAGCTTTTCTCTCAGTAAACTTTTTTTTTTTTGCATAAAGACTGGCTTGTAATTTTTGTTAAAAATGTGTTTCCTATTTATTCTTCATTTGTATTATTTTTCTAATGCTTGGGAACTTACTGTGAAGAAGTATTTGGCACGATAATGCATGAGATACAAAGCCAAAAGTTGAAAAGACACACAAAAGTAAAGGCAGCTGAAGCAAACTGACAAGTCCAAAGTCAAATTCAAAAGTTACGCACAAGAAGTCCTAACTGATAGAGAATGCTTCCTCTATCTAAAGGGTTTTTGTATGAAAATATATTTTATCCACAAACTTGTATACATATTATAGAGTGTCGACATCTTTCATACCCCTATTGTAATTTTCATGGTCATCTATGCTTAGAAATAAGACATCCATTTCTGCCCATCAAAGTACAAAACATAAAGATTAAAACTCAGAATTTTGTTGTCTGAAAAGCATCTAACAGTATCAGGATACTAAACAACTAAGAATTCTGGTACTTTCCAATAACAAACAATATGTACTTCCTTGAAATCACTCAGATAAACTTTAAATAAAGTGTAAAAATTGGCCAAATAGTTAAAAAAAGAGTAAAAACAAAAAACAAAATGAAATATACCTGACCAGATTCATCTGCTTACAGAGTTAACCTGTTGGAGCGACTTGCCCTGTTAATCACACCACTCAAGGTGTAGTGCATCTTAAATGAACGCCATTCTTAGTATGGCAGTCATTCTTACTGAGCTAATATTTGTGCTACATACACACAAGTATTTACTTAATTGTGAGATAAAGATTTCATTTTAGAATAATATAGTTATATAGATCACTGCACTAAATGCCAGCAGTTTGAAATGAGAATAATATCAGAAGATGAGAGTGGGTAATATAAATTAGCCAAGATCAAAATCAGGCAACCAAGAATTGAATAAGAAAGCTGAGAACAAGAAACTAAACTCATAATTAAGGGTCATCATTAAAAATACTTAATAAACAGAGCAAAAACATAAACTAAAAGATAGAGTCTAAAAAGCAGAAAACATTTGTAACCATCACATAATTAATAATCTCAAAGAAAATCACACAAGGCTAACATCCGTAAACTTGGACAAGCGTGAAGTGTATGGCACTAATCTTTATATGATGGAAAGTCCATCATTATCCAGACTGTTGTGGTCATTTTGTTTGGAATGGCTGTACAGTTTGCTCCGTGCACATGGTGAAAAGTTTAGACCTTGATTAGCCAGTTACTCCTGTTGTTTTCAAGGAGTAAACATGGCCGCTCCACTCTTCCTTTGCACCAAAGAGCAACAACAATTTAGTTCCGTATAGCCCAAAATCACACAAAAAATGGCTCAATGAGCTTTAACATGTCCTGTTTAATTGACAGAAAAAATTCCTGAAAAAAAAACCTTGAAGGAAAAAATGGAGAAAATTTTGGAAGGGGAGTTCAAAGAGAGACTTCCTTCCAGGTAGGTTGGACATTCAATGGATGTCAAAAAATTGGGTAAATATGACACACAAAACAAAATACAAGTAATTCTCTTCACAGAGCTCTATAACCAAATTCGCATGGCTACCTCAGAGATACCACACAACAATACAAAACTGATTTGTTTTTGCACAGCAATCCTCACCAATTGGAGGCACAGAGTGCTGCGACAAATCACCAGACAAAATGCAAGAATAGATTATATCACTCACTAAATACAGAATTAGCTGAAATGCAGTGGGCAATGATCTGCTTTTTATGGGATGAAGGTGGACTTGGGGCTAAAATCTTCACCAGAATCATGGTATGGACTTTTCTGATGTTGTCATTGGTAGTGGTCATGGACAGGCATCCCACTCTTTCTTCATGCTTAACACTTGTCCGATCATTTTTGAACTTCTTAATTGATTTGTAAAAACGTCCACCATAATTTGCAGAAAGCCTTCAGTGGATTTTGGACCCTTAAGCCAATAAAAGGCAGATTGCTGCTTGCGGTTCTCCTTTTATGCAAATGGAAAGTGGAGTAGTCATGTTTACTCCTAGTCAACTAGAAGAGAAATGGGCTGATCAAGATTGAAACTTTAACATTGTGACCACACAAACACCATGTTTCCACAAGTGTCTGGGGAAAGTTCTATAGCCAACTGTATCTATCTATCTATCTATCTATCTATCTATCTATCTATCTATCTAT
>JANRMT010028174.1:32762604-32777367 GCA_026402145.1 Polypterus bichir lapradei | reverse complement strand
CTATCTATCTATCTATCTATCTATCTATCTATCTATCTATCTATCTACATGGATGCTCAAAAAGTTTCCGCACTTTTATATTTTCATTGGAAAAGGTGAAGGTGGGAGGAGTGGTAATCGGTCGTGTCTGAGAGGGCCATTTCACTAGTTCTGTCTGGCCAGCTGGCTGCCTTTGCAGTTTAGTATAAGAGTTGTCACCCTGTAGTGAGTATTGCTGCGAAACTTATAAATTGCACCAAAGAGGAACAGTGTTCTGTCATACACTTTTTGTGGATAGAAGGTGTGCCGGGAGCACAAATTCATCTCCGCATGTGTGCTCAGTCTGGGGATAAACTTTCTCGTAGAGTCGTCTATGAGTGGATGGAAATGTTCGAAAATGGCCATACTAATGTGACGGATGCATAACACTCTGGATGTCCAGCTACAGCCACGATCATGAGGAATGAAGAAAGAAACCTAATGTGAAAGCAGCGGTGCATCAGTGGCTAAATGCATAACCAAAAACATTTTTTTGCTGAAGACATTAAAAAATTGGTATGACGCTGGGAAAATTGCATCGCAAAGGAAGTTGACTATGTAGAAAAGTGATGTAATTGTTTTTTGGTATTTTTAATACAGTTAAAAAAAATGCGGAAACTTTTTGAACGTCCCTCGTATCTATCTATCTATCTATCTATCTATCTATCTATCTATCTATCTATCTATTGAAATAAAATATTGTATCCTTACCTAGTGGTACAGTGGTAATTCTAAAATGAAGAAAGAAAATAACACGAAAGAAAGGATACACTTAGCTTCTTTTAACATCAGCTTACACTCCAACGAATCAAAGGAAGCTCCTGGCAGTAGTGGCCCTCGGACCTTACTTTTATTCTATGTTAATTTGTGTTTCCTATTTTTATTTTCTTATTTATTTTGTCTTTTTTTCTTTTTCTTCATCATGTAAAGCACTTTGAGCTACATCATTTGTATGAAAATGTGCTATAAAAGTAAATGTTGTTGTTATAGTGGGGTTCCTGGTAGTTGGCTCTGTCCACTTCGAGAGTGCGGGAGGCATGGTCCTTGGTATTGAGCAGGAGAGATGTCATCCATCCATCCGTAGGTGAATATCAGCTTTCTGTGCATTTGCCAGGGCTTTTTATACTTTTTTCACAGTCTTCGGTTCCAAAATAAGAACATACAATCGTCTTTCTTGTCCCTGACTTGTGGGTTTTATGAAGCTTCTTGAAGTGTTCTTCTGTCTTCATTGTGTAGGGTAGCCCACCATACTGACTCACAACAAGTTGGGCCTTAAACATCCAGGTCCATTTATTCTGCAATAAACTGAAACCTCATGCTTGTGGTCTCCATTGAACTAATTCTGGGAGTTCTAAAACCAAAGGGCTGCACCAGTGGTGACTTGAGGGTGTCATCTGAAAGGGGGTGAACACTTATGACATCAATGATTTTGTGTTTTTTATTTGTAATTTATTTAGACCACTCTGCAGAGGTTTGTTTTCATGTTGACATTAAAATATTTTTGTCTATTGATTAATGTCAAAAAATCCATTCAATGCTTTGTAAGAATAAAATGTGAAATCTTCTAGGGGTTAAACCTTTTTATAGACACTGCATATATGAGCTAAGATTTTTCCAGCTGAGCATGACAGAATGGCTCAGGGAAACTGTAGTGTTAATTATTGAAATAGTTTGTTTACTAAGCAGCAAGGGCTCATCGAATGTGTCACCTCAAAAAGGGCTGTAAGTAAATTATAAATTATTTTGATTTCAGGGCTGCCAGAATTTAACCCAGTCATTAACCGTGTCAAAGCAAATCCATACATTTCTAAGGACTTCCTAAGGTTCTCCTGTCATCTAAGGAACATGCTAGATATCCCAAGCTCTTTTGTGGCTGCTGTTCTTAAAGTGATCAAGTTGTCTTCATCATCCAATTAATTCCAACACCAAATATGTTGAACTGTCAGCATTTACCAGGCGACCTGCGTGCCATTTCTTTTATCTGTTCTTTGTCTGTTTTGTTTTCCTCCTGCTACAGTCTGTGCTTCTGCCCCCCATTGACATATAATGGTGGTGATTCCTGCTGTCTCGCAGAGCCATTCACTTTTTCAGACTTTTTTGACATCTCACTGGGTTCCCACAAGTATTTGTTTTATTATTACTATTGGGGAGATTTGTATTCACAGATGGGATAATGAAAGAAGCGCCCAGCTGACTTTTTATCCTGTCCCACCAATTACCTATGGGTTACGACCCTAAAAACCATACCCCTGAAAACGCTGGAAGTGGCACCAGCGACAGCTCTCAAAATAATGGTGCTAGAAGGAACTAAACAATTTAAAGTCAGAGAAAATTTCCAAATGAATTAATGCTAAACCTAATTATGACTACATATATACATATCTCTTTATATATTGTCACAGATGTCCGGGGACACTGCCCAGCCGGGACGCCTGGATAGTCCCCGACTTGGGCAATACTGCTCCTCGGCCACGAGAGGGCAGCCGCCCGGGTCTGTTTGGGGGCCACAAGGACGGAGCTGGGACGCTCGTGAGAGGATGTGGCCACCGCCAGGGGGTGCCCGGACAGTTAGGGAATCCTGGATGGCAGCACTTCCGCCACACCAGGAAATGCTGCCGGAGGTAATTCCAAGAAGACCCGGAGTGCTTCCAGGTGCTTTCCTGACACTTCCACCACACCAGGAGGTGACATCAGGGGGAGCACCTGGGGCTCATCTGGGTCATAATAAAAGGGGCCGCCTCCTTCCAGTAGACGAGCCAGAGTTGGGAGGAAGGAGACGAAGCTTGTGAGGAGGGGACAGGAGGTCAAGAGAGAAAGAAGAAGAAAGGAAGAGAGTTGGTGAGAGAAGGCATTGTGGTGCAGAAAGATTTAAATAAAAAGAAGTGTGTTTTGGACATTCTGGTGTCGGTCTGTCTGTGTCTAGGGGTACACTTTCCACAATATAAAATCCAATTTCTGTCTGTAAGACTGTCCGCTTTTCGCGAGAGAACTACTTAACGGATTTAACGGGTTCATTTTGCAACCTTTCTCATTGCACTAAATACCATTGCACCGATTTATTTGGGTGAATCTAAAAGAGACGCAGAGGGGAGGGGAGAGGGACCCTCCTCACTCACACGCCAGCCTCGCTTAGCGAACAAGAGAACTACTTAACGGATTTAGATCGAGTTTTTTTCTAGAATTTTCTTGAACGTTTCGGTTTATGTTAAGACTTCTCCCATTGAGCTAAAAATCATAGTTCGCTTGAGGAGCGTGTCCTGGGTCTTCCCTGGAGCCTCCTCCCAGTTAGACGTACCCAGAACACCTCACCAGGGAGGCGTCCAGGAGGCTCCTGATCAGATGCCCGAGCCACCTCACCTGACTCCTCTCGATGCAGAGGAGCAGCAGCTCTACTCTGAGCCCCTCCCGGATGACTGAGCTCCTCACCCTAACTTTAAGGCAAAGCCCAGACACCCTGCGGAGGAAACTCATTTTAGCCGCTTGTATTCGCGATCTCTTTCTTTCAGTCACTACCCATAGCTCATGACCATAGGTGAAGGTAGGAAAATAGATCTACTGGTAAATTGAGAGCTTTGCCTTACTGCTCAGCTCCTTTTTCACCACGACAAACCGATGCAGAGCCCACATCACTGCGGGCGCCGCACCGATCCGCCTGTCGACCTCACGCTCCATTCTTCCCTCACTTGTGAACAAGACCCTGAGATACATGAACTCCTCCACTTGGGGCAGGATCTCACTCCCAACCCTGAGAGGGTGCTCCACCCTTTTCCGGCTGAGGACCATGGTCTCAGATTTGGAGGTGCTGATTCCCATCCCAGCCGCTTCACACTCAGCTGCGAAACGATCCAGTGAGAGCTGAAGATCACGGCCTGATGAAGCAAACAGGACAACATCATCTGCATAAAACAGTGACCCAATCCTGAGTCCACCAAAACGGACCCCCTTAACGCCCTGGCTGTGCCTAGAAATTTTGTCCATAGAAGTTATGAACAGAATCGGTGAGAAAGGGCAGCCCTGGTGGAGTCCAGCTCTGAAGAGAGTTCCCTGAAGGCCTCCACATATAAATCAGACGTTCTCTCCAGCTCCTTCTTTCTGTCCACCCTACACTTCTAAATAATCTGTACTGTGGATTGACCCTAAGACAAGATGCCACCTAGCATCTGTGACAATGTTTTATATCACTGTCCAGATCTGGAGAACCTCTGCAGATGCCACGTGAGCTCCTCCAATCCACATCCAGTGTAGCAAAGCCCTGTTGTCCCATGGGAACTCACTATAAGTTTCCACGCACACGCTCATGAGCTCTCCGGCTCTCTGTGCAGCACCGTCTGTTACCCATCTCTCTCTCTCTCCATATGGCAACCTTCACGGCCAGCACGTGTCTGCCTGTGACTTTTGCATGCACCTCCCTTCCATAGCAGCGCTCCATTGGGATGACAGCCATGTGCCCGGTAGTTTGTGCTAGAATATGCCTCTCCTGGTACCCTTTTCTACTATGGATGCTAGATGCTGGCTTAAATGCACCCACTCCTGTGTAAAAAACAAAACAAAAAAGGTAAGTAGACCCCTTAGTTATGTACTAAAAGCGTAGGGTATAACTAGTTAGCTATCATTCCAGGTATGTAAAACCTGAAGTGCAAAGGCATTACACCACTGTCTCTCTCTGCTCCTCCATCTTGCACTGTTCTCTATGAACTCATCTGTCACTCTCTTTTTTAGATGTCACAGATTTCCTCAAGAACTATGCAGCAATCATATCTCCCAGTCGGAGTACTCGGTGCAGACAGGACAGCCTCAGTTCTTTTGGAAACACCAGGACTGCCACTCACTCAACCCTAAAAACAGCCCTGTTAAAAGCCACACCTGAGTCTTTTTGCCTCTGGCTTAGAATAATGCCTGTATATTAAAATGCTGACAGACATCTGTAGCAGAAGCTCAGAAAGACCTATGGCAGCATTCCTAAACTTCAGAAAAAATGTTGTGTGCTTTTCGTACAGGCAGCTTTTTTTATTGTCACCTGGACTCCTCCACTTGTTCATTCCCATGCTGCTCATAATTGGGATGTGGAATTAGCTCATCCCAGTGATGGGTTCCGTTTTATCTTAATAGCACATACAGAATGTGTGACCATGGCATGTTAAGAGCAAGGGTAATATTCTACACTGGATATGTGTTTTTTTAAAGCAGACTAATTGTATTTTGTGTTAAAGTACAGTCCTGAACAAGCCCTGCTTAATCGGCAACTTGGGATGAATCTGCACTGCTCTGTCACTTCTCTTTCCTTTCATCACATTTACATCATTCGGTTTGTACAAATGTGCAGGATGTTGTTATGTACTACTGCCATCTAGCTGTGGAAAATGATCACTCCGTTCTGATGCTCGACTCAAGGTGACATTAATGTCATGGCTCAGATGCAACATTACCTAGACAGGTAAACTCATCAAAAGCCAATGCAGGGGTGACAGGTTTGCCTTAGGGACTTCTTTTCATCAGCATCCACTGCCAAGGTCAAGCATACAAATGAAAACGCTAATACAAATGTCAGGATTGGGAATGTGGCCTTTTCAGAGGCAAATTCATCACAATTGGCCTATTGAATTAAGAATCAACAAGTGTTTTGTCACCCCGCAGAGGAGAAATGCACCCGCGTCACCCGACAACCACATCAATAAAGGGTCCTTGTAATCGGTCTTTTTTGACAAGCGAAGCACGCTCCATATATCTTACATCTGGATTAGCGCTGCCATCCGAGGACAAAGCAAATCAAAAGCCTTCTGTTCGGAACTCTTCAAGGGAGCTAGGGGTCTGATCCCACCATGCTTTTTTATATTGTGATGGAAAGGCCACAGACGCAAATCATATTTAGTATTATGCTGTATTGGGGTTGCTAAGAGCTGCTTGAGTGTAGATTCTCTTTGATCTAATAGATGTAGATGTATATTCTTTTATTTGCTAAAAATCATGAATATTTTGTATGGTAAAAATATGTATTTGTTCTCACTTTTGTGTCTCTATCTGGAGTTAGGTTATGCAGTAATAAAGTTAGTCTGCTGGTTAAGAACCTTCCATTTAGGCTCATTCTAAAAGGCGCTATACAATATAATACAATATAAAATAATAGTATTTTCTTCCATTTATATTTTGATTGCCATTTGTGCACAAGACATGGATTTATGGTCCTTCTTGTGGGGCTCTATTGATATATTGTTTGAACATTTCCTTATATTTTGAACTTTTAAATCAGCTTTTTGTTTCTAAAGGTGTGCTAGGCTAGAAAGCAGCAGTTAAAGTTACCTGGCCTTGGGTGTGCCGCTTCTGGGCAGGCTGGACAAGGTCCTCGCCTGTTTTTTAAGAAGACTTTTGGGGGTCTTACACCCATTTTCACTGTGATTGTGACTCCCAATCATAACAGCCAGGATATAAGGGGTCCACTAAGGGACACATCCACATGGGCTCAATTTGGAATTTGCCTTTAAAACTTACCTACAACTCTAAGGGGATGTTTGGAGCTGTGAGACACCCCCTACTGGCCACAACACACAACACAAATTTTACAAATTATTAACTACATAATGAATATGCAAAAAGACACAGATTTGTTTAAACAGACACAAAAACAAAATAGTGTGAAATTGATTAACATAAATGTAACGTAACAATATCTACAGCACTTTTGCTCTTCGTCAGCATGGTGGTGAAGTGGTAGCACTGCTGCCTTGCAGTAAAGGGCCCAGAGTTTGCCTCCCGGGTTTTCCATGTGTGGCATTTGCATGTCGTCCCCATGTCTGAATGAGTTTGTTCATCCTGCAATGGACTGGTGCCCTGTCCAGGGTTTGTTCCTGTCTTATGCCCGATGCCAGCTGGCATAGGCCCAGCAAACTGCTACAACCCTGGGTTAGAAAATGACATGACTTTTGCTCTTTTAGCACCCTTAACTGTTGTTATGCCCCCTTAAGGACAAACAAAGTTCTATCTAATCTAGTCTAATCTAATCTAAACAATTCACTTTAGTCCAATCTCGGTTATGACTATTGATGTCCTGGTAAAAGAAAAGACAGCCTTGCAGCGAGCACCTGGGGTATCACAGACAGACTCCTTCCTTTACAACAACAAACATTTATCTCTATAGCACATTTTCATACATAACAATTAGCACAAAGTGCTTTACAAGATGTCATGGAGAAAGTTATAAGAGAAGAAAATGAAATGAAAATTTGAAAAGAAAAATAATGAATAAATAACATACAGAATAAATCAATACACACTTACATAAAAGAGATAAATAATTAATAGAAAATTACAGACCTTAGAGGCCTTATATACAGAATTGATTTTTATGTCTCTAAAGATGAGTCTAAGGTCAGATGGTCAGGAAGGCAGACACAAAAAACAAAAAAAAACTTCTCATAAACTGGAGAGAAAAAGAAACTCTAAAGGGGTCACAGGCCAAAATACCACCCAGCCCCTACTGGGCATTCTACCTAAATAAACATAAGTCGTTTTTTGAGGCCACATCCCAGAGAATTCAATGTAGTAGGTCTGGTGGCAAGCTGGGGTATCTGCTTTCATTCAGACATCACAGGCGGCTGCACAGGAGTTTGATCAGGTAGGGGTGGTGGTGTCAAACGCCACCACAGAAAAACAGGAAAAGGAAACAGAGAAAAGTAAAGGGTAATAATGGTTGCAAATTCATTAAAGAATATGATTGTTCTATGCATATGAAAGTTATTAACTAACTATGAAAAAGTCAAAGTAAAAAGGTGTGATTTTATCAGTTTTTTAAAATGTCCCACAGTGATTGCCTGGTACATGTCTACTTGGGTGAATAACAGAAAAAGGCTGCCCACCACTTCTTTTATGCTTAACTCTTAGAACAGTAAGCAGACCACCATTACAGGATCAAAGGTTACGATTTGGAATGTAGGGGGGGTAGGCACCCCAAACTCTAGATATTTAAAGTGTTATATACCATTAGTAGTGTCCATTAATTCATTGTTGAACTATGGACAGGTGGCAACAGAGGAGAGGAAATCAAAAACTCCAGGAAAAAATAAACCACTTGGAGGAGGTCCATGGTAAGTTAGGACAGACAAAGTCAGACACAGTCACAGTCCTGGAGACTGTCTACCCACCCCTGGCCTGTAATTCTACAGTAGAGTATGTGCTGGGCCATCCAATCTGATGACAGAATCTTCTCATCCAGGGTTCCCAGTATCTGAGATGACTTCCCAAGGGCACGAAAAGAAGCTTGGCTCTAGAGCAGGGACACCAAGAGAAAAGAAGCAGAATAACAACATAAAATGGCTGCTGTTAAATGTTTCCAATATAAAATGGTGTCAAGGTGGTGCTTTTAAAATAATGCTAAACATTATTAATGGAACCAAAACAAAAATGACAAAAAACTCAAGTGGGAGGCAAGAATACCTAAAAAATAATACATTCACAATAATAATGCTTGCAAAACCATACAATGTCATTTCACTGGAGCATGCAGGACCTCTGATGGGCTGAACTATAAAGACCACATGTGACACCGATAATTCAGATTGATGCCCCATGCATCATAGGCCCACTGGTTGTCCAATAATTTTCTGATTTTCTCTCAGTAAATCTCAAATGTGAAGCATTCTTTCATTCATTCATCTTGAATTAAACCCCATCTGAGGGACTAATGTTTTTGGCTGGAGCTTTTCCCAGGGTATAATGAAGAAACAAGAACCTAGATATGGCACCAGTCCATCACAGTGTGAACACACTTACACATGGACACAGGCCAATTTAGTATCGTAAATCCACTTAAAGATGTTGGAGGGAGCCAGAGCACCCAGAAAAAACTCATGTAGACATGGACAGAACATGCCAACTCCATGCAGGATAACCCAGGACAAGAACAATTGTCTCCTTAGTACAAGGCAGCAGCAATACCACTGTGCCCCAATGCCACTCTCTATTATATTACACATATTAGGACAAAGTAGGCATTGCCCCATTCTGCTAGGCCTGTTAAGAAAGAAGATTTAACAGGGATACAGGCATTAAGCTGCACCTTCCCCCGCTTACATTCCAAACTAAGCGACTAAACTCCAGCTTGTACCAGGATCTGCCTGGACTTCATCTGATAACAAAGGTGTAAATCAGAACTGAACTGACATCTCTCCAGGGCCCATCTGTAGACCTCTTGAGCCAGAAGGTATGAAATGGACTCAAGCAAGATCAAAGATGTATAGGATTTAAAGGATATAAACTATTATGGGCAGAAGAACTCGCCTGTTAGAAGAAACTGATTTTGTAAATGAAAATGACTAATTCCAATAAGGAGAAGGTTCAACCTTCTTTTAAAAATACATGCACTGGCACCTCTGCATACACTCAAACTCTGGATGTCTGTAACAGAACCAAGCTGACCAGTGCTGCAAAATGCAGGTACAGAACCAAAAATTATCAAAAAAAAATGTTTTTATTAAAGTGTCAGCAAGACAAGCAAATTCTAATGTCATGCACTTCAAATTAAATGCAGTCCTCGGTTATGACGCAGAATGAATATATTGTCACAAAAAGCAGACACAATATATAATATTCCTTGGCTGCAAAAAGGGTAAATTGCTAACACTGATGTGCTCAGAACAGAGTCCAAAACAGAACTGATTAGGTTAGTCAAATATGGCGGCTTTAAAGGCCAGAAAAGAAAGTGAAGTCATTGAGGGTGGAATCGGGAGGGTCCTCTTCCATAGGCTCAGACCCGGATGTGACGTCATCAAAAGGCCCAGAACCAGAAGTCTCTTTGGTCATGGGTTCTTAACCAGAAGTGATGTTATTCTGTCCGGGACGGGAAGTGACATCATCAAGATTGGAGACAAAAGTGACGTCATCAGGGCCAGGCGGAATTTCCCGTGAAATTGAGAAAAAGTGAGAAAAAAGGTCAGTGCACTCCGCCACCCCCTGGTCTGGCATGGAATTACTCTCATTTAGACCCTTTAGCTGCGTGTGTGACAATATATACAACGATAAACAAAAATAAATGATGGCGATTCTGTATAGTATTTACAATGTCTGAAAAAAATAATAAAAACAAACAATCAGACAACTCTTCTTCTCCTTCATCCTTCTCCCAGGACTAAAATCAAGAGGACAGATAAAACAGTCATTGAAAACAAAAGTGAAGACAACGGCACAAGCAGAAAAATACAAGAGAATCAATGAAAAAAATTGATAACTCTACATACAGGATACTCAATAAGGCTTGCTCTCTAATTTGCTCATCTGACTTTTCTCTCTCCTCCGCCAGACAGTCAAAAGACAACCCCACCTGGGTGTCCCTTAGTTTTATATGCTGTGCTGTTGTATCTGGCAATCATTAATGCCAGCCCGATGTAAATCCAGTCAAAAGTGCCGCTTATGACCTTCTACCTCTAGGGCCTTGATCTAGGTGGAAGCCTTTCTGTATCTCGGCCATCTCATTTGCACACAAGTGCATTGCTGTGGGCACACACACTCACATGCACACACAAACACAAATACTTACACGTGCCTCCAACTTCAGGCAGTTTCCTGAAGTTGCTTTCATTTTTTACTCTTTCTACAGGACTTCCAATCTCATAGCTCCTTCGCACACCCAGCTTATGTGCCCCCATTTTCATCACGATTCACAAGGCCAAACAGACGTCCTTCACTGGTATGGCATGAAGCAGGAACAGTATATTGGAGTGCCAGTGC
Organism: Polypterus bichir lapradei; assembly: GCA_026402145.1. Classification (NCBI taxonomy): domain Eukaryota; kingdom Metazoa; phylum Chordata; class Cladistia; order Polypteriformes; family Polypteridae; genus Polypterus; species Polypterus bichir. Next base: position 32,766,633 of record JANRMT010028174.1, on the reverse strand, counting down.
TTGAGAGTTATAGGGAGTGACAGGCCTTCTCACCCATGCAACGTTTCCACCCATTGTGCACCTCCATACCTCCAACACAGCCATTTGCACCTGAAGTCTTTTCACTTATTATGCCGGTAAGTGCGATCTTCATAACTAGACTATACAAAAATAAAACTGTGTTAACACAAATATCTAATCAGCCCATTACAACTCGATGCATGTCGGCCTGTAGACATTGTCAAGACAACCTGCTGAAGTTCAATTTGTGAGTTTAGTGGTGCCAGATGGGCTGGTCTGAGTATTTCAGAAATTGCTGATCTACTGGGATTTTCACACACAACCATCTCTATGGTTTACAGAGAATGGTCTGAAAAAGGGAAAATATTCAGAGAGGTGCAGTTCTCTGGACGAAAATGCTTTAATAATAATAATAATTATTTGCATCTATATAGTGCTTTTCTCACTACTCAAAGCACTCAGCAATTGCAGGTTAAGGGCCTTGTTCAAGGGCCCAACAGAGCAGAGTCCTTTTTGGCATTTACAGGATTCGAACTGGCATCCTTCCGATTGCCAGTGCAGATCCCTAGCCTGAGCCATTGTTGATGCCAAAGGTCAGAGGATGATGGCCAGACTGGTTTCAGCTGATAGAAAGTCAACAGTAACTCAAATTACCACTCGATACAACTGAGGTATGCAGAAGAACATCACTGAACACACAACACAACAACAACAACAACAACAACATTTATTTATATAGCACATTTTCATACAAAAAAATGTAGCTCAAAGTGCTTTACATAATGAAGAATAGAAAAATAAGAGACACAGTAAGAAAATAAAATAAGTCAACATTAATTAACATAGAATAAGTGTAAGGTCCAATGGCCAGGGGGGGACAGAAAAAACAAAAAAAAAAAAAACTCCAGACGGCCGGAGAAAAAAAAATAAAATCTGCAGGGATTCCAGACCATGAGACCGCCCAGTCCCCTCTGGGCAATCTACCTAACATAAATGAAACAGTCCTCTTTGTATTTATGGTTTTCATGGAAGGACTTGATGATGATGATGATGATCATGTGGACTTCTGGCTTTTAGTCCATCAATGCTGGGACATCATGGTGCTTTGAGTAAGTTGGTGGTGGCGCAGGCCGCCACCACAGAAAAACCGGAAAAAGAAACAGAAGAGAGAGTAGGGGTCAGTACGGATTTTAGTGCCACCATGAATAGTTATTATAATGAATTGAACATACAGAGTATCAGGATTAAGATAAAGTGAAGTTATGAAAAGGCCATGTTAAAGTAATGTGTTTTCAGCAGTGTTTTAAAGTGCTCCACTGTATCAGCCTGGCGAATTCCTATCGGCAGGCTATTCCAGATTTTAGGTGCATAGCAGCAGAAGGCCGCCTCACCACTTCTTTTAAGTTTAGCTTTTGGAATTGTAAGGAGACACTCATTTGATGATCTAAGATTACAATTTGGAATATAGGGTGTCAGACATTCCGATATATAAGATGGAGCGAGATTATTTAAGGTTTTGTAAACTATAAGCAGAATTTTAAAGTCAATTCTGAAAGACACAGGTAACCAGTGTAGTGACATTAAAACTGGAGAGATGTGTTCAGATTTTCTTTTCCGAGTTAGGATTCTAGCAGCTGCATTCTGCACTCGTTGCAAATGATTTATGTCTTTTTTGGGTAGTCCTGAGAGCAGTGCGTTACAGTAATCTAATCGACTAAAAACAAAAGCGTGAATTAATTTCTCAGCATCTTTCAATGATATAAGAGGTCTAACTTTTGCTATATTTCTTAAGTGAAAAAATGCTGTCCTAGTGGTCTGAAGAATATGTGATTTAAAATTCAGGTTACAGTCAACAGTTACCCCTAAGTTTTTTACTTCGGTCTTAACTTCTAATCCTAATGCGTCATGATTATTTTTGATAACCTCACTTAATCCGTTTTTGCCAATCAATACAATTTCAGTTTTCTCTTTATTTAACTTGAGAAAATTACTATTCATCCATTCAGAAATACCAGTAAGACATTGTGTTATTGATTCGAGAGAGTCGGTGTCATCAGGTGCTACTGATAAGTACAGTAAACACGTTAAACCTTGAAGCAGATGAGCTACAGCAGCAGGAGACCACACCGGGTGACACTCCCGTCAGCTAAGAACAGTCAATTGAGGCTATAATTCACACGGGCTCACCAGAATTGGACAATAGAAGATTGGAAAAACTTTGCCTGGTCTGGTGAGTCTTGATTTCTGCTGCAACATTCAGACGGTAGGGTCAGAATTTGGCATCAACAACACGAAAGCCTTGTATCAAAGGTTCATGCTGGAGGTTGTGGTGTAATGGTGTGGATGATGTTTTTTGGCACACTTTGTGCACCTCAGTACCATCTGAGCATTGTTTAAATGCCACAGCCTACCTAAGTGTTGTTGCTGACCATGTCCATCCCTTTATGACCACAGTGTACTCATCTTCCAATGGCTACTTCCAGCAGGGTAATGCACCATGTCACAAAGCTCAGATCATCTCTAACTGGTCTCTTGCACATGACAATGAGTTCACTGTACTTAAATGGCCTTCACAGTCTCCAGATCTCAATCCAATTGGGCACCTTTGGTATGTGGTGGAACAGGAGATTGGCATCATGGATGTGCAGCTAACAAATCTGCAACAGCTACATGATCTTATCTTGTCAATATGGATCAAACTCTCTCAGGAATGTTTCCAGGACCTTATTGAATCTAAGCCACAAAGAATTATGGCAGTTCTGAAGGCAAAAGGGGGTCCAATCTGGTACTAGCAAAGGTGTACCTAATAAAGTGACCCCGGTGAGTGTACTGTATGCACTCATCATACTATAATCTTTGTGTTTATTAATAAATTATATTTTTCTGTTCTTTTAAAGTGGGCTTCATTGATATACAGTATGTCTAAAGTAATAATAATACTTTGCATTTATATAGTGCTTTTCTCACTACTCAAAGCACTCAGCAATTGCAGGTTAAGGGCCTTGCTTAAGGGCCCAACAGAGCTGAGTCCTTTTTGGCATTCGAACCGGCAACCTTCCGATTGCCTGTGCAGATCCCTAGCCTCAGAGCCACCACTCCACCTAACAAAGTAAAGTAAAGTAAGGAGAACTGCTTCCTACAACAGATTAAAGTAAGGTAAATAAAGCAGGAGCCTTGCAAAATTAGTTGTTTAATTACTGGTATTGCAAAAGGTTAGAATGATTAATAAATAACCAGATTAAAATTCACTCAATTCCTACTTTTAAATTGACTGTCCCTGGAAGGTCAAGTTTAGATTTCTTTTTCAAATCCTACATTGTGTTACGGAGGTACCACATATCACTTTATAATGTTGGTCTGTGTGTGTTCTTTTCTTAAGAGTGTCATTTAGCACGTACACAGCAGCAACTCACTTAATGGCTAATCTGCCAAGTCGCTGTAGCACAAGAATACCTGGAAAAGTAGAGGTGACCTTAATGGATGACAGTTGCTTTTATACCTGGAAGTTTTGCCTCAACACCTTCTTTCACACATAACCCACAAAGGAAAAGAGAGGAAGAAATCAAAGAGAGGTGTTTTGGCTGCTAGGAGTAAACTGATTGTGTCAAAGAGGATTATTGGTTTGAGGATTTATCCAATAACACTGCATGAATCTGGAAGCTAGCAGAACTGCACTTTTGCAATTATTTGGCCAGCTCCGAAACCAATTCAGTTTAGTTTATTTTTACATAGCTCGCTTTACTGATTGCAACGTCATGACGCTGAAACAAGTTTACAGATAACATGTAATTGCGACTTTGCGAATTACTAATTGCACAATGCATACACATAAGGACACAGATTTACAGTGGGATGCAAAAGTTTGGGCAACCTTGTTAATAGTCATTATTTTCCTGTATAAATCGTTGGTTGTCACGATAAAAAATGTCAGTTAAATATATCATATAGGAGACAAACACAGTGATATTTGAGAAGTGAAATTAAGTTTATTGGATTTACAGAAAGTGTGCAATAATTGTTCAAACAAAA
>JANRMT010028174.1:32726155-32752604 GCA_026402145.1 Polypterus bichir lapradei | reverse complement strand
AATAAGAAATCAGGAAGGGGGCAAATAGTTTTTCACACCACTGTATATATATATATATATATATATATATATATATATATATAATTTGCCCCCTACTCGCTTCGCTCGCCCACCCCGCCATTTCCCCCCACCAGGGGGTGCGCTTCACACTCACCACTTTGCGTCTCTGCCGCTTGCATTGTGAAGGGGGGGCTGAACGCACGCTAAGGAGATGTGGACGGATCAGCTGCTGCTACCGAGATGCGTGTTCTGCATGTCACGCTGTGCGTCAAACTTTTATAAGCCTGTACAGCAGCTGCTGCTGCCATGCTGCGTGATCTGCATGTCGTGCTGCACGACGATCATTTAAAAGCCTGTACAGCAGCTGTCATTTAAGTCAGCAGCTGCTGTTGCCGTGCTGCGAGTTCTGCTTGTCGCGCTGCGCATCGATCATTTAAAAGCCTGTACAACAGCTGTCCTTATATCTCACTTCCTTGTTTCCCGGGACATTAAAGTGTCTTCGAGAACTTGTTTGTAAGTAGGGCATGACGTGCAAGTTGTCTCGCGGGACTTCAAAGTGACTCTCCAAGATGATCACGTCTCGACCCAAGATTTTATATAATAGATAGATATATATTCTAAAGCCTTTCTTCTTGCTGTAAAACATTGTACAGGATAAATTTACAAAATTCCAAGTTTTGAAGTTTCTAGTTTTCTCACTCATAACTGGGAATTTAAAAATGCTGTCCTCTATAGATAAATAAAAGAATGTGCATTTCACATTAATGCTAGTACAATAGTGACAGGTTTAGATGAGTGATTTTTAAAATAAAAGAGCAAGAAGGGCAGCAAGGAGCTTTTGAGTTGGTACATTCTTCCCTTGTATGCAAGGGTTTTCCTCCGATTGTCCATCTTTTTTCCTATGTCCTCAGAAGTGATTCTGTGGTGTGTCATTAAGTGACCTTGGAATGAGGTTTAAAACCCTGTTTGTACATAAGCTTCCATGCAGGCCACGTCATGCTATCAGTGACCATAACACATTTCTACTTTTGGTGACCTGCTCAGTCGGTGTGTCAGTATTCTCCTGGTCATTAGGTGGCAGTGTTGGGTCAATGTCATATACCTAACAAATTCACAGCAGAAGAAGTGAATTGTTTGCATGATTGTTTAGTGAACAATGACTAGGCTTGATGAGATTAAGCTGAAGGAAGAAAAGTTGTGCCTTTTATTGCTGATTTTAAGAGGAAAAAAATGGAGAAGGGGAAGTGTCAGACCCATTAATCAAAAGCGGTGAAAGGAGGGTGAGTATAATATTCTTATTAAGCAAATGCATGACCTACATGGTGAACAGATGCACTTCAAATATTTTTGCATGTCTTCTTTGTGCTTTGATGTTTTTTTTTTGTTTTATTAATCCCTTTGTTTATCATTCTGGCCCTCACTCAAGCCCAGTCGGATTGTCTGAGAGGCTGGCAGTCACTCTTCGTACTTTACCACTGAGGCTATGCAGGAGCTATAAACTGGGATCTTCTGCTATGTCATTGATTATTTCCAAAGTCTGCAAAGTTACATAAGAGGCATTGATCAAGGAATTTGTAGCGTTGCCAAGTGCTTTGGAATAGGAAAACATTTTCCATGAATTCTGGAGACGTATGGAACTTTCCCAACTGCTTAGATTGTACAGATGGCAAATGTGTTCAGATTAAGTGGCCATAGCCCCTTTGAAATGACCTGATTGCCAAAAAATTATTACATTTGTACTATGCTGAAGTGTTACAGGTTGCCCCATCTTGGTAGAAATAATCTTCAGTGATCTCACGGTCATTCAATTCATTCACAAAAAAAGCAAAATGTCATCAATCACATTTCCCAAATAGTTAGAAAAACATGTGGATTTGCAGTGCAGCAATTTAGAAAAAGTCAAGAAAGCACATTGGCTATAGCACTTCTAGTTTTAATCTTACTTAAATATTCACTCTATCACCTTCACTTCAGGAAGTAAAACAACCAAAGTATGGGAGGCTGATTCTCAGTGCTACATGTAGATGTAACATCATTACCATTTGTCACACTTTAGTCAAGGGAATAACTAAGATCCTTAGCTAAAACCTTCTTGTTTCCATCAGACCAGAGGGTGATTTTTGAGAAAAATAATGATGCTACTTTCAGCACTGCAACACTATTTTTTTTCTTTGTACAGCCCACAGTCACACAAGAAATGCCTCAATGGGCCTTAACAGGTTCTATCCAGCAGAGGACGCTAACTTCCTGGTTGGAATAAGTTCTTTTTTAATTGCAGCATGTTACATAACCTGAAACTATATAGATATAGTATTAAAAGGCGATACCCCTCCCTTAGTGATACATTGGTAAGAAATCACATAGGAGAAATAACTTGGCTTTCTTTAATGACGGTTTACACGGCATGGCAGGCGGGAAGCCGTGACAAGACCTTTGAGTAGAGTCTGCCATTTTTGTCTCTGCTTTGCAAGGATTTTCCGGATCGGATGACAGCATCTCCCATCTGTCTGTCAGCTTCAAAGGTTTGCCGGGCAATGTTCCAAGGCTTTATACTCTTTCTCCATGTGCAGGCCCCCACTTACGTAAATCATGCCATTCCAAACAAGGAAAAGAAGATCCAATGTCATGCTGACTCTGTCACACACAAGTAGTACAATGCCCATTTTCGTTGTCCCTTTCTTGCCTTCTAATGCTTGCCTAGCAGTTCTAAACGATGAGCCCCTGTGTGCTAAATCTGGCCTTGTGTTAGCTGTACATGTGAGAAGAAACAGATTTATAAAATATTTTTTGTACAGAACACAGTGACATATTAAACATATAAACTTATTACACAGGTCCATGTTTTTGACAGCACCCTAGCCTTGACTCCCAAAGAAGACAAGAAAAAACCCTCAAAAAATCTTGAAGTGAAAAACAAAATGGAAGAAATCTTAGAAAAGGCAATTCAGAGGTAGGTTGGATTTGCAATGGATGCCAAAAAAGGGGATAAATATAACATACAAAACAGAGCACAAGCAATTCTTTAACATAGCTAAATGTCCAGTCTATCATGGCCACCTCAGAAGTACAACACAACAGTACAGTACAAACTACTTTGTTCTTGAACCTGCGCTCCTCACCAAGTGCAGACACAGAGCATAACAACAACTCTAAAGGTAAAATACAAGAATTGATTATACCACTTACTAAATACAGAGCCATCACATATATTGATTTGTTCAAATACATCAAAAACAAAGTAGAAAATAATTAGCATAAATAAAAAATAACAATATTTGCCCATCAGCTAATTGAAGAACCACTGCCTGATTGTAGAAAAGGAGTCAGACAAGCTGGACATAGTCAGTCCTGGAGACCTCGGCCAACAAGCCATCTCCCCTCTGCCAGCCATTCTATAGCTGAGTCAGTGCTGGGCCAGCCAATCTGACAAAAGGACCCATCTACCTGATGATTCCAGTGCTCCTTTATCTGAGATGACTTTTCCATAGGCAGGCAACCAACTTGGAAGTAGAGGAGTGGCACCAAGTAACACATGAGGATACTGAAAAGAGAAACAAAATAGAGGAGGATTAGTAACAGTTTATAAATAGCATATTACTTATATTGTAGTACTAATGACTAACAACAGAGATGCAACATGCACATCTAATCAGCAGCTCTAGTCAGGGTAAACTTAACTAAACCGAAGTTGTGAGTTGTCTTCAACTAGGATTTAAAAGCTGAAATTAAAGGAGCACCTCTTATACTAGCAGGCAGACCATTCCCCAGCTTTGGGGCCCTGTAACTAAAAAGCTCGACCTCCCACTGTTATTTTGGAATTATCAGCACAGGTTTGTAAGTAATGATAAGTTGAGATAAGTAAGCAGGGCCTTGGCCATTTAAGGCTTTATATGTTAAAAGAGAGATTTTAAAATCTTAACTGGGAGCTGATGTCAGGCTTTAAGAAGTGGAGTTATGTGTTTGAACTTCCTGGTTCTTGTAATAATGCTTGCATTATGAACTTTGAATTAACATAAAGTTGTATAAAGAACAATTTGAGCAGCCAATGATCAATGAATATTCCTACCTTTCCTCAAAACATGTGTGTTCCTTATCTGAAACTCGAAGTTAGAATTATAATGAGAGAAGTAATATAAACCGTGTCTGTTTTTTTAAACTGATTTTGCAGTCACGTTCTTTAATTCTCTATTTAGGGTGGAGGCACCCAGCAGGACATTATCCAAGTATCAGATACACTTAAAAACAAACAAACTTTATAGTGCTAGTTACAGAAAATTAAATGAAGTTAGTGACAGGACTTTTGCAACTTTTCTCTACTTTCATACTTGCTTAGTGCTTTGGCTCTGGCTATCAGTTTTGACATCTTTTTTGGATTATTTAGACTCTGTCTTTTCCCCTGATAACAATTCAGTCTGCTCCTGAATACTTTCTTCTATCCCCCGGCATTTTCTGGCTCAAGGTGTACTCTGAACACCTGCTATGCCTCATGGTGTTCAGCACATGGTGATTTCTTTTGTTCTCCCTATTTATTGTTCCAAATAATAAAACACACTTGGGAGGGAGAGGTAAACATTCCATTTGTGAAATATCAATTGTCTTTACAGGTGAGATGGCACACAAAATAGGTTGGTTTGATCCACATATTATTGCCATATCACCCTTCATATCACAATCTTACGCATGAAGACCAGTAAACATCCTGAGCTGAGATGCCATTCATGGCTTTGTTCTATAAGACATTTAACTCATTAGGGAAATCTGAGTTGCCAAATAGACATCTGTTCCAGAAAAATGTGAGCCGACACCGGCCAAATAGTTCCCAAAATTAATTTGACTCACCAACTATAATGAAATAGCTTGCACTGAGTGTTTTTGGCTAGCCCATCACTGAAGTTCATTATCAACCATGACAGAAAGAAATGCTTATTTTTTAGTTAATGATAGTCAATCACTGGTTTCTACCTGTAAGTAAAGGTACTGGGCAAAGTGGGGAGTTGTAGATGAAGTGCCCTCCCTGATAATGTACATTTATAGGAGCTTATAGTTAATCTCTCGTACATGGCTTTGATCTTTTTGTTTTAAAATGTAATAGATCTTATATTAGTTTAAGCCTAGAACAATGTGTCAAATACATTATTTTGAGACACGTGACACCATGTTCTGCACATATTAAGGAAGAAGCATTATTTTGAAAGCACTAGTATTGTTTTGGGCTACTGCTTGTACAGAGTAAAACATCTGAAGTAGATTACAAGACTGTTACTTAAATCACTCCCTACAGTTTAACTATTTCATACAAAAAAATATATATATTCAAAAATATTCCAATGTGGATTAAAATTTCAGGTAGAACATATATGTGACCATGTGAGGTTACTCAACACAAGCAATGAGGTTGATTACATGCTGCTTTCAAAATAAATAGTTTATTAAACTTTCATGAACACTGAACAATGTTTGGTTCTTAATACCAATAAATGTGTCATGCTAAAGAAACAATTCACCCCATATTAATTGTTTTTACATGTTACTAGCCACATAACCTGTTGAAAACAAGCAATAGAATAATTTAAATAATGTTTCCTAACCCTTGCCCTATGTATATCTTCTGCATTATCTTTCCTCCGTATCCACAATGGTCTGAACATCTCTTCATAGACTCTGCCTTTCTCAAGCATGTTTCCATAAAGCCTGCTTCTTAGACTCCTTAATTATTTTCAGAGTCATCCTTAAAGGGGACTCTCTCAGCATGCCCACTATGTTTTTTCTTTTCCTTATCCTGCACTTGTGCTTCCTCTTTTGATTGCGTCACCAAAGCCAAACAGACCAATCACATCAAAGCCAAATTGACTACTCAGATTGCTCTGAAGGACTGGACACACAGACCTTAGTGTGTTATTATATAGTAGATTCATCTCATGTAGTTTGCATTGATGGCCAAGAAAAATGTAAAATCCCATGCCTTAACACAGAATGGAAACAAAAAAAAATTGACACAATAAATGTCCATGGTGACCAACTTTGGACAGAAGCAAACAAACTTTCTATGGAAAGCTCTCTCACATCACTTGTGTCTCACAAATCCTCACGAAAAGTCGTCCATTCGTTTGTTCACAACATCCCAAACACATGTATCTCTGCTAAAATATTGGCAAAACCACTTGGGGAAAAGGCTCCTGTGAACAAAAACAGAACACATCCATATGCAAATGAACATTTAATTGCAGACTGTATAAGACACAAAGATAAATACATTAGTTAATCAAAGTGCCTTGATGGACTAAAAGGTTTCTTCTTTTTTGCCAGATTCTTAACGTTCATTTCAGCTTTTGCATAGTCTTCTTCTAGTCTGGAAAATATGGATGTACCTCAAAGCTTAACAATGAAATGACTGTGAACTTGAAGGCGATGAAAACAAATTTAATTTTCTTTAGTTTCTTCCTCTTGATTTTCTTCTCTCGTGTAGACTCTTTGAACTTGGTCTTTTATTAACCTTCTCCTCTTCTCAAGAGTTCTTCATCTCTCTTCTTTCCCTCCTTAGTCTGTTTTGTGTTATGAATTATATTTGTTTCTGATTAAAATGAAAATGAAATGTTGTTATTGATATTTTCATAAACATTTACTTTTCATTTTACATTTGTAAAGCCATTATTTTGACATGGGCACCACCATTTTGTCTATCATGGCAGTGCCCATTGCTAGTCACATGATTACATGTCACATTGTTACTGTTATGATTCTGCTGTTTTTTATAATATGGATTTGTTTAGTGTTTACCTCATGACCTTTGAGACTTTTGGGGTTTTGGAATATGGAAAATTCACATTTGAGGTTTATTTTGTGTTAAAGTCGATCAATAAAATTGTTAAATAAAATTGTTGGATGTATATTAATAAATGAAATGATGTTGACCAGACAAAACATGAAATATCTTGGGTTTATACTGTCTGCAATGAAATAAAAGTCAGAGTAAATTTAAGAATCACTGTGTTTTTTTGTTTATTTGCATTTTCCATACCATCCCTATTTTTTTTTTTGTTGTTCAATTTTGTGGTTGTAGATTTAATATCTTATCATGATGCATTTTTTTTTCATCATTTTGGAATTAGCTTGTGTGTGGTTGTTAGATACGTCACGATGCAGGACAACTGGAGTTCATGGTCCATGATGTCATTAAATACAGAGTATAAAGGTCAGTCATCATGCACTTCCTGATTATCTGAGATTGCATGGAAACCCAAAACCTTTGAGAGTTTTTGCATTACTTATAGTCTTCTTGTTTTCCGAATTTGTGTAACGGTATTCTGACTACATCTTTATTTAGTGATTTGACTGTGACAACTGATAGGAAAGAGTCACAGTTTTTGACCTTTGTTTATTTTGTGACTTACGTGTTATTGTCTGATTTCTATTTAAAAAAAAATATCTCCGCATTTTCCCTCAAGAGACATTATATCCTTGATTCTGGTTAAAAAAGAAAAACAAATGTATAAGTTTCAGTGTAAGTAGGGAAAAGAATCCCAAGTTAGAGTAGTCGCTACTGGTTAGAAATCTTTGTTTTGTGAGTTTGTTTCTGCTTTGGTGTTTTGGTTGTGGTAAAAAATGTGTTTGATTTCCTGGCTCCAGACCATTGCTCATTTTCAGACTATTACTTGTATTTGTGCCTGCTCTAGTTAGTTTACATCCTCTCACTTGCTAAATCTATTTGAAATACATTTCTTTGTAAATGTCAGTATTATTTTGTGCTCTAAGTGCTTTTTGTCCTTTTCAATCTCTTACTTCACCTCTTTTTACTTTCTCACCACATACAGTCTATTCAGTACATCCAGAATGTATTTAGACGCCTTCACTTTCTGCAGACTTTATTGTGTCACAGATTTAATTTTGAATGGATACATTTGCCATTTTTACTCATCAATCTACACTCAATAACCCATAACGACAAAGTGAAAACATGCTTTCAGAAAGGTTTGCAGATTTATTCAAAATCAAAAGCTGGAATTTCTCCTTCATAGAAGTATTCAGACCCTTTGCTTTGGCACTCCAAATTATGCTCAGGTGCATTCTGACCTGTTTGCTTTAATCCTCCTTGAGATGTGTCTAGAACATGATTGGAGTCCAAGTGCGTCAAACTGAATTGATTTTACAACAGTTAGAAAGGCACATGTGTATCTTGGTATATAAGGTCCCTCACTGTCAAAAGTGTTAAACTAAAAATCTCCACTAAGTGAGTGAAAAGATCCTTCTAGTGCAAGTATGTGTAGACAGAGGTCAGTGTAGTGGGGACTACTGGATAAACCAGTGTGATGGATGGCCAGGGATCATGCCCTACCAGGATGCCTGGAGGAGCAGGGGACCAAGAGAGGAGCAATTGATACCCCGGGGCATGACAGGGCAGTCCCCCCTGGGTTGCATCAGGGCCATGATGGCTTAAAAGCGCAACCCTGTTGGGGTCTGTGGCCTCCACCAGGGGGCACCTGGACAGCTCCAGAACCGTGGTCTGCAGCACTTCCACCACACCTGGAAGTGCTACCAGAAGGTGATCGAAGAGCACCTGGAGCACTCCTGGGTGCAATATAATGAAGGCCACTCCATACAGGGAGCCTGAGTTGGGAGGAGGAAGATGAAGCTTGTGAGGAGAGGAGTGGAGGCGGAAGAAGGAACAGAGAGAAGTCTTATGCAAGGACTGAGTTGGTGAGACTGTGGATTTGGATACTGTGGTGTGTGCTAATAAGAGCGGTTTAATAAACATGTGTGCTTTTGGACACTGTGTGTCCTTGGTGTCTGTCTGTAGCCATGCAAATCTTCCACACCCGTTATGTTAAGCGAAAGCTCCTAGTCTTATGAAGAACAAGACCTATAGAAGGTAAACCTATTGACACAAGCCCCTGGACATGTCGCACCTGGAAAAAGAGGGTTAAATAGTATAAAGGTAATTTGGGTACCTTGAATTCCATGCATTTCCCCACCCAGCTATGCAGCTGGAGACCTTATAATGCTTCAGACTCCTACCGTGGATTCTAGAAGGATTCAGACACATTTAATTTGTTCACATTTTGTGTTCATAGCTTCACTTTGACATCACTTCAGTTTTTTTGTCTGGCTCCTCCTGACTTACGAGAAAACACCCACATATGAAATACCATTCGACTCATCTTGAAGTCTGGTTATGAAAGATGATAAGCTTTGTGGCATTCCCCCACTTTTTGACACTCTAGAACCAAAGCCCCTGACTTTTAAGCTGTTTTTGGACTCTATTTTGTCTAAGAAATTGCACACTTATGATGAAGAGTAAAACAATAGGTGTCTTCAGCAAAAATGATCAGAAGAACTTGAAGTTCTGCATGTCACATCAGCTGACCCCAGGGGCCTAATGGGATATGAGGGGTCAGTGTTACTCCTTTACACAAAGCTCCAAACAAATGGGAATCTGTAATATAGAGTGTATAATAGTGTCATTTTACACTATTTTGTGATTGCTGATCACAAATATGATATTTTGATATCTGATTCTTTACCCGTGGTCCTAGCCAAGTAAGAGACATTCGCAAAAGGTTAAAAATGACAACCATATGCATGTGGGATATCATTTCAGATTATTTTAAGGTCAGTGATTATGAATTTGATGTTACTTTTGATTTTCGATCCTTTATTAGTGATCTAGCCCTCTACGGATCTTTATCAGAGGAAGATAAATGACAAAATTTTATTACAATCAAGAATATTTAGACTGTGACATTTGAGTCCCTGTTTTGCACCCCAAAATATGAGGCTGAGTCTCAGTACATTAGCAAAACCAGCCTTATTCCACTTGAAACAGGAACAGCACGGTTATTTATTGTAGCGGGATCTACCACTCTCCTAAACACAGACACAGCAGTCAGCCAGGGTCATGACCAGGTTAATGGCCAAGTAATCTTGTTCCTTGCAGTTATAATGTTCCTTGCATCACCTATCGACGGCAAGTGCTGATAGCATGACCACAATCATTTCTGATTTGTTTTCACGGCGAGCTGCCCCAGCGATGGGAGTCTGTGGTTGTCCCAGCAACCGATAGGCTATCTTCTGTTGACGCGGTAATCACACTTTGGGATGCTCTTCGGCATGTTGTCCCATATGGGGGAGCCCCAAAAGAGTTTAGAAACCTTACAAGCAATTTATATTGAGACATGAATTTTAACATTTCAAATACTGTTGTTGTTTATTATGTACTTCTACCTCATAAAGTAAATCGTTACATTTCTTATGAACACCCCAGATTAGGGAGACATACGATAATTCATATTTTCTACTGTGTTGCAGCATTTTGCCAAATCATTTCAAAGTCATTTTTACCATATCAAGCAACCCTCAGCTTAACTCCCACAATGGCAACATGAGAACAGAATTTTAGAATTTGTGTAATTTATTAAAAATACAAAACTGAAATGTCCCTTTGAGACACATATTTAGACCTGTTAATCAGAGGTACCTTTGGCTGCAATTTCCCCCTGGAGTCTTCTTTGCTATAATAAGACAAGCTTTACACAAATTAATTTGAGACTTTTCTGCCATTAGTTTCTGCAGATCATCTCAAGCTCTGTCAGGTTGGATGGAGAACATCATTGGACAGCTATCTTCATCTTCTGCAGAGATGTTTAAAACGATTAAGTTAAAGTCTAGGCTTTAGCTGGGCAACTCAAGGACATTCCCAGAGGTGTCCCTATATACTCCTGTCTTATGCCTTAGCTTTGTGTTTGGAAGGTAAACCTTTGGCCTAGTCCAAGGTCCAGAGTGCTGTGGAGCAGGTTTCATTAAGGATATCTCTGTACCTTGATCTGTTCAGCTTTCCCTCAACCCTGTCCCTGAAATTTAAAAACAGCCCCGCAGCATGTTTCTTCCACCACCATGTTTCACCATAGGAACGGTATTCAGCAGGTGATGAGAGGTGCCTGGATTCCTCCAAAAATGACACTTATTTTGGTTTTATCAGACCACAGAATCTTGTTACTCACAATAACCAGTAGGTACCATTTTGCAAATCCCAAGTCACCTTTCATGTGTTTTCTTTTACTGAGAAGAGGATTCTGTCTGGCCATTTTGCCATAAAGTCCAGATCAGTAGAGTGCTGTAGTGATGGTTGTCCTTCCGGAAGTTTCACCCATCTTTACACAGGTTTTGTGGAGCTCATCCTAGAGCAGGGCTGCCCAAACCTTTTCATCCTATTTACCCTGTGGCACAATTGCGAAAGTAAATTTACCCCCTTCTGCTTCATTCAGTAATTTCAGTTTATATTTTTTACCATAATAAACTTGTAGTGGGGTATTGTTGTTTATTGTGTTGCACCCAGTCACGTCTCATCTTAGAACCCTGTTTAAACTAATGTGTGTCTGTTTAAATGTCATCCCCGTAATAAGAAACGGGGAAGGGTGTTGAGGGAAGGCGGCGACCCCCTGGACACGTCAGGACTGAGATTTTACCATTTACATCTGGCTCATCATTATTTAAACCATCAGGAGGGAAAGAAAAGGAGGAAGGAGAAAGACGGAGATTTCATTTACCAACAACCGCTCATCATGTTCTGCCACTATTTACATCGCGCCTTGATCCAGTTTTGCTTCTCATTCTGCCGGAATCATAACAGCCCAATCATTTCCAGAAACACATTATTATCCGCCTTTCGCCGAGGAAGCACGGTGAGGTTGTTCTATTTTTTCCGGGAGATTCAAAAACGTCTATTTTTGATCAGTCATCCGTATTCTGGACAGTGATTTAAGCGGACTCAATTTCACGTCATTGACATTCAGATTATTCAGTATTATTTGTGTTTTGTGTTTGTTATACGTTTGCAGGGGCAAGGGAGGTTTTTTGCTATTATATATGTAGTGTTTTCACTTTTAGGGTTTGGTGGAGGGATATACTGTATACATATACTGTAGATATATTTTACGTCGGGCATTTGTATTATTTGTTTTTGTCAATGTGCTTCATTTAATATATTTCTACACTTTTTACATATCTGCCTTTGTTTACTAGTCTTTAAACCGTCGATTGGGGAAGAGGGAAAATATTAATTGTCAGAGGTACGGCTTGGTATAGGTAAGTTTCTCAGTAATTCATCCAGGGCACAGGTTCTGGTAATGTGGCTGCGGACTGGGTAAGGGGTCGGCCGTTACAAACTGATTGAGAAAAGGGAAGTTAAGATACTGTTTTTAACTTTATTTTAAGCTTGTGTAACATTCAAAATAATAATGGTCCAGAAAATGCTATTTCATTTATTTAAAAACAACTAATGATGAGCAAATATCCACATACCAGAATGAAAACACAATAAGCCAATTGCTTTTCACCTACAATTTCGGATATTCTTGGTGCAGTTGTTCAAAGAGTAAGTCTGATGACATCTTTGGGAACTAATTGAAATCTTCGGCTTTTCTATGCAAATATACCTGATGAGTGGGCTAAATTTAGCCCTGGCCTAGAGTGACCATCGGGTTCTGTGTCATCTCTCTTACCATGGCCCTTCCCCAATGATTGATCCAATTAGCCAAGTAGCCATCTAGGATGAGTCAAGGTTAATCCAAACTTCTTCCATTTAAGAACTGTGGAGGCCACTGCTCTATGGGAAACTTCAATGCCCCAGAGTGTGATGGTGAAAGTCCAGCTTCATGCTCCCTCTTCAAAATTAGGGAGCCCTTGAACCCAACACCGTTGGTAATTTAACTGGATGGTCTGGCCTGATGGGGACAAATCAAACAGCAAGGGGATATTGGAAAAGTGCAACAGTGCTTTTCTTAACAACAACCAAAGAAAATCAGTGTCCAACTAAAGTGCAGTGCATCAGATGTTCCAATATATTAATAATCCATAAATAGGTAAAAAATCCAAATGATTAAAACAAGGCTAAAACATGAGAATTAAAAACCTACAGCAGTTATTGGGGCCACACCAGCCAAACACAGCTTCTTCCCAGTCTCTCCAGCTCACCCAAGGTTTTCTCAGTTGAAGTGACTTCAGCAGTTGCAGTCCTCTCACTACCGACTCCCGTCTTGACTACCTTTACCGGCATCTGCCAGACCACTCGGGGTCGATTGTCCTCCCATCCTCCTTCAACCAAACCCATTCCTACACATTGTCAGTGGGCGCAATCCGTCACTTGAGCACCAATCCTTCGCTCCACACAAGACCCCTGACCGTGCTCACCTCTCTCTTTAAGCTGGCTGGCTTGTCCTTTCTCTTCCACTGGCCCCGATGCCACACTCTCGCTCTCACTCTCCAAGCCTTTCCTACATTTCTCTTTTCCATTTTTTAACTTCTGATCTCCTGTGCCAGCCTGTACTTATACGGCTCCGTGGGTGCAGAGGCTTAGTCACGTACTGCAGGAAGCCGATTAAGCAATTTAGAACGATTGCACCCATGGAGACTGACACGGCTAAATGGATTATTTAAAAACTGGCATTTCATTCAGAACCGTGGACCTGCTGTACCACACACAGATTTTTTATAACCTTCCCCAGATCTGAGCTTAAATAACAATCCTGTCTCTAAGATCTACTGGCAACTCCTTCAATCTCATAGCTTGGAGGTTGCTCTTATACACATTGCCAACTGTAGAACCTTCTATAGATAGTTGTGTGCCATTCCAAATCAGGTCCAATCAATGGAACTGACCACAGGTGGACTCCGAACAAGGTGTACAAAAATCTCAACAATGACCAATAGAATGGAACTGACCACAGGTAGACTCCAAACATGGTGTGCAAACATCTCAACAATGACCAATGGAACTGAACAAAGGTGGACTCCAAACACGGTGAACAAACATCTCAACAATGACCAACAGAACGGAATGCACCGCAGCTAAATTTCAGGCTTGACATAGCAAAGGGTCTGAATGCTTGTGTCGATGTGACATTTAATTTTTTTTAAATTTGTACAAATGTTTTAAATCATGCTTTTGCTTTTTCATTTTGGAATATTGAGTGCTGCTTAATTGACTAATTGACTTACATGATTTCAGCATATGGGTGCAACCTAACAAAATTTGAAAAAGGTGAAGAGGTCTGAATAATTCCTTAATCCATTGTTTACCGTTGTAAGAAGAAGAGACATGAGGCATGGCAAGGTTTGGGGCAGCCACCCGTTTAATCCGGTTTCCTGGCTGCAAAAGTAACCGATTCATCACAGTCAAGTTTACTCAACAGAGCCCAAAACAGAACTGCCTGCCAGAGCAAAGGCAGGAGGCTTTATAGGACGGAGGGCGGAAGTGATGTCATCCTCTGTGCCGGAACCGGAAGTGACATCGTCCTTGGTGCCGGAAACGGAAGTGGTGTCGTCCTCGGTGCCGGAACTGGAAGGGATGTGTCCCTCTTCGAGGTGTCGGCTCCTGGTGGGATTTCCCGGGAAAGACCTGTAGAGAACTCAGAAAGAGCGTTAGCGTACCCCGCCCCCCCCCCCCGGGCAGATGTATAATCAGTCCTTCAGCTGCCTCCCATGCACACGTGTGTGACACCGTCTATAAAATAAAATATGCTATGCCTTTGATCCAATTGTAATATGAAAAAGAAACAATACAGGTAAAAAAGCAAAAAAATATTTTCTTGTCTTCCTTCACCAGCAGGTAGACAAGGCTGACCTATTTTATCATTGCAATTCATTAGTCCCCGAATTGAATGTAATTGTGTGAAATTTATTTGCAGAACAAAGCAATTAATTAGACAGGTGTTTTATCTATTCCAGTGTTTTCAATTGCAGTAAATTAAAGCACCAGAACGTACTGAAATGTAAAATGTTGACATTTTGCATTTCCATGATGAACCCATTCTAATTTGAAAGGCCTGCTGTATTTTGTTCTAAGGTCAACTTGATGTTTGGAGAGTTCCACTTCGACGTATTTTACATGACAGATTTTCATTTAAATTTGATAATTGGTTCTGAAAATGTTATTTTTTAAGTCATGGTGGGGTAGTAGCTATTACTGTTCCCTTATTGATCCAGAATCTTGGATTCTGAATTCATACCTCATTTGCACACAAGCGTCTAGGCTGGAATTTGGACCCAGGACTCTGCAGCTCTCAAACTGTTATCATTAAAAGCAACATTTATATTATCCACTGTAATTATTTTCTAATCATCACACAGCAGATACCTAATAAAAAGAAACAGTCTCACAACAGAAAATATTCATCTCCTAACTTCCTCCGATAGGTCATTCAGCCCTATCTGCCCTGTCCATTTCAGAGTTGCTGGTCCAGAGACTTTGGACCCAATACACTAATGAAAATCAGCATAAATATACAAGAACAAATGAGTTTTTACTCATTTTGATCAAATAAAGGTGTTATATTGACTGGCATAATAGTTTCAACTGATGTGTAACAAGAAAAGGGTTTTTCTTTGCCAGTTTTTATCGAGGCATGAATTTGTTTCAAAAAAGCTCACTTTCAAAGTTCTTTTTTGTTGTGCAAAAAATTAGTTAAGAGATTTTACTAAAGGGAGTGGTGGCACTGGTGTCTAGAAGGTTGCTGGTTCCTACTTGAGCAAGGCCCTTAACCTCAAACTTGCTTTGGAGTGCCGTACAATGGCTGACCCTGCGCTCTGACCTCCAGAGGTCATGAAAAAAGACAGTTTCCACTTGAGGATTAACCAAGTATTTCAAATCAAAACTAAAATCAAGATCAAAAAAATGAAACTGTCAGGATCGCATCAAAACCAAATTTTCAGTTAAGGTGTGGAGACTTTTCATATCCTGTAGTTGGGGTTGGGTGTCAAATCTCACCCAAATCCTAGACTCTTCAGAGTTTGTACATTATTGTGAGTTCACTTGGATTTTCTTTTGATTCCTCCCACATCTCAAAGACATTCCATTCAGATCGGATGGCACCTTGTTGAGAGTGAGTATGAATGACTGAGTGAGTGTTTGTTCCCACCCTTGTACTGGTCTTGATTGACTTTAGCTCACTGTAAACCTGTATTATAAATTCATTTTCTGAAAATGAATGAATGAGTGAATGAATAACTGATTAAATAAATGAATGTTGCATCCCTCACAGAGCTGAATACACAAAGTGTGGACTAACGGAGCTTTCTTTTCAAATTCCCATGACCTTGAGGCAATCTAAATGAACCATGACAGTACTCAATGTGGTAATATTTAAAACACTCACTTCAGTACAGGCACAGACATTAACCACAGTTGTTACTTTCAAAATAATTGGAACCTTTAATTTAATAGTAGCTGATTTCAACGCCCATAACGACTTGTAGGAGAAAACAAAACAAAAAAAAAAAGATTTTCTTCTTCCTATGATAAAGGTGAAAAATCACCCGCAACTGCCAAGTCAAGCAATATTCCATGCATAGAGACCAAATCAATCAAAGCTTTGAAAAACATTGAAACATGGCCAGCGAAACGATACATTAGAGCTGTCTAATAGTCCAATTCATTCTCCTGACAGAGCACGTCATATCTGCAGCACTCTCATTTAGGCAAAAATCATTGTCCCAGCAGGGAAATGCAATCTGTTGCATGTCAGATAGACATTTGCATTTCTGAGTTTAGGAATGGTTCATTTGCACAGCACATTACTAGGGGATTTTCATAATAAACAAAAAAAAAAAAATCATGTAATTGTTAGTCACTAGGGCACAGTAAGATTTCATAAAAATTTCAAAAGCTTTATACATTTCAAATCACAGCCAACATCAGCATCAGTGTACTTTACTGAAAAGAGTAAATCTTGTCGGCCTGTGGGGATTCAATGCAAAATCTTAGAGAAATGCATTAGTTTTCTGAACCCAAGTCCGGTAAATTAGGTAACCCTGGTGGAAATTCGGGCTTATCACAGAGTCCAGTCAACTACACATGACTATCCTGGTGTTACTCCTCAATCCTACATCTACAGTTCCTTCAGAAAGTCTTCAGACCCCTTCTCTTTTTTCAGATTTTGTTATGTTGCAACCTTTTTGCTAAAATCATTGAAGTTCATTTGTCTCCCTCCTCAAACAACACTCAGTACCCCAGAATGAAAAAGTGAAAACAGAAATGTAGAAGTTTTTACAAATTTATTTAAAATAATAAACAGAACTATCACTTTGACACAAGTATTCAAACAAGTATTAAAGCCCCTATGGCATTCATTCTCTGGAGTTTTCTTGGGTATGACACGATAACCTTCACTCACCTGGATTTGGGGATTTTCTACCATTCTTTTCTGCAGATTAGAACATTGACATTATAGCATTATGAAAGTTGTGATAGATTCATTGTCCATGCTATTCATCTAGATGGTCCAAAATAACATCTAGTTGAGAGTTGATGTTCCCTAAAGTTTTATTTTCCACCACACTTTCACAAGATCTGTCAGGCTTAATGGAGACTGGCAGTGGACAGCCATTCTCAGTTCTCTTCAGAGATATTTGATTTTATTTAGTCCTAGGCTCTGACTGGGCCACTCAAGAACATAGAGTTGACCCTAAGCCACTCCAGTCATGTCATAGATTTGTGCTTAGGGTCATTGTTCTGTTGGAAAGTGAACCTTTGGCCCAGTTTGAGGTACTGAGTGCTCTGGGGTAGCTTTTCATCAAGGGAATCTTTGTACTTTGTTCTGTCTAGATTGCCTTCAACGTTGACTAGTCTTTCAGTTGCTGGAATTGAAAAGGAACCCCAAACCATGATGTTGATACCACCATACTTTACTACTGGAATGGTATTGCACAGGTAATAAGCACTGTATGGTGTCATCCAGATGTGATGCTTCAGTTTGAGGAAACAGTTATACTACCAGAGAATCTTGTTTCTCATCGTCTGAGAGTACATTAGGTGAATTTTTACAAACTCTAAATGGACCTTTCATGTGTCCTCTGGTCAGTCTACCACAAAACCCAGATTAGCAGAGTGTTGCCCTCTGCAGTTCAGCCACTGTCTAGTTCTTACCAAAGCCCTTCTCCCCTTATTTCCCAGTTTAGCCAGGTTACCAGCTCTAGGAGGAGTAGTGGCTATTCCAACTTTTTTCCCTTTAAGAATTATGGAGGCCACCAAGCTCTTGGGAAACTTAAATAGTGCCAGATTTTATGTAGCCTTCCTGAGATCTGTGTCTTAACACAATCTTCTCTCTAAGATCTTCAGATAGTTCCTTTGAATTCATAACTTTGTGTTCAACTGTGGAACCATCTACAAAGAGATGAGTGCCTTTCCTTACCATGTCCACTCAATTGAATTGACCACATCTGGACTCCAAACAAGGTGTAGAAATAAGTCAATGATGATGATCAATAGAATAGGATGCACCTGAGCCAAGTTTCATATAAAAAGGTCAGAATACTTGTGTCAATATGATATTTCAGTTTTTATTTTTAATAAATTTGTAAAATCATGTTTTGACTTCATCATTTTCGGATATTGAATTTTGAGAAGGCTGTAACATTGCAACATGTGGAAAAAATTGAAGGGGTCTGAATACTTTCTGAAGGCAGATGCTTCAGGTGTGGTTGTTTTGCCAAAAAGAAAAAATTCAGACGTGAGCATCAGTAGGCTTTGCGCCCTATGAGCCAAGTTACTCGATCTATTCTATAACATTTCAGTAATTATTTACCACTCTGATGCTGATCTTTCTGATCATAAAATAGGTTATTACGATAGCAATTAACGAGAAGAATTCATAATTAATTGCAGAATCACTGTATTTGCCAAAACTCTCAAGATATTATCAAAAATTCATGTAAGGGTTCCTCTAGAGTGCCTCTTTCTCTTGCGCGATTTGGCTCAAAAAGTAATCAGCTCATCGTCATCTCATAACAGGCTTAAGTTTCGAGTTTGGTATTACACACACACACACACACACAGACAGACACCCATCATTGACATATCAATGTTTTCGGTATGAGGGGCCCCTAAAACGTCAAGAACCATCGAAAACCGGGGATCAAAATGTTTAACGAATCTATTGCTTTTGCTCTTCCACCAGAGAAGGTATGTTATAGTGGGAGAAGGTGCAAAACAAAAAGTAAAAAAAACAACATTTTTTTAAATGCCATACCCGAATTCTATCATTTTAGCTAGATTGCAGAATAGGTAAAGCCCACTTGCTTTTTTAAGCCAAACTTCCTCACTACAAAAATAATCTGTCAAAAAGAGACGAGGAGAAAGACTAAATGTTAAACATAATGAAATAAAAATCAGAAGATCGAGAAAACAAAACGTTTGTATTCAAAATGCTCACTAATATTCTTAAACCAAAAATGAACCCAGAAACATAACCCAACAACAACCTGAGATGTCAATGAGCACACGGAACTGACTTTTAAAGAGTCATGCAGATGACATCACATGATGTGATTTTATGGTGGGGTGGCCAAATAACGGGGACCTGCATCCTAGCAACAGTTACTCAAAATGCATGCAAACACAAAAGGTCATCATGGTAATACAAATAAAGGAATGATAATGTTAACATCTGTCTGGAGACAAAAACTTATGAAAGAGAGATTCCAAAACTTTCCAAAATTCTACAAGACCTTGAAACAAAATGTATACAAAGTAGGACAAGTTTATATTCAACTGAATCATAAAAGTAGGAGGAAAGTAGTTTAGTAGGGAGGGCATAGATTGTAGTGGGGCTACATAGTAATAGTGTTGTTCAATGTTTGTACTGAGTGCGTTTTGTTTCCATCGTCCTGTTTGCTGTTTGTGTGCATCAGTAAATGTCGTAAATACAAGGGGGACGGATGATGGAAAGAGACCGCGGCCCCAAATTGGAAAACACCTGTTAACGATCAATCAATCACATCCGGCAGTACTATATGAACAATCGGGAGAGAACAGGGGAGAGAGAGGAGAGAGACGAGGATCACATTTCACCACGACGCATCAACTTACCTGCTGTTTCCCACATTGCGCCATTGCAAGCAGTTTGTTTTCATTCCGCCGGACTGACTTCAATTCCCTCATCACCAGAGACCCTGGGGTCGGATTACATCATCCACCACAAGCCAAGGATTCATGGTGAGGTTGCTCCATTTATTCCGGGAAATAGAAACGCTTCTCATATCAGTTGACCAGTCTTCCGCATTCAGAACAGTTGTACACTCGGACTCAAGTTCAATATCATTGCCATTTTCTGTGTTCATTTATTACTATCTGTGTTTTGTGTTTGTTATATGTTACTGGGGCAAGGGAGGGCTTGTCATTGAGTATATGTATAGTGTTGTCACATTATTGCTTTGGTGGTGGTTTATACATATATATTTTTTCTACGTTGAGAATGTGCAGTAGTGTTTTGTTTTTCATTTAATATATTCACTTATTTGACATACCTGTTTTTGCGTGCTTGTTTAAACCGGCGATTGTGGGAAAATTTTCATTTGTTAGAGGTACGGCTTGATATTTAGATTAGCCTCAGTAATTTATCCAGGCCACAGGTCTTGGAGGTGTAGCTGCAGGCTGGGTAAGGGGTCGGCCGTTACAAGATGAAGACAAAAATAATAACAACTGAGCACGGCAGGTAGCCCAACCAGAAATTCAACACACATATTGTGATATTTAGGCCAGGAAACTCTGTGCTTTTGCATTCTAGACAAGGTTTAGCTTAAAAGAGTAGTCAAAAGGTTGTTGGACCAGCAGCCATAATGTGCAACTCTCATAGCTCCTGGTAATAAATGTCTCTGGCTGGGCTGCTTCTGTTTTCTAGATCCTTCTCGAAGCTATCAGTCTTGTTCCTCACCAGGAGGACAGCTCAGAAGAAGCTGTCTTTGAATGTTATTAATTTTATGAAGACAGAAAAGGAATCAAGGTCCTGTTGGATTTGTTCAGATCAGTCATTGGTCTTGGCACATCTGGATTACATACCTCTCTACTGCCAGGGGTACCTGCATTCACTACCAAGTCACTGCAGATGATTCAAAATGCAGTGGCACGTATTGTGTTCAATCAAACAAAGTAGATGCATGTCACCCCTCTTTTCATGTATCTGCACTGACTCTCTGTAGCAGCATGCATCAAGTTCACATCCTTGATGCTTGTCTACAGAGCAGTCAATGGCTCAGTACCCATGAATACGGAGGCATTCATAAGTTCTTCAACTTCTTCTTACTGACTCAGGTCTGCTAGTGAATGGCATCTGGAGATAACACCTATACGTGGAATCAAATCTCAATTCAGACTCTCTTCACGTTCAGCTGTGATCTGAAGGAATGTGCTGCCCACCTCTATCCAGACTACTGACTTCCTAACTATGTTTAGGAAGCCTTTGAAGACTCTTGTTCAGTGAACATCTTTCTAATTGATATCGGTTTTGATGTGTGGTTCGTAGAAGCTAAGAAATGAGTAAGAGTTGTTTGGTTTAAAGCTCTTCACTTATGATGATCAAATTTGTAGTCTTGTTCCTCTACACTGTTTCAAAACAGTCCCAAGGCTGATGACACTCTTCAGTAAATAGCTTTTGGATAAAATCATCTGCTAAGTGAATAAATGTAAATCTAAATAATTGTAGATGCAGCCAACCTTTGCCCGTTTTTACATATGGCTTGAATGATTGCAGCCCAGTACACCTTTTAAATAACACAATACCTGAGGTCACTCCTGTAGTGGTTCTAAAGGAAATCCTTTATTCAAAAGATCTGAGGAAAGGCATATCTCAGTTCACCGTGCCAAATAGTAACAAATACAGGAGAGCTGAACTATATAAAGACTGCAAAAATTTGCATAACTCTGTGGTGTAACTACATGACATTGTTTTACACCAATCAAAATAACAAGAATAGAATAGTCAATCTGACACTGTATACACTTTTAGGCTAGAGTTTATGAAAGAGTTAAATACTTGAAAAACAAGTCATCAAAATATGTCATCATGCCAATTGTCCAAAAATACTCAGCATATCCCATATAACTGTGGTTCTCTGTCTGAAGAAAAACGTCCTAATGTTTGTGTGAAATTTACTCTTAAGTTTTTAACTGTGTCTTGTTGAAAGCATTTTAAAGTAACAGGGTTAAACAATGTCACTAAATCCATTCATCATTTTGAATATTTCAATCATATAACCTTTAACTTTCCTTTTGCTAAAAAGGCTCATCATCTCTTACCCTGGAAACAGCCTAGTCGGTCTTCTCTGGACCTTTTCTAGTGCTGCTATGTCCTTTTTGTACCCTGGAGACTAAAACTGCACACAGGACTCCAGATGAGGCCTTCACCAGTGTGTTATAAAGCCTGAGCAGAACCTCCTGTGACTTGTACTCCACACATCAAGGCGCCATATAACCTGACATTCTGTTAGCTACCTTGATGGCTTCTGAACACTGACAGGCAGTTGATAGTGATCCACTACGACTGCAAAATCATTCTCATAAGGTGTACTTTCAATTTTCAGAGCTCCCAATGTGTATTCTTATATAACATTTTTATCTTGTCTAATACTTTAAATTCACTTACATTAAATTTCATATGCCACAAATATATCCAAGTCCCTCTGTAATGATTCAATGGATTCAATGGATTATCCTCCTCGCTTGGTATCATCTGCAAAATTAACCAGCTTGTTATTTATTTTCCTATACAAATCATTTATATATACTCAGCAAAAAAAGAAACGTCCCCTGACTTTCAACTGTTTTTACTTTCAGTAGACTTAATGTGTAAATATTTGTATGAACACTAAAAGAGTCAACACCATAAGACATAAACTAAAAATGTTTCACAATGTGTCCCTGAATGAAGGGAGGCTCCAAATCAAAAGTACCAGTCAGTATCTGGTGTGGCCACCAGCTGCTTGAAGTACTGCAGTGCATCTCCTCCTCATGGACTGGACCAGATTTGTCAGTTCTTGCTGTGAGATGTTACCCCACTCTTCCATCAAGGCACCTGCAAGTTCCTGGACATTTCTGGGGGGAATGGCCCTAGCCCTCACCCTGCGATCCAACAGGTCCCAGACGTGCTCAATGGGATAGAGATCTGGGCCCTTCGCTGGCCATGGCAGAACACTGACATTGCTGTCATGCAGAAACTCACGCACTTTTTGCCACTCCTGTCTGGTCCAGCGAAGGTGGGTTTGTGCCCATAGGCGGCGTTGTTGCTGGTGATGTCTGGTAAGGACCTGCCTTACAACAGGCCTGCAAGCCCTCAGTCCAGCCTCTCTCAGCCTATTGCGGACAGTCTGAGCACTGATGGAGGGATTGTGTGTTCCTGGTGTGACTCGGGCAGTTGTTGTGGCCATCCTGTACCTGTCACGCAGGTGTGATATTCGGATGTACCGATCCTGTGCAGGTGTTGTTTCACGTGGTCTTCCACTGCGAGCATGATCAACTGTCCTTCCTGTCTCCCTGTAGCGCTGTCTTAGGTGTCTCACAGTGTGGACATGGCAATTTATTGCCCTAGCCACATCAGCAGTCCTCATGCCTCCCTGCAGCATGCCTAATGCACGTTCATGCAGATGAGCAGGGACCCTGGGCATCTTTCTTTGGGTGTTTTTCACAGTCGGTAGAGAAGTCTCTTTAGTGTCCTGCGTTTTTAGAACTGTGACCTTAAATGCCTACTTTCTGTAAGCTGTTAAGGTCTTAACAACCATTCCACAGGTGCATGTTAATTAATTGATTATGGTTAATTGAACATGCATGGAAAACATTGTTTAAACAATTTACAATGAAGATCTGTAAAGTTATTTGGATTTTTAAAACATTATTGTTGAAATACACAGTCCTGAAAAAGGGACGTTTCTTCTTTTGCTGAGTATATATATATATCTACATATACACACATACATATACATACACACACATATATACACACAAATACATATATATACATACACACACATATATATAAACATATATATACATACTGTACATATCTACATATATACATACACACACACACACACACACAACTATCGTATATGTTGAAGTTCTATTTAAATTTTAAATAGAAGGAATTTTTATTTAGTCGACAGAATATTATTCCGGAATAAATCAACTCAAACCTTAAATAACTTATAATATTTTGCTCTCCATAAAAATATATCCTGTCTAAATTATACAAGTTAGAAATAAAGTAAATGTTAAAAGAACAAACATTCAAATTTCTTTACTCTTATGTAATTTTATATAAAAAATAAACTTAAATTTTAAATATCCCAAAAGATTTTGCTCTCCATAAAAATATATCCTGTCAAAATTATACAAATTCAAATATGAACATGGTGCATAACAAAACCTGGAAACATAAATAAAATTTGTTCTTTTCAGCAATAACAAATCAAATCAATCAGTTTATGAACAAAGTGCGTATTTGGGAACACCGTAGTGTCGACTTGGTTCAACATTACTTGGCAACAGGGAAAGTGGGGCAAGTTGCACTGGTGCATTTGTGTCTCCCATAAAACTAGCTTCACTTGAAATCACTTTGTGATTTTGCACGGGTAAAAACGTCTGCTGAAGTGTCAGATTCTTCTTGAACTCTTCTGCTTTCTGTATCTTGTGCATTGCATTCAGGTCTTTCAGGTTATCTTGATGTTTTGTCTCATAATGCCGTTTTAGATTAAATTCTGTAATTACACCCACATTTGCTCCAGAAATGAGACACACGGGTTTACCGGCAATGTCAGTAAACATATACTCAGCCTCCCATCGGTTTTTAAAGGCTCTATGTTCAGAATCACCTGTTCTCTTCGGCATCGTGTGGGCTAGCTTCGCAATAACTTGCAGCATCATAAGCTAGACTTGATTAATGCGGTAAGTGTTCGGCAAGGCAGCTGAAGCGCTGCATTATGGGATCTGTAGTTTATTGTGTTACCAGCGCTTCATATCCCCGGGCCATTAATAACAATAATACAGTATATAAAATGATCTCGCGGGCCGGATATAATTACACGCCGGGCCGGATGTGGCTTGCGGGCCTTGAGTTTGACACATATGGACTAAATAGAACTTGAAAAGATATATTTTTTCAAATGTGATCGCGCATTTCAGATAGAGTTGACGCGCACTACAGTACATCGAGCCCGCGTGCTATTGTGGTTTTGCCTGCGTGCCTCAATAAGTCATCCTCCCCTCGCTCTTACTTTTTTACCGTTCATCTAATGAATACACTGAGTATGGCTTTACCAAAACAATCATTGATGGCGAATTAAGTATCCATTATTCGAGTATGTAGATCGGGGTATATATATACATATATATATACCTGCGTATCGCAGCAGAGAAGTAGTGTGTTAAAGAAGCTATGAAAAAGAAAAGGGAACATTTTAAAAATAACGTAACATGACTGTCAATATACAGTATTTGTTTTGTGAGTGTTACTGAGTGTTGCTGTCATCAAGGATTTGATTATCATTATTTCTTTCAATCAGGTTCGTATTTGTAGGATGTGTTGTGTTCAAGTTACATTCCGTGTTTGTCAATCGTTGTAAAGATGACAGGTTTCATTCATCGATTCGTTTCTTACTGCATCAATAAACAGCTCGTCTTCTTCTTTATCTGAGACCTGACACACTGCATGCACGGTTTTTTTTTTACACTGTCTTCCTTTAGCGGGACATTGACTTTTTCCACCGTGTGCTTTGTTTCCACAGTAGCTGCATTTATGAATATGCTTGTATGTATCAGACGCTTCATATTTTTTTGCTGCCTTCTCAATTGTGTAATTCGTTTTTTGTTCAGCGCTCTTTGGAACTGTTGCTTTTTGTCTGTGCACTGCGTCAGTTCACGTGAGCCGCTCGGTGTACATGCATCGAAGTTTCCCAGCTGTGCTGGTGCCATGTCGTGCTATGTCCATGGCTGTATTTAATGTTACCGAAGTCCTGGCACTTAAAACTTTCTCTCGCAGTTTCGCTGAGTTTGTGCCAAACACCACCCTGACCATCTCATCTTCCTCTGCATAAGCACAGTCCTTCACCCGTGAATATTTAGTGGCAGTTTGCTATTGGATTGCCGCTGACGGACGGCCTTATATGGGCAGGCACTAAATTACAAACGCCAGCGGCAGCCTGTCTATGAACTTAATTTAAAGTTTAGGTTTACATCGTGCTTTGTTTCCGAAGTAGCATCACTCATGAATATGGTTGGATATGTCACTCGCTCGCTTCTTATTGTTTCGTTACCTTCTCAATTATATAATGCATGTTTTTATCAGCGCTTTTTGGGGCTCTTCCTGGTTTTCTACGTACTGCGTGATTACGTAGGAGGCATGATGATGTTACACGAAACTCCGCCCCCACGGCGTTCAAGCTCATCTCCATTACAGTAAATGGAGAAAAACAGCTTCCAGTTATGACCATTACGCGTAGAATTTCGAAATGAAACCTGCCCAGCTTTTGTAAGGAAGCTGTAAGGAATGAACCTTGAACCTGCCAAATTTCAGCCTTCTACCCACACGGGAAGTTGGAGAATTAGTGATGAGTCAGTCAGTGAGTGAGTGAGTGAGTGAGTGAGTGCTTTGCCTTTTATTAGTATATATATATATATATATATATATATATACTA
>JANRMT010028174.1:32687393-32713214 GCA_026402145.1 Polypterus bichir lapradei | reverse complement strand
AATAAGAAATCAGGAAGGGGGCAAATAGTTTTTCACACCACTGTATACCTATGTCTCTGTTTTATTTTTTTGTCTGTAAGGTGCATAATAATTCAGCATGAGCAGGAACACTCAATAAAACTGAATAAAAAAAAAATCAAGTGACGGTGAGATATGAAGCAGGCAGATTCACCATCATTTGTGTGTCAGCTTTTATCCCTCCAGACCAGAGAATATGCAATTCCATTGTCTCAAAACACCACTCACATCTACAGTTATTCCCAGTTTCAGATAAAAAGTAACTGTGTCAGATCTGGGGCAGGGGGTTAGGAGGGGAGGCATTGGACGTTATATTGTGATCGTGACTGAGAGAATAAAAGTGAAAAAAAAAACACTAACTTTTACAAGTGCTATAATTTTACACCGGCTGTCACAGACACAAATCAAATGTATTTCTTTATTGTATAATATTAACAATAAGAGTAGCTCACTGCAAACTCACAACCTCTGGATTATAAGTAGGCAGATCTAACCGCTGCACCATGGAAGCTGTCGTATTGTACTTTCACCTTTTGTGAAAGTGTTTGATATTTTGCCATCAGCCTTCACACATTATACAGTTCACGTCTACATTTTGTCATTTATTACTAAAACATGAAAAACGTTTCTGTTTTAACATGTGTTTACATAGATTGTTGTAGACACAAAACACACATCAAATTGTTTCCCCTTACAATTCTGGGTAGCTCACTCCTAGATAATCAAGGCTTCCTGCCTGTTCTGAGGTGATGGGGGGGATGACATACCAGGCTGCTTGCTGCTTGGGCTTTTCGACACATGTAGAAGACAAAAGAGGCTGACGGAGAGGTGCGAAGGGATTTAAGGTGGGTCGGATTTATGAGTTTTTTAGTTAGCTCTAGTAATTCTAATTAAGAAGTATGTAGTGATTCACACACAAAGACCACATAGAAGAACAAATACAATACAAACCATTTAACGTGCTACTTTAGTTACGATGGTATTTGAGAAACTAGTAAATTAAATAATTTCAAGATGAAGTTTATTATGTTCTGTCTTAATGACAAAATAAACTATGTGATTAAAGTGAAAATTTTGAGATTAATGTTGACATTTCAAGCTTTATTCCTACTGTGTCCCTATTTTTTTTTTCTTTTCTCTGTTCCCTAATAAGCTTTCATATGACACTCAGATGGTGGGCTCGCCTTTTCACGGCGATTTTGATATCTGACAACTTCTTTTTTATTTTGGGCACTGTGCGACTTTGTGAACTTGAGCTTTCAAGTTTCTCTGACACTCTATGTCATTCGATCAACTTCCTTTTGTTGTTTATACCACTGTTTAAACCAACAAATAGTATGTTTTTCCTTGACTCCACTTGGTATTCGCTGAAATTCTTATATTTTCCCCTGTGCTTTTGCCATTTCCTTTTCACAGAACGCTGAGCTTAAGGGCTATTTATATTGATTTGCATATTCAAAGAGGCGTAATTCTGGGAGGAGTTGGGGAGTGGCAGCATGTGCGTGCACGTGCGTTACTGTTCACGCTGACTGGGACTTATGTAGTGGAAGAACGTGGAAGTTGGCGAACACAAAGATTTATGCATCTGGATTTTTTTGTGCATACACGCATTTCCACTTTTGTCCGTACGCCATGTTTTAGTGTGAATTCTACGCATGGTGTTATGCATAAGGCCCCTGGAGATCTCGGCCAACAAGCTGCCTGCTCCCATTGGCCAATCTACAGCTGAGTCAGTGTTGGACAGGCCAATCTGATGAAAGGACCCTTCTAACCCATGACTCCAGTGCTCCTTTATCTGAAATGACTTTTCTATAGGCAGACAAACAACTTGGAAGTAGAGGGTTTCAACTCCTTCTGTTACCATGCTTCTAAAGTTTAGTAATAGATCACATTAACTGTTATATTCTGCCTTCCTTAGATACACTTCACGATGGCATAGCTCAAGTTTGTGCCACTCGGGCCGGGGCGGTGCTTCAATTTGCCACCCTCCAAAATATCTAAATATGTTAACCTATTTAAATAGAAAATAAAATGACAGATAGAGAAAAATTAAGACAAATTTTGCATAGATTTATTCATATATAAAGAAACAGCAATAATTTTTCACAAATAATTATTTATCAGCTAGACAAGAATATTATATAGACACACTGATAAGCCATGTTCTAATTATTAGTTTAATATAATTATGCTGCGAAAACCACAACCAGTGTAGTGTACAAGTGACAGGAGGGGATGTGTTCTGCGCAGAGCAAGAATGCATTCGGATTGATAATGGAACGAAATTATGAATTGTAAATTAGTTTATCTTCCTAGAAATTATTATTGGTGTAATTCATCCATCCATCCATTATACAACCTGCTATATCCTAACTACAGGGTCACGGGGGTCTGCTGGAGCCAATCCCAGCCAACACAGAGCGCAAGGCGGAAAACAAACCCTGGGCAGGGTGCCAGCCCACCGCAGGGCACGCACACACACCAAACACAATTTAAAATCGCCAATGCACCTAACCTGCATGTCTTTGGACTGTGGGAGGAAACCGGAGCACCCGGGGGAAACCCACGCAGACACGAGGAGAACATGCAAACTCCACACAGAGAGGACCTGGGAAGAAAACCCGGGTCTCCTAACTGCAAGGCAGCAGCGCTACCACTGTGCCACCATGCTGCCCTTATCGGTGTAATGTTTATGTTTATTTTTGTTATTGTCTCATAAATTTCAACTGCTGTGTCTGATGCCGTCACAGAAGGACAGTCTGAAAATAATTTTTGAAACGTTTGTGGATAAAAATCAGAGAATTTTACTCTTTTCATTCATGAGTGATATTTTTCCGAACCCCACTGCTTACACACGAATTGTACTTAGAATTTTGGCCAATAATGCCTCCCCAAAAAATGTGCTGCCCAGGGAGAATTGCCCCTTGCTACGCCACTGAAAATTCAATGTACTGTACACATCAAGTTTACGCAGAAGTAAACAATCTTGTATCCTTGCCTCTTTGGCTCCTGCTTGCCATTTTGCCAGTTTACCATTCATTGGTTAGATTCATGCCATGTGACATTGATGGCATTTTTTTCTTTTGTCTATATTGTACAGTTACTTTTGTGACCAGGCAATGTACATACAAAGTATACACAAAACACAGCCAATTAATCCCAATCCAAGACAAAAAAAAGTTAGTTTCTTCTCCTCCTCGACCAAGATGAGGTTTCACCTGCTGCCTCCTGACTCTGACCCAAAGTGTCTTTGCAGCAGGCTCCTTTTATGGTGGACTCAGAAGTACTTACGGTGACGTAGCATAGCTCGTTGGAAACACTTCCAGGTCATATGGAAGCCAGGGAGGTCCACCCCCAAGGCAGTGCCCTCTATTGTTCCCCACTGTCCCCTACATGCTGCACCTCTGGATTCCAACTCCTAAGCAGCCTTGTAGGTGTCCAAACTGAGACCATATGTGAGAGACACTGCCACCTAGTATTGAGGGGGATGCAGTGCCCCCTTGCCTTCAGTTCTTAACAATCCATTGGCTCTATGTGCATACCAGTTAAGATGGGCATTATAAGCCATCCTGGCCAGGTAATGTCCGTAAGTGTGCCATCCCTCCATTATGGCATCCTGGCCAGGTAAGGGATTTTCTTCTGTCCTGGATGGGATTCCTGTCCATCCTCTTGCTTTTTAATTAAAATGTAAATATGTGTGACAGATGTCTGGTCACACTTACAGGTAATCTTATCTAGACAACATTAAAATATCTGCCTATGCCACACAGTTTTTATTAAGAGACTGGTAACTCTTGAGATTTACAGATAATAACACACAGGTTTCTCTGAATTGGGCGGTGAGTAAACCCACAATGAAAGACACCGCAGCAATTTCAAGAAAAGCAACAATATTAAATACATGCAAAAGATAGAAGAACATATGAATTTAACAATATCAGAAACGAAAACCATTTTTTAAAAAGAAAAACACACAGTTCACACTCTTAAAGTCCATTAAAAACAATAAGTGGAGGATAACAACCTTTAGTGGTGCAGAGTTGTGTTACTCCTACAATCGTCCAACTGTCCAAGCATGCACTCTGTTCACTGGATGCTCGTTTCCCAACAGACATTTTGCCAAATTTTCCTTATGTTGACCGAGGCGCACCTCGCTTCTCATCTGTCAGCTTCGTTTGGTCCTTTCGTGGGACTTTCCCCTCTTGCAGGACCCATCTCTCTGGTGGAACAGCCTCTTCCTCCCTGGTGATAGGTGTTGCCGTTTGTGTGCCTCGCATCATACCAATCACGTACCCCCGTCTGCCTGTGAGCCCCTGTGCTCTGTGCGAGTGGCCTTGGTAGTGTTCTCAGTGGACTGTCCCTCAACCCAGAAATATAAATCTCCTTCAGTCCCTGCCTAGATCAACATGACGATGGATTAAACAATGGCCTATATCAATTTCCAGAGCTTGACAAATAATGTAAACACAAGTTAAATAAAATGTATTGTTACCAACTATCAAGGAGAACATATATGCTGATTAAAAGCCAAAGTCCCTAGACTTGTTAATTTCCAAGCCAGGTAAATACAAACATATTCCCAGGAAGGAGGCATTTCTTTCATCACAATATTGAGCTGTATGTATTATGGCGGATGGCTGGGGATACTGCCCAGCCGGGATACCTGGAAGGACCGGGAGAGGGACAATACTTCCCCTGGGGCACGAGAGGGCAGCCGACCCTGGTCTGCATGGGAGCCACAGGATCAGAGCTTAGAAACTCATTCCTGGTGGGGCCCGTGAGTGACAACCAGAAGTGCTGCCGGAAGAGAGTCCAGGTACGCCCAGAGTGCTTCTGGGTACTCATTCGGCACTTCCGCCACACCAGGAAGTGCTGTCAGAAGATCATCAGGAAGCATCTGGAGCACATCTGGGGCATTACAAAATGGCCCGCCTCACTCCATCAGATGAGCCGGAGTCAGGAGGAAGAGGACGGAGCTTACGAGGAGAGGTGTAGAGGCGGCAGAAGACTTGAGAGAGAAAGAGAGAGAAAACAAGGGGCTGAGATTGGCTAATTGAGCATTGTGTGGTGCTATATAGGAGAAAAATCATTAAACGTGTGTGATTTTGGACATCTGGTGAACTTCCACAGTATGTTTAAGCAGTTCAAACTTCAAAGCAGGTGGCTCTTTAGCAAGACAGCAATTATCTGTGTCTTGTAGACAACCTTCACAATAATCAGTAACAGGATTATTCAGGAAATTTGCCTTTAAACTTTAAATCATCCCAGTCCCAACAATGGGTGCATATTGTCCCTTCATTTACTGATCTTTAAATATAATATTTACATGTTTCTTTGCCTAGAAGAAAAACACAAAAATGTGTCCCGCTGACTTGTGCATCAAATGAATGAGTAGCATATGTTTGTTTTATCTGAAAATGTAAGTGTGTGCTGCAAAATACAGTAACTATATAAAAGCCTAATGGGTGCCAGTAAATAACTGCATAACTGAGTTAATAAAAGGGAAAATGGCTCTTTAGAGTTTGTCTTCATATCTGCTATTCAGTATCAAAGTGTTCAGTTTAATGGAATTTGGTTTTATTTTAGCTGTCACTCATTCTGGGGTGGAGGAGGAAAATAAAAAGTGCATGAAAGGAAACCTGTTAGTAAGGCAAATGGAAAATCAAACATCTTCTTGAACTCAGGACCGTTGTGGTGCCGTTATGTCTGGGCTTTAGTGTCCGAGATGCAGACTGGTCTCACAGTATAATGATTTTTTTCTCTGGAGGAAGCCCAGCAATGTGTGTAATGGGGCGTTAAGGGGTGTTTGCTTGTGGAAATATGCAGCATGTCAACATTTTTATAAAAACGCCCTGCAAGTAAGTGCTGAATGAAAGGCATACATAGAATTGATTTTACTGGTGTGCCTCAGGTTTACATGCATTACGCATCTATGGAGAAAAACATGGAACATGTGAGCAAGTCTGTAGGGAGCCTTGTTCTCTAACCCCAAGAAAAACCTTAAAAACTCTGCGTTGTGAGTTTCGTATTCCACAATTGGAAATTACCAGTGAAGCTTATAGAGGATAGAGGCATTGAGATTAATAGCAAAAAACACAGAATAATAAGACATGACAAGACACGATAGAACTTTATTTGTTCAAGAGGGAAATCTGGCTTTTTACAGAAGCTCTTTAAATAAATCAATACATAAATAGGTAGATAAGTAAGTAAGTAAATCAATAATTGTACACACTCACTTTAGTCTGAATACACCAGAATAATTAAAAAGCAAAAACAAAATTAAAAAGAAAGAAAACTTCTGACTTGGCAGTCCCAGTCCCAGTGAGGAATTATGCAGACTTATTCCTGTTGGTATGATGGACCCTGTGTTGCATTTCTTGACATACTTCTGCTGAATGATTTATTGGCTGAAAGTCCTCAGCATTGTTGTGTCAGAGAAATGATGTGCAGCATTGTTCATAATGGCAGTTAGTTTTGTTTTAATTCTCTTCCTTGCTAACACCTTCAGGGAAGTCCAGAGTGTGTCCAGTAACCCTTGAGCCTACCTTTTTAATTTGCTTGTTGATTTAGTGAACTTCTTTTGAACAATATCTAAGATTTAAGGGAAAAGTACAAGATGGAGAAGTTAACATCCAGGGAGAAAGGATTAAAATGGTGGAAGAGTTTAAATATATAGGTTTAACAATAACAGAGGGTGGAGAGCAAGATTTAGAAATAAAACATAGAATGCAATTGGGTTGGAAAAACTAGAAAAAAGACTTTCTCATATACTCAGATATGAGGATGGATATTTGCGGAGTAAGCCACAAGCTAATTATATTTTTATACTATGTACATTAAAGAGCCGTCAACATCAAATCAAATTAAAAATATATTGAACAATTCTTATTAAAGTAAGTGCTGTTGCCTCGCAGTTAGGAGGCCTGGGTTTGCTTCCCAGGTCCTCCCTGTGTGGAGTTTGCATGTTCTCCTCCAGGTGCTCCGGTTTCCTCCCACAGTCCAAAGACATGCAGGTTAGGTGCATTGGTGATCCTAAATTGTCCCTAGTGTGTGCATGGTGTGTGGGTGTGTGTGTGTGCCCTGTGGTGGGCTGGCGCCCCGCCCGAAGTTTGTTCCTGCCATGCACCCTGTGTTGGCTGGGATTGGCTCCAGCAGACCCCCGTGACCCTGTGTTAGGATATAGCGGGTTGGGTAATGGATGGATGGATGGATTATTAAAGTAAAGTTGATTAAATCATACTCAGCAACTGCATAAATAAAAAATTTGCATTGATAATTTTATTTTGCCGAACAATTAAGGAAAATTACCAATTTTAGTACGCAATAGTGGGTCAAAAGTTGCAAGGGACTTTTATAATGTATGTACTGTAATACGTATGCACCAAATGTTGCTTACATAAAGCAAAAACATTCTCAAATATGTATTACCATTTGAACATCAAACTGAAAATTTCGATTATCTCGAAAACCGGACATTTTTTGAAAATATGCAAAGCAACAAAAAATGCTTAAAATGTGGTGCTTTACCATAATATGATGTCCATCCATCCATTATCCAACCCGCTATATCCTAACTACAGGGTCACGGGGGTCTGCTGGAGTCAATCCCAACCAACACAGGGCACAAGGCAGGAAACAAACCCTGGGCAGGATGCCAGCCCACTGCAGGGCACACACACGAAGAACACACTAGGGACAATTTCGGATTGCCAATGCACCTAACCTGCATGTCTTCAGACTGTGGGAGGAAACCGGAGCACCAGGAGGAAACCCACGCAGACACGAGGAGAACATGCAAACTCCACGCAGGGAGGACCCAGGAAGCAAACCCAGGTCTCCTAACTGCAAGGCAGCAGCGCTACCACTGCGCCACATAATTGATGTGAAATTATCAAATTTTTACTATTTTGGGGGAAGCATTTCAGGTAAAGTACCATTTCCGGTTAGAGGAATTAGCTGAGAAGTTGAGAGAAATCTACGTTTTGTACCTAATACTTGTATGCAAAATTTGGTTGACCAAAGTAAAAGCATAATCAAGTTATTGTGTTTACATACACACACACACACACAGACAGACGGAGAGACAGACAGACACATAATTCCAAAAATAGTATTTTTGGACTCAGTGGTGTCTAAAATGTCGAGATTCATCAAAATCTCGAAATCAAATTTTTGGATGATTACAATACTTTTCCTATACTTTGTATAAGAGAAAGTAAAAAGTATTGGGAGTGCTATATGACCAAAGAATTAGTGCAAGAAGGATAATGTGTATACAACAGTGGTCAGGCCAGCATTGTTGTATGGATCAGAAACCTGGGCAGTTAAAAGTGCGCATCCTACAGACAGGAGGATGTTGAGATGGATGTGTGGAGTAACAAAGCCTGATAAGATCAGAAAATGAGAGAATCAGAGGTACGGCTAAAGTTGGGGAAAACTCTAGGAAAATACAAGAAAGATAGTTAAAGTGGTATGGGCCTTAAGTAAGATGATAGCTAAATGATATGGAGAGACGAATCATGGATATGGTGGCATTGGTATGGAGAAGAAGAGGATGGCCAAAGAGAAAGAGGATTGACTGTGTGAATGGGGAGCCAAAGGAGAAAGAGGTGTTAGGCAAGGAAGTGTACCACAGACAAAACTGGGAGGATAATGGTGAGATATAGTGGCTTCACATAGAAGTGGAAAAAGCATTAGAAGAAGAAATTGCCAGTGAAACAAATTTTTGTCAGTTTTTGTGAAACAGTACTATTCATACAGCTATTGTTACAAGCCACATTCTATTCCCCCTTACTGGCAATCTTTTTCACTCTGTCCTGATAACATTAACTAGAGGAAAAGGCCAACATCTCGATGAAATTATGGCCGAACAGAGCTCTTTAATTAACTTGCCACTTTGAAAACCAAAGGTAGAACTCAAAGAAACTCTTCCTTCACTGTTCCATCATGAATCAAAGAGCAGTGATTGAAGTCACCACCATGAACACACATCCTCCTGTGATGTCACTGAACCAGCTGCCTACCTAACCTAAATTAAGCATCATTTCTTGTACCACAAGGAATAAAAAGTTCCAAGATTTTTCAGTCAAGTTACACAAGCAGTTCTCTTTCTTTGAGTACAGTTCATTGAAAGATTCTGTGGACTACCCTGTTTTATCCAAGTTGACCCACCTTCTGATTTCTGGCCTCAACACATAGAGAGTGGTTGCATTGGTGTCTGCAAAAAAAAAACAACAAATATTAGCTTTTAGGACCCGGAAGAAAAAAAAAAGTTTTATGTACAGTCCCTTCACAGAGTATTCAGACCCATTCATTATTTTCACATTTTGCTATTGCTGCACTCTTGTACTAAACCCAATTAAATAATATTTATCCCACATCAAGCAACACTCACTACCTCAAAACAACAAATCAAAAGAA
Organism: Polypterus bichir lapradei; assembly: GCA_026402145.1. Lineage (NCBI taxonomy): Eukaryota > Metazoa > Chordata > Cladistia > Polypteriformes > Polypteridae > Polypterus > Polypterus bichir. The sequence continues at coordinate 32,703,773 of JANRMT010028174.1, read as the reverse complement.
GAATATTGCTATGACATTTGACGTTTGGCTCAGGTGCATCTCATTCTATTGTTCATCATTCAGATGTTTGATTGGTCCTGATTAGGAAAGCTGTCTGCAGAAGGTCAAACTGTTGAGCAAAAACCATGCCATGAGGTCGAAGGAATTGTCTGCAGAGCTTAGAAAAAGGATGGGGTTGAGGCACAGATCTGAGGAAAGCTTCAAAAATGTCTGCAGCATTGAGTGTTCCCAAGAGCACAGTGGCTTCCATAATTCTTAAATGGGTGCAGTTTGGAACTGCCATGAATCTTCCTAGAGCTTGCCACCTACACAAATTGAGCAATACTGGGAGAATGGCCTTGGTAAGAGAGGTGGCCAAAAACTCAGGCTGTGCTCCATTGTACCTGCATGGAGATTGGAGAAACTTCTAGAATGGCAACCATCATTGTAACATTCCACCAGTTTAGGCTTTAAGACAGAGTGGCCTGGGAGAAGCTTTCCCTCAGTAATAGAGACATGGAAGCCTGCCAGGTGTTTGCAAAAAGGCACCTAAAGGACTCTCAGACTGTGAGAAACAAGATTCTCTGCTCTGATAAAATGAAGATCAACATGTCTGGATGAATCAACTGTACGATACAACAGCAATACTAACATTTTTTTCTATAGCCCAAAATCAGACAAGGAATGTCTCAATGGGCTTTTACAGGTCCTGCTAAGAAGACAAGCAAAAAAAACAAAAAACCTTGTAGGGGAAAAAAATCTTGAGAAAGGTAATTCAGAGGGAGACCCTCCTCCAGGTAGGCTGGGTGCGTAATGGGTGTCAAAAAAATTGGTTATACAGAATATGCACAACAGAACATAAATAATCCTATTAACGGAGCTAGATAGCCAATCTATCATTGCCATCTCAGAAATACAACACAACAGTATAAACTAAAAGGCAAAATGCAAGAATAGATAATGCAAACCAGTACAAAACTATCACATATGTGGACACACATTTGTTCAAATACATCAAAAACAATAACATCTGTCCACTGTGGCATCCGGCCGGGGCTGGAGCCCAGCCGGGACGCCCAGGAGGACTGGAGGAGGGCTTGTGCCTCCTCCAGACCGCGAGGCGGCGTCCACCCTGGTTATGTTGGGGGCCTCGGGTAAAGGGCTCGGAAGCCCAGCCCTGTAGGGACCCATGGCCAACGCCAGGCGACACCCCGGTGCCTGAATATCCCTGGAGCCCAGCACTTCCGCCACACCAGGAAGTGCTGGGGGGAAGACGACAGGGGACACCCGGACGGCTTCCGGGTGCGCAGCCGGCACTTCCGCCACACTGGGGCGTGTCTGCGGAGGAGTGCCGGGAAGCAGCTGGAGCCCATCCGGGTTCCTATTTAAGGGGCCGCATCCCTTCAGTCGATAGCAGAAGTTGGGTGGAAGTGGACAGAGATGGAGAGAGGATTGGAGGCGGCCAGGAGATAGGCACAAGGACTGTGAGGCCTGGACATTTGGAGGAACGGTGCTTTAGGCACTGGGAAGTGCACTGACTTTATTGTAAATATTGTAAAATAAACATGTGTTGGGTGAAATTAAGATGTCCGCCTGTCTGTGTCCGAGTTCAAGTCCACACCATCAATATCAACATCTCTCCATCAGCTAATTTTATTATCACGGCCTAGTTATAGAAAAGGAGTCAGACAAGCCATACTCAGTCAGAGTCCTGGAGACCTCGTCCATCAATCAATCTCCTCCTATTAGCCATTCTGGGCCGACCAATCTGATGAAAGGTCCCTTCTATCCAATTAATTCCAGTGCTCCTTTATCGGAGGTGATATTTTCATGGCAGGTAAATGACAAGGCAGTAGAACAGTGGCAGTGGAATACCATCCCAATGATTAAACATGGTGGTGGCAGCATCGTGCTGTGGGGTTGTTTCTTTAAAGTAGCAGGGCCTGGGAGACTAGTCAGGGTTGAGGGAAACCTGAACAGAGAAATGTACAGAGATATCCTTAATGAAAACCTTCTCCATAACACTCTGGACCTCATAGTCAGCCAAGGCTCACCTTCCAACAGGACACAAAGTAAAAACAACGAAGATATGGCTTAGGAATAACTAGGGAATGTCCATGAATGGCCCATCCAGAGCCCATACTTGAACCCAACCCAATATCTCAGTTTCCATCCAACGTAACAGAGCTTGGGGAGATCTGCAGAGAAGAAGCTCAGAAAGTCCCCAAATCCAGATGTGTGAAGACTGTCACATCAAACCCAAGCACACTCCAGGCTGGAATCGCTGCCAAAGGGGCTTCAATGAAGTATTGAGTAAAGGGTCTGAAAACTTGTGTCTACCTGTGTCAAATCCTGTGTTCGCTTTGTCAAATTGGGCAACTGAGTGTTGCTTGATGAGGAAGAAAATGAAATTAAATAATCTGAGCAAAAGGCTGCAAGATAACAAAATGTGAAAAAAGGTTAAGGGGTCTGCAGGCCCTGAAATTTTGCACCACTTGCAGCTGCCTGAGGTCTAGTATCTGTGATATAGAATACATGTGGTGTAATGTCAACTTAACATATGTCTTTCAAAGCTATGTCCAAAGCATTACTTACTGCTTACCAGGCTCAAATTTTCAATCCATTTTCATTTAATAATGTAACTGCTTTAGGATTTGTCCCTATTTCAGAAATAACCAATGGAGGGTCAGTTAAATTGAAAGAGAAAGATGGATGGACAGATTCATTCATTGTTTAAGGAGCCTGACAAATCTCTGACTATTATTTATTGCTCCTCATTCGCAGTGTCCGTCATTCTTTTGTACCTGACTCTGGCGGTTCACTTGATGGTTGTTGGTTGTAAGAAAGAAATGTAAATAACGAGAGCACCTTAAAAACACTTCTGTACAGTATGGTTTTTGTTGGTGCTGATGTACTGTGAGTTCTAATTTGTTTTTGTAAGATCACCCGTGTTAAATGTCCCGTCATTATGAATACTCATTGAATCAATGAAAGTGCCGTTAAACTCTATTTATGTTTACACTCTGAAGTGAGTCATCTTTAATATTTATCGCATTTATATAAAATGCATGCACTTGCAATCTGAAAACACCTTTGTGTTTTATATTTTGTGATTCATGTCATGACATTTCTTTTAATAAATTTTTAACAAAGTGGACTGTTCACCTCTAAAATAAAGACAGTCCAGGTGGAGTTGTTTCTTACATGTGAATAGAATTTTGGATCAGTGTATCTAGACGGTACTATTTAAGAGATGATATATTTTATATTTAATGTATTCTTTAGCTGTCTCTTAACCTTACCAATAGTTTTTTCACGTATTAGTTTTGTGAAAACAGACATCCTACAAGAAGGGAGGATTTGAAGAGAAAAACAGCAAGAGCGGTCAATGCAATTGTTAACTACAACTGGATCTGTTATTTTTTATAAATGAGGCTAAAATGCCACCTACACTAGATGACCTTAAAATCTTAAGATCCCCTTACCATCAAATAGATGTAAAGTAGGCTGTGATACAGGGCCACCAGTCGGATGACATGGGGGAGAGAAAGTGAATAGTGATAGTGATGATCTATAAATAAATCAAGAAATCATATTTTTCATAAGAGTTTTGGTTGGCTGTCGATGTTCTCCTTGTCATTTTATTAAATAATTAGGCATCAAGTCACCTCTCCATATTCAGCACAGTTTTGTTTTTTTTTACCCTGAAGTAAAAGTGCTTGCAATCCAAAGCACTCGTATATCAAAGTGAATTTCCCCATAAGAAATAATGGAAACTCAGATGATTCGTTTCACAACCCAAAAACTATTCATATAATTGATTCATATCATGGCTGGTGTGAGTGAGTTTCTAAACTCTTTTGGGATTCCACCGAACGGGGCAACAGGTGGGAGAGTGTCCCGAAGCAACCGCAGGCTCCAAGCGCTGTAGCAGTTTGCCGTAAAAGCGAATCCGAAATATAGGACATGCTATAAGCGCCTGCTGTTGATGAGTAATACAGGAACATTATAAATGTGCAGGGCACAGTATTACTTGGCCCCGACCCTGCCTGACTGCTGTGTCTGTGTATAGTTAGTGGTTGATCCCGCTACAATAAATAACCGTGCTGTTCCTGTTTCAAGCTAAATAAAGCTGGTGTTGCTAAAGTACTGAGACTCAGCTTCATGTTTTGGGGTGTAAGACAGGGACTGTCACGTTACAACAAACACACGTGGTCACCATGCTATAGTAAACAGTATACGCTCATACGGATGTTGACTATATAAGTGAGACACGCCGACTCAGATGGAGAAAGGGAGATGATTACCCACAATCCCGCAGCGAGAGAGAGAAGAACCATCGGCTCAGTTCTGATCACGTGACGCTTGGCAGACAAAGCGTATACGTATTACTCATATTGCAATACATCATTCGTTTATTAAGTCAAAATTTATTAAATTTTAGCTCATCTTGCAAAACACTCGCAAACCAAGGTTCCACTGTATTACTTTTATTACAAATTCTCTCAGTTTTCCAGGTTCACCCAGGTAGGCCAAGCTGAACAGAATTTTTCATGTCCGAATGCTATTACTGATGTAAATCTCATTTAGTCATCTTTTTCAACACAACACCTACATTTTTATTTTCATTTAAACATGTTGCTCAAAGTGCTTTACATGATGCTTGTTATGGTGGAGTTAGTTCTTCAAATTATTTGGTGTTTTCTTCTCGTTTTCCTATGAGTTCTTGTGCTCATTTTAGGGTTTTAATGGTTTATGATTCCGAATCTGACATTTGTTTTTTGATCAGAAATATTCTCTTGCTTTTGTTAATTTACAGAGTGGCCCATATTTATGTATTTGATTGAAAAGGCGTTATTGTCAGAAAACTACCAACGTTATTATCAAGTAATGGAACATGAACATTAAGAACCTGTTTTTTCATCCCATGTTCTCTATGGTGTGGTCGACCAATGCACCTACCTGCTCCCTTCGCAAAACAGTACCTCTGATGTCGAATTTTGTGTTAATACTTCCGATGGTTAGCACACTAGGGCCACTGCCTCCAAACTCAAGTGCCATCCTCCGTTTTACCACAGTTGTTTGTTGCGGAGTATAAATGCACACAACGTATGCACTGCTCTAGCAAAAATCGATTCGCCGCCATTTTGTATTCGAGCACAGCAGGGGTTTCCCGGTCCAGCACATTGTTACTCCCATTCTCAGGCTACACAGTGATGCCATTTTCAATACTTTTTGCGCCATAGTTTAAATGCTACAGCCTGCTTTACTACAGGCATATCCTCAGAAGTTGAGCTTTGCTCAATTATGCAACGAGATTTAAAGGACACGGAAAACAGCATTTTCTATCCGAGTTTGCAGATACAAAACCTTTTATGTCAAAGGTCATTTTACTTTTCAAATCTCTTTATCAAAAGTGTTTTCTAACTTTTGACTTGTCTGCATATTTTTGACCTTGATTTTTTTTTTTTGTTTGTTTCTGTTTGGTATTGGTTTAGTGGAAATTGTGGTCTCAACTCTTTTTTTTTAGCTTCCTGGGTTCTTCCCACATGAGGTTTGTATGTTTCCCCAGTATCTGCTTGGGTTTCCTCTGGGGGCTCTGGTTTCCTCCCACTTTCCAAAGACATGCAGGGCAGGTGAATTGGTGACACTAAATTGGCACTACATTTGATGTGTGTGTGTGTGTATTTGCCCTGCGACTGACTGCCGCCCTGTCCAGAGTTTCTTCCTGCCTTGCACCCTATGCCAGCTGGGACAGGCTCCAGCAACCCCAGTACCCTGGATCTGGATTAAGCAAGGTAGAAAATAATATGAGATGTATTTTAAAATGCATACTACAAAACTATCTGAAACATGTTTTTTTTAGTCTTAAAAATATTGGAAAATTAAGACTTTTCTAATTTTATAATTTTCTTTAATTAATTTACTTCAAGTAAGATTGACTAATTCAGTGTATTATTCATTGGCTGTTCAAATTGTTCTTTATACAGCTTTTAGCTAATTCAAAATTCTGTTGCAAGAATCATTTCAACAACTAGAAAGTACAAACATGTAACTCCAGTTATCAAGCCCTTACACTGGCTCCCAGTTAAGTTTAGGGCTGATTCCAAAATCCTCCTCCTTACATATAAAGACTTAAATGGCCAAGGCTCAGCTCACTAATTTGAATGTATCATTACTTATAAACCAGAGAGTACATTAAGATCTCAAGATGCCAGCCTACTTAGGAGTCCAAGGATTAATTAAACAACAGCGAGAGGTTGTGCTATGGAATGATCTGCCTGATTATACGAGGGTGGTTCAAAAAGTTTCTGCACTTTTATATTTTTGCTGGAAATGGTGAAGGTGGGAGGAGTAGTAATTGGACATCAAAAAGTTGATACGATGTTGGGAAAATTGCATCACAAAGTAAGGTGATTTTGTAGAAAAGTGATGTCATTTGTGTTTGAAATTCTTAATGAATAGAGTTTAAAAAAAAGTGTGGAAACTTTTTGAATGTCCCTCGCATAAGAGATGTCCCTTTATTCTCATCTGTTAAATCTGGACTGAAATCTTATTTAGTTTGGCATAACCTGACTAGAGCTGCTGAGCAGCTGTGGAGACTGCATTTCTGAATCTTAGTAATTTGTACTAAAATAGAAATAATAAAATCTTTATAAACCATTACTAACCCTTTTCTATTCTGTTTCTCTTCTCAGTGTCCTGTTGTGGTGCCACTGCTCTAATGCCAAGTTGTTTACCTCCTCATGGAAAATCACCTGTGATACTGGAAGCCTTGGAAACATCAGATGGAAAAATTCTGCTATCACATTGGACAAGGGGTGGGTGGCCTGTTGTCTGAGTTCTCCAGGTCAGTCTCTGTCTGACTTTGTCTAACGTTTTCTGTTATAACAGATCGTGGACCCCCAGAAGGTTGTTTTTTCCTCATTGATGCTGCTGACTGGAGTTGGAGCCATACTCAAACATATGTTTATTAGTTTCAAACTACTTTGTTTTCCTGCGTGTTTAAATAAATGTGTACTAATTCTGTATTTAGTACTTTGTAAAATGTATGCTTGGATTTTGCCTCTTGTCACAATGCTCTGCACCTGCACTCAGCACTATTCCTTCTTTTCATCTTTTCCCATTACTATGTGGGGTCAATGTGCTTGATCAACCTTCTGTTTGGTCCTGCACCTCCTCCCCAATCAGACCCTTTTCCTTCAAATCTTCTTTTACTTTATTCATCCACCTCTGCTTTGACCTCCCTCACTTTCTCTTCCCCTGTACTTCAGTTCCCATGACTCTTTTACCCACATTTTTCTATTCTCTCCTCATCACATGTCCTTATTACTTCAACCTACTTTCCTGTACTTTTTTAGATATCTCTTCCACCTTTGTTGTCCCTCTGTTTGTCTCAGTTCTTATTCTGTCCTATTTGTAACTTCACACGTCCTTCCCAACATTCTCATTTCTGCCACATCTAACTTCTTCTCCTGCGCTTCCTCATGTCTCAGCTCCATACATCATTGCTGATCTTACTACTGTAGTAATTTTATGATGACACAATACTCCTGATACCTTCTTCCAATTATTCCATCCACACTGCATTCTATGGGTTATCTCTGCATCTAGTTCTCCATCTTGTGCTACCACTGATCCTAAAGATTTATACTTATCCCCTCTTTTCATTAGCTCTCCCTGCAAGCTAAATTATGAATTGTGATCATCATTATACCTCATATATTTTGTCTTCTTCTTATTTATCTTAAACCTTCAATCTTCCAAAGCCCTTCTCCATTCTTCCAACGTCCTCTCCACATCCTCTTTTCTGGTGCTACACAACACAATTTCACTAGCAAAAAGCCTGCACCAGGGGGATTGGTCGTTCATCCCATGACTCAACAGATCCATAACCAGATCAAAGAGGTTAGTACATAAAGAAATCCCCTAGTACAGACCTACTCTAACTGGGATCTTGTCCCCAACACTGCTTTTAATTCGAGTCCTCACTCCCTCAAATATATCCTGGACAATCTTCACATACTTCTCTGGGACTCCTTTCTCTCTCATGTACAAACACCACAAAGAGGGCTATGCAAAAATAAACTTGATTACGCTTCAAGAAACCTCCCTCCCATCACACTTAGTTCACAGTTTCTGGAGGGACTCATATTTGTTGCGTTAAAGAAAAAAAAAACACTTGATTATACTGAAGGCTGTGAAAAATCCCCAAATTCTTCAGATGTCACAGTGTTTTGGGTTGAAAAAATAAAAATATCTAATGGGTTAAAGAAAATTAGCTTGCATACAAGGCAAATATTCATAACAGCATATTTATGCAGAGCCAGATACCTGGAATACGCTGGTAAGAACATTCTCAAATAAGCAACATGGTGTAGGAGGAAAGCTTACTCACACCTTTATATTGAATGCCACTTAACAGCACTTTTATCAGAGAAAAAGAGAAGCCAAAAAACCCTAATGTATTAGTCAGCCATCCTGATGTTAAGCAATAGGTTTACAAAATTCACATTTAGCATGCTCCAAGTTTCAAGAAGATTTTCCACCAAATGTTCTTAGCACTGCATCTATGATTAAATTCCCAAGATGCAAGAATGAAATGTTAACGATGACAAAGTAAGATTTTATTTTTTTAACATTGAGAGACAGAATATAATTTATTACAAAAGATGCTAAAATATTTTCATTCTCCGTTTTATATGACAAAATTCATTATACAAAGCTGAACGAAGCCATTCCAAGACAATTGGAATATTAAACCAACAGCAGACTATTAATAAAGTGCTAAATCATGCTGCTGCCACACATATGCTTGAAATGAATACAAAGAAGCTGACTATTTAGCGATATGCTAATATTTTTGTTTCCTTCTTTGTTATGGCAAGAACAGCAAATAACAAATACTGAAAGTGTAATGAGCATAATATACAGCACAAGTAACATAACAATTAGGCTTGTAAAAGTTAAACTGCATAAATAAATTATATGTAGCTCATTTACATGCACATAACAATCAAAAAAGTATTAAAAAGCACCAACACCTGTTTGTTTTTTGTTTTGTTTAATTAAAATAATTTTAACAGCTTTAAAAACACATTTATTTTAAGGTTCACTTATAGTTTTTCAGCTGCAGGCATAATCTAAAATGTGGAATGGACAAGTAAATTAAATCTAAAACATGGCTTAGTATGCTCAGTTTGATATCATCAATGTTGTATTCTTACAAAAACGCTGCTACTTGTGGTGCCATGTCCAGGAGTTCAAAGGTTAAAGGGTGTGGTGGTCCAAGTAATAACTAGCTGGTACAACTTCAGAATTTTGGGGCTGTCCCTGTTTACTTGCAGGAAATTAAAAAAAAAAATGACACCCAATGGTGTTCAACAAAGTTTTAAACAAAACAAAGTTGTCATTTAGCCATGATAATGTTTAAAGGTTTTAACAAGATTCTTTTGGTCAGGCTGTGAAGCCCCTCACCTCAGGTCGCTTAAGCAATAAGTGACACCTCAACCTGTGTGTTCTCATTTTTATAGCCCAGGGACTGGATGGGGCGGAGTTAATTTCCCTCACAGTTTTTCTGTGCTGTTGAGCAAATAGAAGTCAAGGTAGTCAGCGGAGGCAGCACCCTCTCTTGGCTTGGGGTGGTATCACATACATGTGAAGAACTCGGAAAGTGATGCTCTGACGCACATGTGTGACAAGGGGATAGGTTCTGCAGCAGTGTAAGTCATCTAAAAATTCTCCATCTGGTTAATGAGCTGATCACATTCATCATAGATGAGATGGAACTAGTGCCAACTTTACAGCTGATTGCCACTCAACAGATACACTCACTGAGCAAATCCTTAGGAACACTGTGTTGTAGCGGGGCTACATAGTAATAGTGTTGTCAATGTTAGTACTAAGCGCATTTTGTTTCCATCATTCCGTTTGCTGTTTGTGTGCATCAGTGAATGTCGTCCCCATAAATACAGGGGGGACGGATGATGGAAAGAGACCACAGCCCCAAGATGGAAAGCACCTGTTTTCAATCACAATCAAGTACAACCAGCTCATCACTATATAAGCAATCGAGAGGGAACAGATAAAGAGGAAAAAGGAGGAAGACGGAGATCACAATTCATTACCACAAACCACCAGTACCTGCTGTTTTCCACATTGCGCTTTTGATACCAGTTTGTTTTTCATTCCGCTGGACTTGCTTCAATTCCCTCATTGCTAGAGACCCCGGGGTCGGACTTCATCATCCACCACAAGCCGAGGATTCATGGTGAGGTTGTTCCGTTTGTTCCAGGAATTACAAATGCATCACCTCCAGTCATCCGCATTCAAAACAGTTTTATACTCGGACTCAAGTTCACGATCATTCATTCTGTATTCATTCATTGTTGTTATTCATGTTGTTTGTTATATGTTACGGGGCAAGGGAGGGTTTGTTATTGTGTATATCTATCTATATATCTATATATACAGTATATATATGGTGTTGTCACGTTGTTGCTTTGGTGGAGGGATATACATATATTTTTTCTACGTTGGGTATGTGCAGTAGTGTTTTGTTTTTCATTTAATATATTCACTTATTTGACATACCTGTTTTTGCGTGCTTGTGTAAACCGTCGATTGAGGGGAAAATTGTATTTGTTAGAGGTACAGCTTGATTTTATAAGATTCGCCTCAGTAATCTATCCAGGCCACGGGTCTTGGCGGTGTAGCTGCCGGCTGGGTAAGGGGTCGGCCGTTACGGTGTTAATACTTGATAAGGCCTCCTTTGTCTCTAAACAGCCTCACTCCTTCATGCAACTGCCCAGCGTGCCCATGCATTAAGATGGCCCTGATTTTATGATAGTATTGGTCATTTTCTATTAATAGATATTTTTTAATTGCTGATTATTGAGTACTGCTCTGTAGGATACACATTTAAAACTGTTATGTTTAAGAAAATTGAAGAATAATCAGTCACAGACCTTTCATAACTAACACACATCAATCGGTGCCATTTTCACACCACCTTGAATTGTAGTTTGCTGTGTATGAAAGCTACTGAGACACCATAAGCCTGTTTTTGCTTCGTGTTTAACTCCATTGTAAAGTGCTGTTAGAAAGTATGTATTGTACTTAATGGAGTTTATTAACATGTGTAACGGGTGGCCAGGTCCCATACCTGGCCGGGACGCCCCTGCTGCATATGTTCCGGGGGAGCAGCCATGGGCTCCTCAGTACCTCCCCCGGGATGCTTGGTGGCAGCCTCCCTGGGTAACATGGGTGCCTCAGTTTCCCACAGGGCTCCATGGGAGATGGAGTTCTCCACAACCCTGTGGGGATCTTGGGTGGCTGCCAGGGGGTGCTGCATGTATCCCGGAGCCCACCTGGACATCTCTATAGCCCTGCTCGGAAGTACAATTAGCCACAGGTGATCAAGCACCTGGAGCCACTTCCGGGTGGGCTATAAAGAGGGCCAGCATCCACCACTCAGGAGCCAGAATCGGGAGGAAGAGGACGAGGTTGCCTGAGAGGAGAGGTGCTGGCAGAGAAAGGATTGCTGTGTTGATACTGAGGTGCTTTGGGACTTTGTTGTGCTGGTGGGACACGGGGAAGGCGTACCCCACGGCTGAAGAAAAAAATAAAAGTCTTGTATTTGAACACGTGCCTCAGTGTGAATCTGTGCCGGGTCGGGCACCTATATAGCGACTTTTTCACACGTATCATTGCATTCCATTATTGCTATTACTTTTAAATGTGATTCATTGTTACAAATCTATTTAATAAACAAAAATGTAATAACGGACTCTGGGATGAAGCAAGTAAAAATTGTGAAATGTTCCAACTTTCATATCAGTTAACTTATTTGCCAAATGCACCTGAGTGTTATGCAGTGAGCACATTCTTTAATTTGGTGTGATAGGGAGATGACAACTGTACACAGTACTCAAGATGAGGCCTTTACTATTGCATGTTATAACTTAAGCATAAATTCCCATTCCTTGACATCAAGCAATACTCACACGTCTTGTTGAAACCTACTTTCAGTTGCCTATAGTGAAGAAGTCAATGAGATTGAAATGGCCAAACCCAGCAAAGTAGGGCTAAAGTCAAGTATAGGAAAGAAAATATACAGTTGCTGTAGTAAACAACAATAACAGCAACATTTATTTATATAGCACATTTTCATACAAATTATGCAGCTCAAAGTGCTTTACATGATGAAGAAAGAGAAAAAAGACTAAATAAATAAAATATAGAATAAGGGAACACTAATTAACATAGAAAAAAAGTAAGGTCCGATGGCCAGGGAGGACAGAAAAAACAAAACAAAAAACTCCAGGGGCCTCATGCATAACGCCGTGTGTAGAATTCGCACTATAACATGACGTAAGCACAAAAGCTGAAAAGTGCTTACGCACAGAAAAATCTAGATGCAGGAATCTGTGCGTACTTCAACTTCCACGTTCTTCTGCTCCATAAATCCCGGTCAGCGTTCAAAGTAACACTCGTGCATGCGCCTTCTGTCCCGCCCCAACTCCTCCCAGAATTACACCTCTATGAATATGCAAATCAATATAAATCGCCCTTAAACTCAGCCTTCTGTGAAAAGACAATGGGAAAAGTATGGGCGAAAATATAAGAATTTCAGTGAATACCGAGTGGAGGCAAAGGAAAAGCATACTATTTGTTGATTTAAACAGTGGTATAATCAACAAAAGGAAGTTGATTGAGTGACATAGCATGTCGGAGAAACTCGAAAACTCAAGTTCACAAAGTCGCACAGTGCCAAAATAAAAAAGAAGTCACATATCAAAGTCACCGTGAAAAGGAGAGTTGTAGCCCACCGTCTGAGCTTATTAGGGTACAGACAAAAAAAATAGGCACACAGTGGGAAAAAAGCACGAAATGTCAACTTTAATCTCGAAATTTCCACTTTAATCACGTAGTTTATTTTGTCATTAAAGTAGAACATCATAAACTTCATCTTAAAATCATTTAATTTACTAGTTTCTCAAATCCCATCATAACTAAAGTAGCACATTAAATGCTTTGTTTTGCATTTGATCTTCAATGTGCTCTATGTGTGTGAATCACTACGTGCTTCCATTCTTTCTCTTTCTCCGACAGGACACAGAATCCATTACATTCGTGATATTACAGCTCTCTGAATAATTAAAATAGTGAGATGTATACGTGGTATCATTTTCATGATGATTGGAATGAAAGCATGTGATTGTTCATGTCTCACACAAGACGCGCGACCTTCGATGAAATAATTTATTGTAGCAGTACTGTCTCTTTAAACGTACTAACCTCCAATTCCTGTCCTTACTTTTCTTTCCCAAAATACCCAATCGACACACAATCAGCTCTGTAATAGACATTAAGCCATCTGTAAGCTTACAACGACGATTCTTCAAAACTTTTAAGGAACATTGAAATATCTTAATAGTACGTGTTTAATTATTCTATTCATCTATCCTTCCAGTGTCGCGCCAGCCTCAGCAAATATACAGCGCAAGGCAGAAACAATTCGTGAACTTGCTAGCGCTGTGGCACTGTGTCCTCACATGTTTAATTATTAACAATAAAGATTATTTAAATGAAGTTAAAGTTTTATCTATATAATATAATCAACATATTTTGCTGCATTTCATCTTAAAAATGATACCGTCATCATATGTCAATACGCACTTTATAAAGTGGCGCAGGTTGTGTAATATTATAACTGTAGTGCAAGTTTACAGTGGGGTGATTGTACTTATAAGTACAAACAGTTCTACAAGGAGCAATTGATTGAGTGCGTTTATAGTTCTTGGGATGAAACTGTTTCTGAACCGCAAGGTCCGTACAGGAAAGGCTTTGAAACGTTTTGCTGAGGCTGAGGCAGCATGGGCTTGATGCTCTATACTGATAATTCTCTTTCCGATCAGCTGCTGCTGTGATTCATACTCAGATACAGTGATATAAATACTCCGAGTGGTGCAGTGAGAGTAATATGGAAAAAGATGATCTGCTGTGGTAACCCCTAATGGGAGCAGCTGAAAGAAGAAAAAGAAGAAGGTGCAGTGAGAGTAACAACACTAAAGCAGTTATGGTATTTGGAATACTATGGCTATTCCGTGGACCATTATATTGTTACAAGTTAATTACAATCAGAAGCATTAAACTAATAAACAATATGCGGTTAATTTCAGTGTATTTATAAAGCCACGTCAGGAAAATAAAGAGTAACCACACAGAAACAGTAGCACTGCTTTGACGCTGGGTGCCGCCAGTCTGCAAAACCGAGCGGAGAACTTGCGTACGACAGGGTATGAGGTACCGTGGAAAAGTGCGTGGTTTTACGCCAAGTGTAGGTTTTATACATCGCAATTTGAACATGGAAAAGTTCTTACGCAACAATTCTGTGCCCCTGATGGCTTGGAGAAAAAAATAAAATCTGCAGGGGTTCTGCGGCCACGAGACCACCCAGCCAGTCCCCTCTAGGCATTCTAGATAACATAAATGACCTCAATCAGTCCTCATGGTATTCAGGGTTCTCATGGAAGAACTTGCTGATGACGGTCATGTGGACTTCTGGCCTTTAATCCATCAATGTAGGGACATCACAGTGCTTTGATCAGGTGGGGGTGGTGCAGGTCGCCATCCCAGAAAACTGGAAAAAGAACAGAAGATAAAGTAGGGGTTTGTAGGGGTAAGTAAAGAGGAATTGCAGGGTAATAATGCTGGATGGCTTTTAGTCATCTGTGGCCTGTTGGTTTGGAAAAGAAGATTGGTCCAAATAGAAGTGACCATGGCTTTATTGTTTCTTGAGGATAAACCAAGTGAGCAGTGAGAGACAGGCAGTGAGTCAGTATGTGGAAAGATGTAAGTTGTGGTCTAACTAAGGATTCTTTTATTTTCAAAGTATTTTAGTTACTCACTATTTTATGGGCTTTCCTTGGTTGTATCCCAAAATTATTCCATTGGTTAGAGGCTACTATGGTTTTAGAATAAAATAAAATTGAATTTATAACCTTTTCCTTTTAAAAATGTGGAACATCGAGTAGAATTTCTGACATAGACGCTTTGGACCCTACTTGTTCATGCAGCTATTTGGCAGACTATGAAAACAGATTATTCTTTACCAAATGGTATTTTATTTAGGCCTGCTCTTGAAATGGTGGCTTTCATTTTTATTAGAAGTCACTGACCCTGCAGGTATTTTCAGGATATTTTTGATTATCAGAAGTGGGTCCATAAAAGATATAGTGGTAAAAAAGGCAGCCTGCAGGCAGTGAGTGCAACCTGGATATATGTGAGTGGGGTGCAGAATGCTGATGTAGTAAATATAAATTTAGACATGAAAAATTGAGTTGATATGGGGAAAGTATGAATGTTCTGCTACTTATTTAACATATTGAGTGTAGATGGAGCTGTAGGCTCAGCAGGGATAGCAAGGGGCAGAGGTGCATGAAATAAGTTCTGGGAGGTGTCGTCATTCTGAATTCAAAAGAAGTCTCTTTGACATTGAAAGGGAACATTTATGAAAGCTGCGTGGAATACAGTATGTTCTACGTATAGGAGTGAGACATGGGAAAGCTGGAAAGAATGGAGATTGAGAATGATCAGGTGGGTGCATGGAGTATCACAAAGTGAAAGATGAATGGTGAGTTAGGAGAAAGACTTGGTGTAGAAGTGGTTGCTATTGTGCTGTATAGTATCAGATTAAGGTGTTTTTGGCATATGGCATGAAAGGCAGAAGATGAAGAGGTAGAGATTCACTGGGTGTGCAGCTGGATGATAAATTGGACTGGACTGCCAATACTGATGCTCTGTACAAGAGAGGACAGAGCCAACTATACTTCCTTAGAAGGTTGGCGTCCTTCAACATCTGTAATAAGATGCTGCAGCTTTTCTATCAGACGGTTGTGGCGAGAGCCCTCTTCTACGCGGTGGTGTGCTGGGGAGGCAGCATAAAGAAGAGGGACGCCTCATGCCTAGACAAACTGGTGAGGAAGGCAGGCTCTATTGTAGGCACGGAGCTGGACAGTCTAACATCCGTGGCAGAGTGATGGGCGCTGAGCAGGCTCCAGCCAATCATGGAGAATCCACTGCATCCACTGAACAGGATCATCTCCAGACAGAGGAGCAGCTTCAGCGACAGACTGCTGTCAACGTCCTGCTCCACTGACAGACTGAGGAGATCGTTCCTCCTCCACACTATGCGACTCTTCAATTCCACCCGGGGGGGTAAACGTTAACATTATAAAAAATTATTGTCTGTTATACCGGCATTTTTATCACTCTTTAATTTATTTATTTTATTTTTTTTATCAGTATGTTGCAGCTGGAGTATGTGAATTTCCCCTTGGGATTAATAAAGTATCTATCTATCTATCTATCTATCTATCTATCTATCTATCTATCTAT
>JANRMT010028174.1:32633555-32687383 GCA_026402145.1 Polypterus bichir lapradei | reverse complement strand
TATCTATCTATCTATCTATCTATCTATCTATCTATCTATCTATCTATCTATCTATCTACATATGAACACACACCAGAATGAATAAAAAGGAAGAAAATTAAAAAGAAAAAAAAAAACGTCTGACTTGGCAGTCCCAGTCCCAGGGAGGCCTTATACAGGCATACTGCTCTTCTTATAAACTTGCCCCAGTTGCATTTCTTGACACATTTCTGCTGATGAATGTGTTGTCTGAAAGTCCTCAGTGTCGGTGTGTCACAAAGATGGAGGTGGAGGGGATGAGACTTAGGAAAGTCAAAAAAGATACTGTTGGAGATTGGATGAAATGATAATAATGCATCGGATTGAGGAAATATTCAGACTTTAGCACTTTTTTTCACATTTTGGTATGTCACAGTCTTATGCTGCAATCACTTAAATTATTTTTCCCTAAACAAAGCAACCCTCTATACTCTAGAACAGGGGTCCCCAGCCTCAGTCCTGGAGGTTCCCCAGTGGCTACAGGTTTACAGTCTAACCTTTTTTTTATTTGGTGACTTAAGCGAAGAGCAAGGTGAAAGATTTCACCAAGACATGGAAACACACATGATGGCAAACTACTTTTGGAATCTTATGCGGGATTGTCCTGGCATATCCCACTCTCAGAAGTCTTATAAAAAGGAGCTTCTCGTGTGTTGAATGACTGGAAAGTCTGTATCATAAATCTGTGCTTTTGATATGAAATAAATAGATTTTCATGTAGTATGCTTTTCTATTAATATTTAATAGGTTTGCTTCATGGTTAAAAGGTATTAATTTAAACACTATATTAAAATATCCTGTTTTTTTAAGGGCAAGCCAAGTGAAGAGTGGTATATGGCATATGTTCTGAATCTCAAAAACTAGACCTGATAAGGGAAAACTGGGGCAATTTTTGGAATCAGCAGGTCAAATATACCCAGAAACAGGTCTAACATTTGAGACACCAAAATGTGTGTTGGCCAGTGTTATGCTTTGGTACATTTGTTGATATTTTGCTCACCTTAATTGATGATTTATTCATTTATATTTTGCGTTGTTTCAGCAATGAAGTGGTTTTGCTATTGCCTCACACTGACTGTGTAGGTTCTGGTGAGTAAAGAGAGCTCTTGCGTGTTTAACTACCATTTTACCATTTTTAAATTCTTCCCTTTTAATGTAGTCTTAGGGTTTGTTAGTTTATGTTTTGACCACATGCATCTCACATATTTCTATCTCTCTGTTGCAATTTATTTAAGATAATTCAGCAACACATTTCTGGTGTATAAATATTTTAAGCAGTTTTCTCAGAAAATGCCATGATAGAATTATCAGAATGTGTACTAATGAGAAGATTTATGACATTTACGAGAAGATGCGTACTAATGAGAAGATTTAAGTTATAAGTAACTATTCTAATCAAGGCACCATTAGGCTTTGATTGGACTTCATTGAAGTTTACAAAACAGACTGGTTTCTTTTATTCTGCTGGAAAATCTTTTTTTCTCATTTATTAGGAATCTGTTTTTAGGAAAGTAATATCTCCAATTGTAAAAGTAATTAATTTGATTCATGCAAGGTGATGCTTGATGACATCTCATCTGCACATAGTGATTTTTTGCTGAGCACTAAAATTAGGAGGCTTTGTTGATAAGGCAGGTACAATTACAGTTTTTTTAATTTGTTTTTCATTTGAATATACAATCTCTGAATATTACAAATGATGGGATTTAGAAATAAAAAGTATTTGTCATTCCGAAAGCATGTCAAGAATTTGTGTTTTTAGCTACAAAAAAAACTTTTCTATTCTGGTGTATGAACTTTATGTTACAGAACTCCTAAAGGGACATGAGCAAAAAAAAAAAACAACTTATATCTGGTACATGTGAAACTATTTTGTGCTCGCAAATCTTTTTTATGTGTTCATGAGAAAGTTTCACATACTCACAAGATCTTTTTGCGTATGCACATGATAGCGATTCTTGGATACATGTGTCCCCATAGGAGCTCCATATATTTCTGGTTGACCTTTTCTATCTTCCAAAACTATAACCATTTTCAAAAAGTTGACATGGACATGGAAATCATAGACCTATATTTTAAGCTGGGTCTTTCCCATAAAGGCATCAAGATGCTCAATGTCTTCCTCTGGAACATTTCTTGATTTCAAAATATGTATGAAATCAACTTTATCAGCTCCTGGCTTCTGGGATTGACAGGATGTGGCCATAAATCAGATACATTTCTGTTCTTTCTTTTCTGTGCACTCATGCAAAAATATTTTACAGGCATACAATATTTTCTACAAGGGAGACTTTCTGATGTGCGCACAATAAAATCTCATTAGCACATGAAATTTTCTTGTGCGCATGCAAAAATATCTTGCGACCACATGAAACTTTCTTGTGTATGGAAGCCAAGAGAGGATGTGCAATATTGTTATTTTTTTAAATTGTCTCCTCGAGGTAACAGACTAATTTTATCGAGATCTTGTGAAAAGGAACTTTGTTTTCTTGAGATAACAGAATAATTTTATCGAGATGTCGAGAAAACAAAAATTTGTTTTCTTGAGATAACAGAATAATTTTATCAAGATGTCAAGAAAATGAAAATTTGTTTTCTTGAGATAACAGAACTATTTTATCGCGATCTCGAGAAAATGAAACTTAACCTTTGCTCCTGGTATCAGGCTCTCTTAGATTGCGACGCCTATAGAGCTGCAGTCTTGCTAACCATCTTCTTAAATGATGGACACTAACATTATTATTTTCTAAACTAAGGTATAAACATATTTCAGCCTGCGTCTGTCCTTGATTGAACAAAAATTTGACGCGCTGATCAATATAGTTCTGCTTTTCTGCCATTTCAAACAGCATGTGGCTTCAATAAGCTAAACATTAAACGTTAGATACAATTATTTCATAATTTTGAGAAAACATGATCTTTTGTTTTATCGAGATCTCGATAAAATTATTCCGTTATCTCAGCGAAACAATGTAAAAAAATAACGATATTGCATGTCCTCTCTCAGCTTCTGTACTTGTATGCACAAGAAATACAATTTTATTTTTTTGTTTGCTCATGTTCCTTTAGGGGCTACATATTATGTCTTGATGCCTATGAATCATTTTAAAGTATAAGGACACAGCTATCTTATGTATAGTAATGATGCATGTGTCCAGTCACATGGGCATGGCGTGTGACTTGTGACACCATGTGAGCAGTATTATGGTGTCATTGTGTACACACATTTTAAGAATGTGGCATATAGCCTGGCATACAGTTTCCTAGTTTTGATAATAATTTTGTTATAATCTTCAACTTTTTGAACAATGTTTATGGGTATTCAAAACTAAAACTAAATGGGTCTTGCTTTGATTCTCCTAACAAGAAGGGGATGTTGGTGCATGTATGCTGTTGCTGCTCCTCTCTGTTAACAACACATTTCACAAAATTCGCCTTAATCCTACACTTTCTTATACTTGTTTTATTCTCTTTATTGTATGTATAGTTTGTGGATGCAGCTGACTTGAATTGTATGGATTTGGTTTAATTTTTACAGATTTTATGGACTTTACTTTGACTGGGAACAACTGAATCTGTGGATCACGGGATGAGACCTACGAACATTTCTTTGTACCTGGCGATCTCAGAGCCTGAGATGATCTGTCTCCTTGATTGTATTTGCTATGCCGGTCTCCTCCCGATTCATTTTACTGTGCTCTATGCCTAAGAACTGATCTGATGTTCATACCCACCTGGCTTGTGGCTCCGGGGTGATCACGCCTGTAATACCCAGCGTTACTGTTTATGGCTGTATGTTGGAACCTCCAAATCCTGTTACCTCCTCCTGCTATGATTTCTGCTGCTTTGCTATCGCCGCTCATCTACGCTACCGCACCCGCCTGTCCCACTGGCTCTGCTGTGCTGCTTCTCCACTGCTATCAGATAAGTATTGCTCAGTATCATGCTAAAATACTCTTGTGACAAACTCCTTCATATTAAACAGTTTGTCCAGAGCAAATGGTCTGACTAGAATATCCTAAAAGACACTGGCATTTTGCTGAGCTCGAAATATGTACATCGGGGTCAGGTCACCACCACTGCCGGGCTGCGAATGAAGACCACCAGCGGTATTTGCTCAGGAATACGCCGTCCTGCTCATGGCCCTGGCAATAGAAGTGTTAGTGTGCCAAATTTACATCATGTGGAAATAAACTCCGGTCACAGCTCATTAACCACTATTGCATTGTTTAATTCAAGATGTCTTAATGGTAAAGCATTGGTGCTGTCAGAATTCATCATTGACACAAACCTTGATACACTGTGTTTAACGGTTTAATGCTAGAAAAAGTAGTCGCCAGTCAGCTTCAGTCACACCTTACGCATTACAATTTATTTGAGAAATTTCAGTCTGGTTTTCGCACTGGTCATAGTACAGAAACTGTACTAACACGGGTTGTAAATGACATTCTGATATCCTCTAATGAAGGAAACTCCACTCTAATTATGTTATTAGACTTAAGTGCAGCATTTGACACCATTGACCATTCTATTTTACTGCACAGGCTAGAAAATGATGTTGGTCTTACAGGCCCCGTGCTCGCTTGGTTCAGTTCCTATTTATCAAATCGATTCCAATATGTACAGAAATGTGCTGACAGTACTCCATCATTATACACAGAAGTTCAATATGGTGTCCCACAGGGCTCAGTACTGGGACCTTTACTGTTTTCACTTTACATGCTTCCACTGGGATCTCTCATTAGGAAACATAATGTTAATTTTCACTCGTATGCAGATGACACCCAGTTATACCTTTCATTTAAATCAAATGAAGTTTCTCCGATGTTGTCTTTAATTAGTTGTGTTAGTGAATTAAAGGAGTGAATGAATGAGAACTACTTGTCTTTAAATACAGATAAAACAGAGATGTTAATTGTTGGAGGGAATGACGCTGATCACAGCAATATTTTGTCATCATTTAACTCAGTTGGAATCCCAATTAATTTTACTGAATCAGCCCGCAATCTAGGAGTTATCTTTGATTCTAGCATGTCATTTAAAGCACATATTACAAAGTTGTCCAAAACATGTTTCTTCCATCTTAAAAATGTTAGAAAAATTAAGGCGCTTTCTAAATAAACAGGATTGTGAGAAATTAATTCATGTATTTATCTCTAGTAGATTTGACTACTGCAATGCGGTGTTGACTGGCTGTTCAAACTGTTCTTTATACAGCCTCCAATTAATCCAAAATGCGGCTGCAAGAATTATTACAAGAACAAGAAAATATGAACACATAACTCCAATTCTTAAATCCTTACACTGGCTCCCGGTTAAGTTTAGGGCAGATTTCAAAATCCTCATTTTAACATATAAAGCATTAAATGGCCAAGGTCCGGCTTACTTGTCTGAACTTATCATGACTTACAAACCTGAGCGCACATTAAGATCTCAAGATGCCGGTCTGCTTATGATTCCAAGGATTAATAAAATAACAGTGGGAGGTCGAGCTTTTAGTTACAGGGCCCCTAAACTGTGGAATGGTCTTCCTGCTTCTATAAGAGATGCCCCTTCGGTCCCAGCCTTTAAATCCCGGCTGAAGACTCACTACTTCAGTTTAGCATATCCTGACTAGAGCTGCTGATTAACTGGACAGACTGCATCTCTGTTGTTAGTCATTAGCACTAAAACATAAGTAACATGATAGTTATAATTGAATACTAACCCATACCTATTCTGTTTCTGTTCTCGGTACTCAAATGTGGCACTTGGTGCCACGGCCCACCTGACAAGTTGTTTGCCTGCCTATGGTAAAGTCATCCCTGGTGGAGGATCACAGGAATCATGGGAAAGAGGGGTCCTTTCATCGGATTGGCTGGCCGAGCAACATTTCAGCCGTGGAATGGCCAAATGGGGAGGCAGCTTGACGGATGAGGTCTCCAGCACTCTAAAAATATCCAAATCTTATTATGTGATATCATCTACTGTTAAATTCTGCTCTGTACTTCTAACATTTTTATTATTATGCTGTATTAAGAATTTGTTCTGTTCTGTGTATTGTATTGTATTGAACCCCTTCTTTTGACACCCACTGCACGCCCAACCTACCTGGAAAGGGGTCTCTCTTTGAACTGCCTTTCCCGAGGTTTCTTCCATTTTTCCCTACAAGGTTTTTTTGGGAGTTTTTCCTTGTCTTCTTAGAGAGTCAAGGCTGGGGGGCTGTCAAGAGGCAGGGCCTGTTAAAGCCCATTGTGGCACTTCCTGTGTGATTTTGGGCTATACAAAAATAAACTGTATTGTATTGTAACGGAGACTTGGCAAAAACCGAATGAATTTACGTCTCCTGGATACACTTTCCTCACAGAGCCTCACAGCTCCAGACAAGTTGGTGGACTTGCAGTAATTGTCAGAATAGATTTACACATCAAAAGAATCCCAATTGATTGTCCATTGTCCTTCGAGTGTCTGGCTCTTAAACTAATAATGGAATCAGGTCCTGTCTCACTCATTGTTCTTTATCGTCCTCCAAAATACGATGCATCATTCTTATCTGATCTGTTTGAACTTTTAACCCACTTAAGCTCTTATTCTCAGAGAATTATCCTTCTCTGTGATTTCATCCATACTGACACTACTACATCTAAACTCAGAAATGAATTCCTATCCTTACTGGACTGTTTTGTTTTGACTTGACACAACATGCTGATTTTCCCACCCACTCTGGTGGTCATATAGTGGATCTGATCTGCATTTCTGGACTATCTGTTGCCAACATTTACAGCACTGATTTGGGACTCTCTGACATAAAGCAGTACTTTTCACTGTCTCATTATCTCTCCCTCCTCTTACTTGTAAACAACAGATTTCTTACAGAAACCTTAAAAATATCTATCCCTCTGTTCTTTCTGGATCCATTTCTGATCTTTTACTGTCTGCACCTATTCCATCAACACTAGATAGTCTTGTTGACCACTATAACTCAGCCCTTCATTCAGCATTAGATAAAACAGCTCCTTTAAAACATAAGGAGGTTTCCTTTAAACGTTCAGCTCCTTGGTATAACTCAGAATTGCGATCTATGAAAGCAGCTGGCCGATGCCTTGAGAGAATGTCACGTAAGACTGGCCTCACCGTGCACATCCAGGCTTTCTCTGACCACCAAAGAGCTTACAGAGAAGCACTAACAGCTGCCAAGAACACCCATTTTGGCAGAATAATAAAAAGTGGCCATGACAACTCAAGGGTTTTGTTCTCTGTAGTTAATAAACTACTCGAACCCGCATCTGGCCCAACTACTACTTCTACTGATGTCTGTGAGAAATTCATCCACTTTTTCTGTAACAAAATTAAAGATCTAAACAATTCAACTAACATAAATACATCATCTGTTTATATCTTTCCCTGTTTTCCCACCCCATCCAGCTCCTTCTCTAAGTTCTCACCAACCACATCTGCTTTTGTTAATAACCTGCTTTGTAAAATGAGGCCATCTACTTGTGTACTGGACCCCATCCCCAGCACACTACTTAAATCCTGCCTTCATGCCATAATCCTGACTGTTACAACAATAATAAACTCATCCCTTGACACTGGCTCTGTGCCGCTCACTTTTAAAATCGCTTCTGTAACCCCAATGTTAAAAATGTCTGGCCTTGATGGTGATGATCTTAACAATTTACGGCCTATTTCCCACTTACCTTTCCTGTCAAAAGCTCTTGAGCGTGTTGTAGCCTCCCAACTCACCAATTACTTAGCCTCTAACAATTTGATGGAACTCTTTCAGTCTGGTATCAGGGCGCAGCACAGCTGTGAAACTGCTCTGCTACGGGTAACCAATGATTTGCTTATGGCAGCATATTAATTCTACAGGGTAGTCCAGATCTAATTATGCAGATGAAGATCGTCTGGATGACTTTGATTTATGTGGGGATGATTCCAGTTCGGCATGAAGACGATTCTCCATGTGCTCAGTTCGCACACTTCTCGATGGTCCGGAATTTTTCGGGTGATTTTCTATGTAACAAAACTTAATAAGTTATAGCGTAATGAAAATTGCATAATTAGGTCTGGACCACCCTATATTAAACCTCAGTGCAGCATCTGACACTCAGTTCAGACATGACATTCTACCCAGAATGGAGAACATGCACTCCAGTCCACTCCAATCCACTCCACTCTCTGGCACTGCCCTCCAGTGGTTCAAGTCCTATCTGACTGATAGACAAGAGTTTGTTAGTCTTGGCAACACCAGGTCCAGCTCAACACCAGTCACGCAAGGAGTTCCTCAGGGCTCTGTCCTCGGCCCTCTTCTCTTCTGTATTTATATGCTTCCCCGTGGCCATATTATTCGTAGCTTTGGACTGGGTTATCATTTTTATGCAGACGATACTCCACTCTATTTCAATTTTAAAAGTGAAACTTCATCAGAGCTTTTTCAGCTCACAACCTGCCTCAGTGAAATTAAAACCTGGATGGAGCAGAACTCTTTAAAATTAAATTGCAACAAAACTGAACTCCTGCAAATTGGGACTAAAGTGCAACTTAATAAAATGAGCTCCTTTTCAGTCAATCTTGGCGGTGATCTCATCAAACCTGCCTCTACTGCAAAGAATCTTGGTGTCATTTTTGATTCCTCCCTTTCTTATTCCGCCCACATAAATCACATTAAGAAACTTTCTTACTTTCACCTCCATAACATATCCTGTGTTCGCTTATTCCTCTCCTTTTCTAATACTGAGAAACTTGTACATGCTTGTATCACATCCTGCATCGATTATTGTAATTCCGTACTGGCATGTCTCCCTTCTAATCTTATATCACAGCTCCAGCTTATTCAAAGCTCGGCTGCAAGAGTCCTTACTTGAACCAGCAGCAACGAGCACATCACACCCATCCTGCTCCGCCTTCACTGGCTCCCTATCTCTTACAGAATCGAATATAAAATCCTACTAATAACCACAAAGCCTTAAATAACCTCACATCAAACTACATCAGTGACCTTCTCCATCACTATGTGCCTCTCCACCGACTAAGGTCCTCTGATTCTGGTAATCTTGTTGTGCTCCACCCTAATCTACACTCTATAGGTGACAGGGCCTTCAGCTGTATAGCGCCCAGACTCTGGAATGACCTACTGAAATTAATCAGGTCAGCTGACTCCATGAATTCTTTTAAAAAACAACTCAAAACTCATCTGTTCAGGAAGGCTTTTAGCTCTACCTGACTTTATTACCCTTCTTTCAGTTTACCTCCATGTCAAGATGCTCATGTAACCTGTATGTGTGTGTGCTAGACCATCAATTATGTTGTCTGTTAGGCTTTTTCTCTGAATTTACTATCTTACTATTCTTTATTTATTTATCTGGTTTAGTACAAAGCTATATACTGTACACCCTGACATTCTTTCTTAAACTCTGTGAAGTGCCTTGAGCATGGGAAAGGCGCTATATAAATAAAATGTATTATTATTATTAATATTATTGTTATTATTATTATTATTATTAGACCTTGACTCTGTTTTTCAAGTACTGGATTTTGTAATCATTTCTCTGACTTTTTTCTGATTTCTCTGATTGCTTTCTTCACCAAACATTGGTTTTCTCCTGCCCATTGGTATTCTCATTTAGAGAATTTCCAAGAAGGGATGTTGTCAATTTCGACCGACTTGCCTTTAGAAATCCTACATAAAGTAACTGAACTACGTGTATATGAAAGATCTGTTCGTTAAGTTTGGATTTCAGGACATACAGGGTTTCAGGGAAATGAAAAAGTGGAGAGACTGGCAAAACATCTCTAGACAAAGATTAGACAGAAATGGCATTGTCACCAGGGAAAAAGAAAATCAAAAGAGTGATTAACAGGTTGATAATATTTAAATGGCAATTAGTTTGAGATAATATTGATAAAGGTAGACACTTGTACAAATTTCATCCAAAGGTTACAGAGGGAGTTACACAATTTTAAGAGATTTGTCTTGGCGTGTTTAGGGATTTTGGTAGTGAAATATGCAAGTTTTAGTTAATTCCTTAGTCATTTCTATAAGCCTGAGTTCATGTGGGACTTTCCTTAGATTGCTCCACTTAGGACATTGTTGGAAATGTGAAAGTGAAAAATGTGAAACTCTGGAGCATATTATAATGACAACAACGGCAACAATGTAAGAAATGACAAGAAAACTTTAGGCAAAAAGGATTGGAATTTAATAATATCTGTGAAGTGATCAAGAAGATAGTAAGAGACAGGAATCTGCTAAAGTCTTTTGTAAATTATATAAAAGCTGCAGGAAAATATAATGAGTTTTGAAATACATAGATAAGATGGCCCTATTTTAATAATGTAGGTAACATCTGACCATTTCTCAGAAGATGTTTTGGTCCTGTTATCTGATGTTACGTTTCACATCTCCTGCTCTCTTAATTTCTTCCATCTTAGCATTCTGGCTCCAGCTGACTGCAGGATCAAAACAACATGTGCATAAAAAAATTAATCTACTTGTACTAAATAAGATAGGATTTACATCTAATAAAGGATTTGCATCTAATAATTATTTCCAAAAAAAAATAAATATGCATATGTTTATTCTTTTACAATGTGTATATCCATATACTGCCCCCCACAATGTTGGAGAGAAAGACACATTGTAACTTGATTTATGCCTCTGCCCCACAATTTAAAATTACAAATCAAACAACAGCAGATTTTACTTAAGGGTATTTACATACATTTCTGTCACGCCATGTAGAAATGACATTTTTTCTGCACGGCCCTCCCATTTCAGAACACCATAATGTGTGGGACAATTAGTGTCACAGGTGTTTATGATTCCACAGGTGTATTTTATTCTTCAATAGTACAGGTTTGCTTCTTGTCTTTGGAGTCTGTAGTTGCCATTGTTCTTCGTAACAACAAGAGCTGTGCCGATGAAAGCCAAAGAAGCCAGTATGAGGCTGAGTAACAAGAATAAAACCATTCGAAACATTAGTAAAACTTAGGATGACCTGAATCAACTGTCTGGAATATCATTAAGAACAAAGAACGCACTGGTGAGCTCAATAATCACAAAGGAACTGGTAGGCCTAGGAAGACCTCCACTGCTGATGACAGAAGAATCCTCACTATGGTCAAGAAAAAGCCCCAAACGCCTGTCTGACAGATCAGAGAGAGTCTTTACGGGGCTGATGTGTGTGTGTGTGTCAGAGACGACTATCATCAGAAGATATCAGAACAGAAATACAGAGAACACACTGCAAGATGAACACCACTAATTAGACACAAAAACAGAATGGAAAGATTGCAGTTTGTGAAAAAGGGTTTACAAAGAACTGCAGAGTTCTGGGAAAAGGTCTTGTGGACATACAAGACGAAATTACCTGTATGAGAGTGATGGCAAGAGCAAACCGTGGAGATGAAAAGGAACTGCCCAAGATCCAATGCAGACCACCTCATCTGTTAAACATGGTGGTGGGGGTGTTATGGCTTGGGCATGTATGACTGCCACAGGTCCTGGCACATGTCTCTTTATTGATGATGGAACTGCTGGCAGCAGTCACACAATAAATTCTGAGGTGTATAGAAACCTCTACTCTGCTCAAATTCCAGTAAACTCCTCCAAACTCATTGGACAGTGCTACATCCTCCAACACGATAATAATCCAGACATACTGCTGAGGCAACAAAGGAGTTTGTCAAAGCTAAAAAATGGAAAATTCTTGAATGGCCAAGCCAGTAACCCAATTTAAATGTCATTGAGCAGGTCTTCCATATGCTGAAGAGAAATCTTAAAGGATCAAGCCCCCAAAACAAGCAGGAGCTAAAGATGGCTGCATTAGGGGCTTGGCAGAGCATCACCAGAGAAGATCCTCAGCACCTGGTGATGTCTATAATTCACAGACTTCAAGCAGGCATTGCATGCAGGGGATATGCGACAAAGGAGTACATATGACCATATAATATACCTAGCATTGTTGTCCCAAACATTATGGCTCCCTGAAATGGGAGGACGATGTGGAAAAAGTGCTGTCATTTCTACGTAGTGACCAAAATGTATGGTATGCCACCGCTGACATCACTATCGCTATTTGTCCATCTGGACACGCCTCTTCCTACCAGAAGGAATTAAAATCAGAAGATCCGCCATTTTGAGTCAGATCTGTTACGAACTTGCATCTGTGAAGATGTTTCTGTAGTTATTTTTTTCCTTTTGTTTGCAGTCATTCAATTATATGGGGTTACCAGGGTGGTACCCCAAACCTTTATCATTGTCTTTCTTTCTCTCTCTCTCTCTCTCTTTATATATATATATATATATATAGTGGCAGGGTGAAGGACTGACAGGTCACATAAATAATAAAAGTTGAGACACTAACCATGTTGTCCAGCTAAATTGAGCAAAAGTTCAACAAAAAGTTTCACACTTGATGTTTGTACAAGTAGGACTCGGGCAAAGAAATAACAAGTGTAATTGTCTCTCAGTCTCGCAGAATTTAGGGTCATTTACTGGAGCTCTATTTGGCGGGTCACAATGATTCAAAAGATGCCTCATTTTGGGCACGAATTGGAAGGGGTGAGACTAAGTAACCTCACTGGGCGGTTTCTCAGAGCTGTGGGGAGAGAAGGAGAAGAGAATGTTAGCGACAACACATGTGAGGAGATCCTCTGATGAGCAAACGTGCCAATATATATGCATTTTTTTTATATTAATGCATTCTCTTAAAAAAGGCTCCTGACTCCAAAAATACTTACATTTACTATACAGTAAAGCACATAAAATTATAAATAAATATTTTCTCCACAACAACACATTATCCCAAGAAAATGAGCAGACTAATAAAAATGAATTATTAAAAAATTATTTTTTACTCTGCTCTTCTTTTCTATGCCTTAACGTGATTGTAACTGCTTTTTTATTCTTAAGTCAACTTAGGTATCTTCCACATAAATTTCTTCATAAAGCAGGATCCTTTTTCTTTCTGGAGTCTACTCATTCATTTTTCCCCATGTATGTTCTCTCATAACTCAAAGACGTGTTTTAGGTTAAATTGCAACTTGACCATGTTTGCATGCATATAAAAGCTCTGTGTTGAACTGGCACCCCATTGAGGCTTGGTTCCTGGCTTGGATAAGCTCTGGCCCATGAAAGTGTTCCTTAGATTTAGAGGGTTTGAAAATGATATGTGCTTTTTAACATTAATAGTGAAAACCGTATGATCAGAATGTCAGAAGAAAGTCTTATATTAGCAATGTGCCAGAAGAAAAATTCGAAAAAGTTATCTGACTTTTCGTCAGCTACTAGTTGTGGAAGTTAAAGACAATACAATCAGATAAAAAAGGGAAAAATATTTACTGCATTTATGGGGATTGTCCAAGTTTGGCCAAATGTCTCAAACAATGCTCCTTTTCTCACAGTGTATGCCGCCCTAGCATAGTAAATCTGTGGCACTGGCAATCTGTCTGCCTGTCACAATCCTGTCCAAAATGATTTGTTGACTAGACAATGTAAACAAGCCCACTGGTTTGCAAATACAAATGCTTAATTAGATGTTCTATTCCATCAATACCTGAAGACTTCTGAAAAAGAGTCTTTGTGATAAATGACTTGCATTCAGTCCAGACCAGCGGCTTTCACATGCGACACAAATCGATGGATCTGCAAGGTAGACTGGCAGTTCACTTCATTATTTTTTAATTGATTGGATTTTCAATGCGTAAAATTCTCATGGCGCAGGATTCAC
Organism: Polypterus bichir lapradei; assembly: GCA_026402145.1. Lineage (NCBI taxonomy): Eukaryota > Metazoa > Chordata > Cladistia > Polypteriformes > Polypteridae > Polypterus > Polypterus bichir. The sequence goes on along the minus strand of JANRMT010028174.1, from coordinate 32,673,653 downwards.
ATTGCTAAATGGATTCTGACCTCAGCACAAAGGATATAATACTGTTTAGCACATTAGGCTAATGATATCGAAGACCTTCAAATTAGTGTATTGTTGTGTTTGATGTTGTTACTTATCCAGGAATGAAAAAGTAAACAAAAATCTGTAATTCTGAGGAAAGCGCACCAATATATACTGTGACATGAAAGTACAGTATTTAGACTCCTTCACTTTCTGCAAACTTTATTGTGTTGTAGATTTCATATTAAATGTTTGCCATTTTGTTCTCATCAATCTCACAAATAATGACAAAGACAAACATGTTTTCAGAAAGGTTTTCACGTTTATTAAAAATAAACACCTGAAATTTCTCATTCATATAAGTGTTAAGACCCTTCTCTGCAGCACTCCAAATTGTGCTCAGGTCCCTCCTGTTTGCTTTAATTCTCCTGGAGACTTGTTCAGAACTTAATCCAAGTCCATCTGTGGCAAAAACTTTATAGATTAGATGAGGAATTGATTAGGGCAAGGGTATAAAACCATTTCTAAAGCGTTGGTGTTCCCAGGGTTACAGTGGCTTTAATAATTATGAAACAAAAGAAGTTTGGGTCCACCAGGACTCTTTCTGGTGTTGGCCCGCAGGCTAAATTGAGTAAACAGACAAAAAAAGGCCTTGGTTAGGGAGGGGACCAAGAACCCATTAGTCACTGTAGCAGAGCTTCTCCTGCTGAGTTGGGAGAACCTGTCGGAAGGAGGATCATCTCAGTACCACTCCATCATTCAGACATTTATGGTAGAGTAGATAACTTGGAATTTCCTGAATGGCATTTAGAGGACTTTGAGAGCAGGAGGAAAAAGTTTCTCTGGACTGATAAGACAAAAATTTAACTCTTTGGGCAAAACTTGAAAGACAATGTCTGGTGAAGAGCACACTTCAAGAAAGGAACATTATCTGTAAGTTGTACAGATTTCAAATGACTGATAACTTGTCCAGGACTGGTTGGTCCAACAAATGCAGCCCAAAATCTGGCTGTTTGATACTAAAAAAAGTTTCAAGAACCAGAAAATTTTATTGCAGGGTCTGCCGGTAGCTCTTGCAGAAGTTGATGTCAACGTGAAGGGTTCTACGTTCAGAAAGAGATTGCACAAATTTGACCGGCATGTGAGGTGCACCCAAAAAAGAATATTAGAGCAGGACAAGAGTTTGCCATTGAACTCCTAGGCAAAGACCAAGCCTTGTAGAAAAATGTGCTTTGGACACATGAATCAAAGATTGAGTTATTTGGCTACAATAACAGTAGACATGTCTGGCACAAATTGAAGATGGCATTTCAGGAGAACTGTGAAGCATCATGGGGGAAGTGTTATGGTTTGGTGTTGATTTGCTGCCTCAGGGCCTTGAGTCATTGACTCTACTATGGATACTGCATCATATCAATGTGTGTCTGAGGAGAATGTGAGGCCATCTGTCCAAAACTTGAAGTTGAACAGAAAATGACCTTTCAACATAATAATGATCCGAAGCACAATAATAAATCCAACAAACAGTGGCTCAAAAAGAAGAACTGCATGGTCAAAGCCCTGGTTTGAATCTCACTGAAATGTTGGGAGGGATTCAAAAGGGGCAGTACTTACAAGAAAGCCAAGACATGTTGCAACTAAAGGAATTTCACATGGTGGGCTGGTCAGAAATTTCACAGAGTTGATGTCAGGGACTGGTGAGCAGTTATGCAAAATGCCAGCGAGAAATAATTTCTGCTAGAGGGGACAATACCAGCTTTTGATGCCAAGGGTGGAATTACTTTTACCATTATACCAATATACCATTACAACTATTAATATTCTTGTTGAAAGATTGTTTTTTTAATTGACGTATATTGCTTTTATCTGAAGGCACAGTTTGTATGAAGATCTACTGTTTGCCTGTTCAAATATGTTGAAAAAGTCAACAATTTCCATGGGGTGTACAGTACTTACTTTTTCACAAGTGTGGTAGAATTTTAACATTTTATTAAAGAAAGAAAACATCCCTAACAGGACAAATCAGTTATCATTCAGGAGAAAAGCTCAAGGCCTTGAAAGAATAAAGTTACGTTAAAACCAAGCACACCATTGTTTTTCTTGTGAAATTCCCAATAAGTTTGATGTGTCACATGACCCTCTTCCTATTGAAAAAACAAAAGTTGGATCCAAAATGGCCGACTTCAAAATGGCCACCATGGTCACCACCCATCTTGAAAAGTTTTCCCCCTCACATATACTAATGTGCCACAAACAGGAAGTTAATATCACCAACCATTCCCATTTTATTAAGGTGTATCCATATAAATGGCCCACCCTGTAGTTTATAGGACATCTGTTGATTTCTTAGTCATCTCTTAGTCATCCTTTAGTACATTCTGTATGTTACATCAACCTTTCTTCTGGTACATTCTTCATTTGACCATCTCAGTATTTTTCCTAAACCAATTCTTATATTTCAGTGTATGTTTTGTTGTTCACTTGACCTTTATCTGGTTTCCTGGTGTGCCTGAACAGGTTTCTGACATTTATTAACCCTGTATGCTATTTCTTTAAGATGAATGCTATGTCACCCTAAAATTATTCTTCCACACATGACAGTATATTATAGCTTGCATGAAGAAGGGGATTGCACTACCTCGAAAAGCATGCATATTGTAATCAACTTATTTAGCCAGGAAAAAGTATCTTTTTTTTTTTTTTGATAAATGGCTAATGCAGTACATCACGCTACTACTACAGAGTGTTCCCTAGTAATAACACAAAAAAGAAATAAAATAATTGTATACTAAATCTTTGTAGCAGGTCTAATGCATTTGGTGAGGTAAACTGAGGCCATCAAAGATTCCAAAACAAAGCTGAACAGAATTCACTACAGACTCCTTTTTGCCTGTTGATTGAACGTTTTATGTTCAGTTTGATGTTCTTAGTGACAGTTCACCTGTCAAGACTCCTGGTAATTCTGGAGATTATATTTACTGGTTTTCAGATTCTGCTGTAAGTAAAATCTTTAGAGATGCAAAAGCTTCTAAAGCTGGTGGTCTGAATGACATTGCATCTCATTTTTTTAAACCTGTGCACAGCAGATAGCACTGGTTCTTAACAGATATTTTAAATCTGCCACTGTGAGATATTTCCAGTGTTTAAGACAGCTTCTGTTACTTGTTTAATTGATTATCATCTTGCTGTTTTAAATCTTGATCAATATGAAAGGTTGAGGTATGACTTAATATGGGTTACATAATCCCTAACATGCCTACTGTGCTAGACACATTCAATTTTCCTTTAAGTTTAGTAGGGCTTGTCATCATTTTTTGGGCATAAAAGTGCTTCAAACATCCAGAATTCTTTTTAACATTAGCAGTAAAAACTAAAAACACAATTCTCACTTTTCTTTTTAGATTCAATGTTTCTGAATCTTTAGTTTGTAGCATGACCGATAAAAGCCAACACTTTCAAGGAAAACATAAGCTGTTTTGACAAGAATTAAAATAAAGTAAATCCCGATGCTTCACACCTAAATCCTCCACCCCATGATATAAGCCAAACCAACCCTGCCACATTTCAAATTGAGAACAACAACAAAAAGAGTAAGGGAGATCATGAGGACCAGCAAGCGAGGGAACAGCACAGCACCGACCCTATGAAGAAAAAGAAAAGCTAAGGATTAGGGCTACAGCCAGGACCCGGGGGCATCCATGCTCAGGCCAACTGTACTGTATCAGGCCATTTATCAATGCAAGAGCCTGATCTTATATTGATCCTCACTGCTGACAATTCCAAAAGGATCAGGATTAACAAAAAAGACTTCCATAAGGAAAGACTTCCATGCAGATATCTAACGTATGAACCCATTTATCAATGCAAGAGCCTGATCCCCTTTTGATCCTCGCTGCCGACAATTCCAAAGGGATCAGGGTTAACAAAACAAAACTTCCATACAGATATGCAATTCATCAGTCAATTTATCAATGTAAGAGCCTGATCCCCTATTCATTATCACTTCTGACAATTCCAAAAGGATTAGATTAACAAAAGAAGACTTCCATATGGAAAGACTTCCATACAGATATTTAATGTATCAGCCCATTTATAAATATAAGTGCCTGATTCTCTAGTAATCCTTGTTGCCAACAATTCCAAAAGGATCAGGGTTATCAAAAGAAGACTTCCATACGGAAAAACTTCCATACAGATATCTAATGTATCAAGCCATTTATCAATGCAAGAACCTGATCCCCTATTGATTCTTGCTTCTGACAATTCCAAAAGGATTAGATTAACAAAATAAAACTTCCATACGGAAAGACTTCCATACAGATATGTAATGTATCAGCCCATTTATCAATGTAAGAGCCTGATTCTCTATTTATCCTTGCTGCCATCAGTTCCGAAAGGATCAGATTAACAAAAAAAGACTTCCATGAAGAAGACTTCCATACTGATACATAATGTATTAGTCCATTTATCAAATAAATGCCTGATCCCCTATTGTTCCTCTCTTCTGGCAATCCCAAAAGGATCAGATTAACAAAAGAAGACTTCCATATGAAAAGACAGATTGAATCAATAGATTTCTAGTGAGATCTAAGAGCAACTTTAGTGGTAATTGTCCCTAACACCAATGATAGCAGATAAATGATGCGAGGAAAAGTCTAGAAGTAGAATAGTGTTGAGAAGAAAAGGGCTGTTAAAAGAGAGAATGGAAATAAGAAAATCAGACACTCCAGACCAAAAACTGGACACACAAGGGCAATCCCAAAACATATACATACATGTGCCTGGGATGTTCTGAAAACAAAAATGACCATTAGTGTCAGAGAACAATTCCCAGGCATATCGTTTATTGGAGCGTGACATATAATCAATAGACATAAATTGAGTTTGTTAATGAATAGGAATCCTTGATACCACTGAGACATTTTTTAAAACTAAATTCCATGAAATACAAGAAGAGGGGTAAAAATCTTGGAGTCACACTAACTTAATTGATAATGGGCCTTGTTAGACAATGCATTTAGTGTTGACACTGAGAAGTGAGACTTGAGAAGAGGCTCCCTTTTAGTCAGATGCCCAATTAGGTGACTAATGTTTATGAAGGAGGGACTTGAATTCACTTATTTATGTGATTTATATTCTTCCTTGTTCTTCGTGTTTTGTCACAGATCTGAATATATATGTGTAGCAGTTCTGTATTTAGTTCACAGCTCTCTGCGCTAGCAATCAGTGAAGAGTGCTAGGCAAAAAGTAAGTTGTACTGTAATGTACGTACCCCAGCTTGACTGACTTGGCATGTGACAGGGGTGCCACTTATACAAAGAGGACCTGGTTACACATTTGTGGAGACACGACTCCAAACCACTGACATGTTTGGCTGACTTACCTTAAAGGCATGTGACATGCTTATCTCGGAAGAGCTATTCAGTTGGCTCTACTTAGGCAAAGGATTTGGGAGGGTGAAGTATTGCCATCTGCATTCTTGACCCACTTCCCACTTCCATCTGTCTGTGTATGATGTGAGCAATCTGTCCAACTATAGACCCATCTCTAACATTCTGTTTCTTGCTAAAATACTTGTATGCGTTGTCTCTGCTCAATTACACAGTTCTCTGTCTCTTCTTAATTTACTGGACCCATTCCAATCTGGCTTCAGAAATGGACATAGCACTGAATATCAGGGGTATAAATTACCTCCTCATTTCGGTTGATTCAGGGGCATTCAATACCATAATATTGATTTACCTTTGTTCCGCCTATGGCAAAACGTGCCATGCCCTATTAATTAAAGGTATGGAAAAGTGGCTTGGGCTGTCTGGTACAGTTCTTACTGTTTTTGGTCCTATTTGTCAAACTGCTCCCAGTTTGTACTCACAGGTAATAATAAATTTTACTGTTCCCCATTATGTCATGGTTTCCCCCAAGGTTCACTAACTTGTGGGCCCTTAGACTGAGTTAATCTTTGGGCACCCCATGACCTTTCTTGTTAATATAAATGCCAAACCTGTGATAGTCCACGTTTGTTCCATGATCCCTGGCAGCTTGACCCCAGATCCACTGATATAAACCCAGGAATGAGACGGGCAAATGATGACACACGAAATTAGCAGGAGGTAGGTGAGAAGTGCTCAGTGCTTTTTCACAAGCAAAACAGTAAAGTGTCCAAAGTGCAGTGCTTCTTTACAATAAATAAACAAGTAATCCATAAAAACCAACAAAAGTCCATGAGTTAAAATAAGTCAATAATAAAACTAGACTAAAACCATGCAGTTATCAAGTCTTTCCTTTTATCCTTCCTGAGCCCAGCTCTGTTTCCCCAGCTCATCCAATGAGTCTTACTATTGGTGCTTCTCCCAGCTCCAATCCTGGCTGCCTCCCTTAGTGTCTGCTGGACTTCTCACTATTCACTCCTAGCATCTTTGAGATCCCTAGAAAAGACACCGCCATTGCAGCCTGCTCTTCCACAGTTATCAGTAGGGGATGATCAACCCCTGGAGCATTGATCACTCAGTCCTCTGTTAGACTACCAACCGCTCTGCCTCTACCTACATCACATTGGCCCATGCCCCCAAAAATGCCCTCTCACCCACAGTTCTCTTTATATTCTTTTCCCTTTTTCCTTCCCAGACTCCTTTTATATATGGATAGGGATGCAGGTGTGCTGATGACAAACTCTGGAGTGCTAAGGAGGCAATCGACTCAACCCGTCATGGTTGTTCCATCACACCATCACTCCACTGAAGCTCAATGTGAAATTTCAGGTTTTTTTACTTTGTGAGTTTTCTGAACTCTTTTGGGACCAACCCCCAACAGGATGACACGGCAAAGTGAGTCCCAAAATGGGATTGCTGTGTTTGTGGAAGATTCCTTGTCCATTGCTGGGGAAACCTCAGGCTCACAGCGCTGTAGCAGAGTGCCAAGGAAGCAAATCCGAGCCGATTGTAGTCATGCTATAAGTGCCTGTCATCGATGAGCGATGCAAGAAACATTATAAATGCAGGGAACAATATTATTTGGCCACTAACCTGGCCACGACCCTGCCTGATTGCTGTGTCTGTGTATAGGAGAATAGTAGATCCCATTGTAATAAATAACCGTGCTTTTCCTGTTTCAAGCTGAATAAAGTTGGTTTTGCTAAAGTACTGAGACCCAGCCTCATGTTTTGGGGTGCAAGACAAGGACTTATGCTTCACAATTTTAATAAATTTGCAAAAATATCTAAAATCCTGTTTTCACTTTCTGCGGTGGGCTGGCACCCTACCCGGGGTTTGTTTCCTGCCTTGTACCCTGTGTTGGCTGGGATTGGCTCCAGCAGACCCCCGTGACCCTGTAGTTAGGATATAGCGGGTTGGATAATGGATGGGGGCGGCATGGTGGCGCAGTGGTAGCGCTGCTGCCTCGCAGTTAGGAGACCTGAGTTCACTTCCCAGGTCCTCCCTGCGTGGAGTTTGCATGTTCTCCCCATGTCTGCATGGGTTTCCTCCAGGCGCTCTGGTTTCCTCCCACAGTCCAAAGACATGCAGGTTAGGTGGATTGGCGATTCTAAATTGGTCCTAGTGTGTGCTTGGTGTGTGGATGTGTTTGTGTGTGTCCTGCGGTGGGTTGGCACCCTGCCTGGGATTGGTTCCTGCCTTGTGCCCTGTGTTGGCTGGGATTGGCTCCAGCAGACCCCCGTGACCCTGTGTTTGGATTCGGCGGGTTGGATAATGGATGGATGGATGTTTTCACTTTACCATTCTGCGGCACTGAGTCTTGCTTGATGAGGTGGGAAAAAATGAACCTTTAATATTTAACATAAGGCTGCCGCATAGCGAAATTTGTAGAAAGTGAAGGGGTCTGAATACTTTCTGAAGACACTAGAACAATAAAATACAGTACCAAATGGTCAAATGAGGAGCTGAAAAAGCAGGCAGTAAATGTTACTTCCATTCCAAACGCAAAACAATCAGAATGGTTCAAGTTAACAGCTTTCATGAGGTGGTTTTCTAACAACATTAACATTTATTTATAATAGCACATTTTCATACATATGATGGAGCTCAAAGTGCTTTACAATATAAAGAAAGAGAAAAAAGAAAAAATATATAAAAAATAAAATTAGGCAATGCTAATTAATATAGAATAAAAGTAAGGTCCGATGGCCAGGGAGGACAGAAAAAACAAAACAAAAAAAATCTCCAGACGGCTGGAGAAAAAAATAAAATCTGCAGGGGTTCCAAGGACATGAGACCACCCAGCCCCCTATAGGCATTCTACCTAACAGAAATGACCTCAATCAATCCTTATTGTATTCTGGGATCACATGGAAGAACTTGATGATAATGGTCATGTGGACTTTCTGGCCTTTAATCCATCAGACCAAACCTTTGTGTTTCATCTTTATATTTATAGTAAGGAAACACTCTTTACCTCTCAGAATATACAAGCTTAACAGTGCACTCAAATCAATGCACTAATAATAAAGCAATGACAACACTGGAGTGGCTTGGGTTCAACTTATGGTATGTCCTTGAGTGGTTCTCTCAGAGCTCAGACCTGAACCCAATCAAACATCTCTGGAGAGACCTGACAACAGATGTCGACTCACAGCCTCCATCCAACTTGACAAACTTGAGAGGTTCAGCAGAGAAGAATGGCATGGACTCCCTAAATCCATTTGCGTGAAGCTTGTCGTGTCAAGCCCACGAGGATTCCAGGATGGAATTGCTGCCAAAGGGGCTTCAGCTAAGTACAGGGTCTAATTTCTAATAAATTTGCAAAAAATTTTAAACTCCTATTTACACTTTGTCATTCGGGGGTACTGTGTGCTGCATTATGAGAAGAAACAAATAAATCAATTTAAATTATTGGAGCACAAGAATGCAACATAACAAACTGTGTACAAAGTGGTGGCGTTTGAATACTTTCTGAATCCACTATAAATCTATTTACTGCCCTAAATCCCCCTTGTAGTCCCAGTCAATTGAAGATAAAACAAACAAGAGGGAACTCTGCTCTCCTCTTAATTGCGTTGGTTTAGGAAATTAAAGAAATGGTGCAAATTCACATAAAGCAGTCATGAAATTGTTTTGTGCGCTATCATCAAAGCCTTTACAAAGCAGTCAATCAAGTTACAATTGAAGATACATTTAGGCGTACAATAGAATGCACCCAGCAAAAGTAAAAGTGAAAAATGATTACAACGTGGGATGTGTGGATGTGAGATTATCCTATTCCTGTTTTTTTTGATTACCAGATGCATACTGTACATATTTCAAATTAATCACTGTAGTGTTCCTGTCATGAGCAATTTGCTTGTCCAGATGGAGCAAAGAATCTCACCATTCCTTAGGTGATTCTCTGCTCACTAATCCTGAGAATGCCCAAATACCAAGAATAAATAAAGGAATTTTATGATTGCTATTAACAATTTCTGCTTGTGTTTTCCTTTCAGAGCAGTCATCTCTTTCTGGCAGTGATAAGACTGAAACTTAAATCTCTTAGGCTAGGAAGCAAGTTCTCCATCTGTTGTGCTTGAGTGGGGCAGATGGAAGCACTTGCACATCAGTAACGCACACATGTACATTACATTAGTCATTTACGAATCTTGTATTGCACAATGTGCATTGGAAAATGAGCCCAAGAGGGATGGGGGCATATTGTCTTTCTTATTTTATTTAATATGCAGAATTCTTTTTTGCCGTTCTTTTGGAGTAGGTTGATTGCACCGTTGGTTCCATGAACAACTTCTCTGTAAAAACACCCCAGTCATTTGGGAGGTGGATACACTGTATACATTTTATGAATTTGCCCATATTTTGCAAAAACAATTAAAGTATAATATTGAATTTCAAAGAAATACTTGGAACGATTGTTGACAAGGAGTGGTTTAAAGTTGGTGTACATTTTACATGTTGTGGTTGACTGAAGTATGACAGCAGTTCAAAGGATAAGTGTTGGGGTGCCACCCAGGTCACCCCTTTTAAAAGTGCTGCGATAACACCAAAATAAACATTTACATTACATTTATTTATTTGGCTGACACCTTAATCCAAGGCGATTTACAACATTTATGATACAATTGCTTCCATTACTTTTGGTTTTCCAATTGGAGTACAGACAGGTCAAGTGAGTTGCTCACAGTATCATTAGGGTGGATTTGAATCCACAACCTCAGAGTTTGAGGTCCAAAGCCTGAACCACCACACTTGCCTGCCAAGTATGCGTCAGCGGTAAAAAAAGAATAATGAATCATTGCTTGCACTGCCTTCTCACTCAATATCTTTAAATAAGCTGGGGTAGGTGGTCTAACTTTGGTCAAGAGCTCTATCCAGCAAGCTGTCCCAAGTCCAAAATGAGATGGCACCTTCCAGGAGTGACTTCACTGCAAAAAATGCATATGCAGAAACTAGACAAAAAACTTTACATGGGAGTTGTTTGGATTTTATTTAGCAAAAAAAAAAAAATCTGCCAATGGAGTAAGCAAAATTTACTTGACAAGATTTCTTAAAGTAAGCCAAATAATCATAAATAGAATTTTTTTTCATTAAGTCAATAATTCTTACAATAAGGAAAACAAGATTTAATGCCATGATTTAAGTACTTTTTACTTGCTTAGATTTCATTTTTTTGCAGTATTGGCTTTATAACTCCCCGGCTGGAAGGGGTGGAGTCAGGTGACCTCATTGGGTGGCTTCTTTGAGATGACGATACCTTTAGTGACAGTGCCCCCTTGTGTCCCATAGTGGTATTGCTTACCTTGGATAGGCCTTGAAGGTGGCCCTCTGACACATGTTTGACAATTTCTTTGGGTGTGTCGATTATTGGACTTTTACCTGGTGTTTGGAGTCATGGACAGGGGTTCAAGGGAGCGAGAGCGCCCCCTATCTACCACAGTGGCATAGACGGCAGGATACTCCAGCGTCTATTGCGGAGGACCTGAATCTAAAATTTCTGTTGGGCAGAGAACCCCAAAAAAACTATGGCATCAGGAATCACCACAACATCACTGAAACCCGAAAAATCCGAGTCCAAAATGGGGAAGAGGAAGGGCAAGCAGAGCGACAACGCCAGCAGGAGAGCCTTAGGTGCAATGGCTGACGCTCGGGAGGAGTCAAGGAGCGGCCTTACAAGTCCGGAGAAACCTCCAGGAACCAACGATCGCTCTGAGGTACGTGCCAGGAACGTTAATGAAAATCTGTTTATTATTACTCACTTTGTTCTGTGCATGTACCTCGGAGATGATCACCTGGAGGCTCCGAGGGAAGAAGGAAACTGCCCCGAAGACGACGGCCTGCTCCTGTCGAAGCCAGAGCACCTAGGAGATGACTTCCGCATGATGGTAGCCGAAGAGAGACACGACAGCACACCCGCTGCTTGCTGGGAGGGAGGAGGTCCGCATCCTGCTGTTTGCGCCTTCGAGCCCAAAGGAAGTGACTTGGACTTTCCGAAGGGGAAGGGGGAGGCGAGCGAGGCACTGCTCACCACACAAAAAGGTAAGGAGGGTCGGGAAATGGCTAGTCGGGATGTTATACATTTAAACAAGACAGACCACAGCCTGCCGAAAGAGGCAACCCAACTCTCCAAGAACTCCAAGTCCCAGAAGCCTCCGCGAGACACTCCAGAGCACGTGCCAGAAGCGGACGTGCTCATTGTCTCCCGGTCGGCAGGTAAGACGAACAAGGAAGTAAGTCTCCTGCCGGCCGAAGTAAACATTAATATGGATTTGCGGGAACTCAAACGGTTAGTCGAACCCGTAAGCAGTTTCTTACAGGTCCTGAAGACAATCGAAAAGATAATTGAGGAGTTGGGAGCAGCAGCCAGAAAGCCGTTAGAGAAGGTGAGGGCCTACGTGCGGCGATTTGGTGGGGAGCCTCCCGAGATGAATAATGCGGCGATACAGGTAAGCGAGACCCGTATCGTACATAATAGAGGGACGCGGTGTGATCCGGGCCCGCGTTTAATAAGTAGCGGGTGCCAGTACACGGCGGGCCCGACAAATGACATTGCTACGATGACGGACCGGTACGAGGAAGGATCGATTGAGCCGGGGCAGCTGGATAGTGCTGGGTCCCGGAGCAAGGCAGTCCTAAAGACGCCACCACCGGTCATCTTTAAATCAAAAGGGGTGCAGACAGTAAAGGGTCTCTCTTTACTTAATAGAGAGACTCAGACTGTGGACAAGCCCCAGATCAAAAAGGAGATCCCGAAAATAAAATGGGGGTCTCCTAATAAGAAAGAAATAAAAGAGAAAGCACCGTTAGAGGCGGCAGGGGTTTCTCTCCCAGCAAGAAAAGTGACAGACCTAACGTTTCCTAATTATTTTCAGTCCAGCAGGGGGAGAATACCAGGAGGACAGAGGCAGTGTTACGGGTGGCGAAGGTTGGGCCATATTTGGCGAAACTGTCCTTGGAGAGAGGGGGACAAGATGTTGAATTGGACTAATATTCCCCCTAGGTTCTCCAGGGACCAAGATATTCGGATCAATCAAGGCTCAACCGGAACGTCCTCTTGGAGGAAGACTTCCCTCTCGGGGCAGGCCGCTCCAAATTATAATTCGCTGCTGGGAGGGGAATACTGTGATGGATGGCCGGCCGTTTATCCTGGCCAATACCCCCAAGCTGCCAGGTGGAGCCGTCCTTGCAGTAGGGAGGTCCCCAGAAGACCAGCAGGGCATGGGGGCCACTAGGAGACGCTGCAGGAAGTAATAACGGCTATTTTCCCTACGCCCCAGAAGCATACATGGACAAGAGGAATGACGTGCTTCTGGGGTGAAGAAAAGAACTTGTACCTGACCCGGAAGTGATTGAGAGTCACATGGACTGGGGATTAGGAACACTTCCGGGTCAGGAGATATAAAAGGACTATGGGAGCTCCCAGACGGCGAGCTGAGCTGGGTGGAAGGGTGGCAACACGTCTGGGAGCTGGAGGATTGTTTATTGATTGTGTATTGTTAATTTATGAGTATAGTGGAAGAGAGTGTGCTTTGTGCACTGTGGAGATTTAATAAAGTCGATTATCGATTATTGGACTTTTACCTGGTGTTTGGAGTCATGGACAGGGGTTCAAGGGAGCGAGAGCACCCCCTATCTACCACTATATATATATTAAAATATATATATATATATTAAAATATATCAAGCAGTTAAATAAACCCAGCCACAGGGGATGCACAAACCAGTGTATTTCTTTGTGCCGGTCCCAAGCCCAGATAAATGGGGTTACATCAGGAAGGGCATCTGGTGTAAAATTTTGCCAAATCAATATGCGGACAACAATACAAATTTCCATCAAACAGTTATATGGGAATAATGTGGTTTTTTTTTTCTTTTTAACAATATTTTCATCTCGATTTTTATTCTACTTTTCCAGGTGTTCTAATTGTTTAATTAATCCATTATATACTAATTAGTGGGTCTGATGCAAAAGTAGTTGCAGCCTTTGATTATTCAGTGTTGTTTGCCTGGGTGTCTGCTCTGCTTGTTTTTAATTATCATTTATAAGATACAGAAAGGGCAAAATATAATGAAATCAACAAAAGAGAGTTAAGCATTTAAATCTATAGCAAAAGCAGAAATATTTCTAAATGTTTTATAAATGTAAAAATTATGCTGATGTGCTTTTCTGAATGTAGAATAAGAGAAAAAAAATACCAGCTAATTAAATGAGCTCATCGTTAGCAGGTGGTATCACTGATTATGAAGCTGGTTGGAACAAAAATCTGCAGCCACAGTGGGTCCCCAGGGCTAAGTTTGGGAAGCACTGCTTTATTTTATTAAACCTTCTAGCAAGTGGATTTCTGCAGGAATGATATGTCATTTCAGTTTCCATTTTTATGTGACATTACAATGCATGTAAAAATCATTAAGTTCACAGATCTCTTCTGCTGTGAGTGTTAAAACTACAGTGAGTTCAGATGTTCTGCGGATAGCCCCATTCTTGACATTCACAACATCACTGATAAATGTGATGAAGGTAAACACTCAGAATTATGGGTGTGAGGCCACTTGGGGGTGTGCTTTTGGAAAGCAAAGGCTACCATTTAAATATTACAAAAAAATATCAAGAAGCTATTTATTTTCTAAAGGCAATTTAGAAGAACACAGCACTAACAAAAACAGGTGTAGTGATGTTATGAAACACAAGACGCTGTGGCCCTTGCCGAGCCAGGACACCTCCACTCTGGGAGGACCGGGGGAGCAAGTGTGGCCAGAATGTTGCCTCGTCCGGAACGCTAGATGGCAGCCCCCCTGGGTTGCAGCGGTGCCTCGGACTCCTGCAGTGCTTCATGGGAGTTAGAGTTTGGTGCAGCCCTGTTGAGATCTGTGGGTGCTACAACTGCTGCTGAGCCCTGGAGAGCAGCACTTCCCGGTGTGTTGGAATTATGTCATCAGATATCTGGAGCACTTCTGGGTGCCTTATATAAGGGGTCAGCAGACACCACTCAGACAGCCAGAGTCAGGAGGAGGAGGATGACAAAGCTTGCTGAGGAATAATGGAGGAGAAAGAGAGAAAGAAGGAGTGAGAGATAAAGAAAGAGAGTGAGAGAAAATGAAAGAAGAAAAGAGGACAAGAAAGTGTGTGTTTGGGCTGTTGGGGTCACTGAACTGTAAATAAATCACATGAGCTTTTTGTATTTGTGCCTACAGCGTCTGCCTGTGTCGGGTTAGCACAGTTATAAAGCCATCTATCGGCCACAACGCTTACACTCGTTGAGCAGATTCTTAGGACTTCTATACTAATACTGGGTATTTTTGTTGCTCTCAAAAAAGCCTCAGTTCTTCATGGCCTGGGTTACACGTTCCCTTGAGATTCTGGTAGATGTTGACGTGATTGTATCACGCAGTGTCTTCAGATTTGTCAGCTGTATATTCATGCTGCCAGCCTCCTGTTCTACCACATCCCAATGGTGATCTGTTGGATTCAGGTCCGATGACTGGGAAGCACAGCTGTGCAAAGTGGTTATCTGAGTTACTGTAGCCTTCCTGTGAGGCTCAAACCAGTCTGGACATTCTCTTCTCTCATCAACAAGTTGTTTCCATCCTCAGAAATGCTGCTCACTGAACATTTCTTTCATTTTCACACCATTCTGAATAAACTCTAGAAACTATTGTGGGTGAAAATCCCAGGAGATCAGCAATTACAGAAATACTCAAACCAGCCAGCAATAATGTCATGGTTGAAGTAACTGAGATGACATTTTTCCCCATTCTGTTATTTGATGTGAATATTAACTGAAGCTCCTGACCTGGACCTGCAGGATTGTATGCATTGTGCTGCTGCCACATGATTGGATGATTAGATAATTACATGGATAGGCAGGTGCACAGGTGCTCCTAGTGATTCCCTAAGTGAGCATGGAAGATGGATTGCTCTGTCTATACAGTTATATACAAACTTCACCTGTCACTTGGAAACTGGGGACCACCAACAGGATAAAGCATCTCAGACACTGGAAAAACTAAAGCCCAAAGGCATTCAGAGAAATTAAAACAGACCCCATTTCTGCAATTTTATGAGAGTCAAGCTTCAGAGGACCAAAGGTAGAAAGAGAGCCTTAGGATCTGGTGTTCAGGGCCAAAAGGAGCACCATGCAGAACGTTTGGGGCTGTTTCACCTATTGACCAAGAACAAACCCTACAACTGTCTAATGACCTTCTTATCTATGCTCATAATAGGAATATTTTTGGCAATCTTAAACTAAAAAAACACTTACAAGTTTCAGATTTCTTTGTACCCAAATTATTCTGCCAGATTTGTTACATGAGAACATGTTAACATTCTTCTCCAGGGTGTGCCCCACAACTGCACTTGTAATGATAATCAGGAATAAAGACAAGTCCATACCATCTTGGAATGATATTGTAGTGTTGTGTGGTAATGTGCCTACCCAGGCATTACCAAAGAAAGAAAAAAATATCTTTTTAAGAATCTGCATGTTTCAGGGAAGGAGAACAATAAAGAGAAAACAGCATTTACCGTTCCTGTTCAGCAGATGAAAAGGGAAGATGGCATTTTCACTAGCATTTGATTCTTGAGAAGCTCATAAGGAAGTTGGCTTTGCTAGGCTACATCACTTCCCTATACGACTATTGACAGTCCATGTTGGAAACACCATCTCCATTATCATGATGCTGACCACTGGTGCCCCCCTGAGCTGTGTACTCAGACCACTTTTGCTCACTCTGCTGACTCAGGATTGCATGGCTTTGTATAGCTCTAACACCGTCATTAAGTTTCTGAATGACACAACGGTGGTGGGTCTCATCAGCAATAGTGATGAAAAACCTTACAGAATGGAGATACGATGTTTGGTGGACTGGTACAGGTGTAACAATCTGGCTCCTAATGTGAACAAGCTGAAAGAGATGAATGATGACTTCAGCTGTCTACACCCCTTTGCACATCAAGGGCTCTGTGGTGAAAAAAGTCAAGATCATCAAATTCCTTAGTATGGACCAGGCAGCTGACCTTTCTTGGTCAATTAACACCACCTCCATAGCCAAAAATGTATAGCAACATCAAGACTACTTCGCCTGATTCACATCACATTCTACAGGGGCACCGTTGAGAGTGTTATGACCAGTTGCATCACTGTCTGGTATGATAACTGCAGTGTCTCTGACCTTAAGGTCCTACAGTGGATAGTTCACACTGCAGAAAAGATCACTGGGACATCTCTACCCTCCATTGAAGACATCTTTGTAAAACATTGTATCTGCAAAGCTTACAACATTGTGAAGGGCCATTCCTACCACACTCATGGTCACTTTGCCCCACTCCCATCTGGCAGAAGGTACTGCAGCATTCAAAACAGTTCTTCAGGTTCCTGCAACAGCTTCTACCCCTTGACTGTCCTGACTCTGAAGCTTTGTGCTGCCCCCCAAGCCCTCTGATCTGTCCCTAATAGTGAATTTATATCCAGTACATTTGACTTGTCATTACTGTTGTTTTATATTGTTAGTTTTGCTGTTATTATTGATTAATTATCAATTCAATGTATCACCATATATTTTGCAATACTGCTATTTATTCACTAACCTATTTTTTAGTTTTAGAATGTTTTGATCTATTATAGTATAGTACTAGGCTGACCCGCCTTTTAAGGCGACCGACTTTTAAGTTGACCACTTCTTAAGGCAATTCAATATGTAGATCAATTTGATATTTTATACAAACTCATTAATTTGGTTATATTGCATTTGAGTGGTATTACTTTAATACTCGTAGTTTCTGTTATTTTTGTGATGAAATTTAAACTTTTTTTCTATATTGAGGTCGCCCTTTTGAACCCCCCTGATATTTACTACGCGGTGAGGCATTTGTACTCCATCAACATTAATTATTTCCAGAGACATAATTTTGTCTATTTTTCCAGCGCATTGCGCACAAAAGCAAAGGAACGAAGGGAGCACCAGAACTCTGCTCACATCATGTCGCGTCATACCGCAAGCTGCAAGTAGTAAGTCTGTGATAAGCGGAATACCGCTACGCTTTCCACTCATGGGACGGAAGGACAATCCCGATTGCTTTTATATAGTAAGAAAGAAGAAGAAGATATCGCACAGTCTGGAGTAGAAAATCATTTTTTACCTGGAAAAACGAAACTACAAATCCCATCATGCATTGCAAAATGGACGGGGCGTGTGTGAAACTCCACGCCTGCGTAGCACTTACAGGACTGAAGGACAATCCCGATCGCTTTTATATAGTAAGAAAGAAGAAGAAGATATCGCACAGTTTGGAGTAGAAAATCATTTTTTACCTGGAAAAACGAAACTACAAATCCCATCATGCATTGCAAAATGGACGGGGCGTGTGTGAAACTCCACGCCTGCGTAGCACTCATGGGACGGAAGGACAATCCCGACCGCTTTTATATAGAAGGATACCTCTTTACCTGTCTTGCACCTGTTCTGTGTTTATGTATATATTGCAATGCAGTCTTGGTGAATGTTATTTCATGCCACTGTATGATGCAATATGGTGTATGGTATAAAAATAAAGCCACTTGACTTTACTTGACTTGCCTTAGTCCTGGAGGGCTTGTGTGAAAAGCAATACCATCAATAGCAGCATTATCATACAAATCAAATCAATAATGTAAAATATCAGGTATAATCATACTCCATTGATCATACATAACCACTGACCAACAGCTAATGGAGGTAATAGATCTGATACCATCAGATTGCTGTTGTTCCTGCAACTACAGTGGATTCACAAAGTATTCAGACCCTTCACTTACTACACACTTTATTGTGTTGCAGATTTAATCTTAAATAGATACATTTGCCCATCAATCTGCACTCAGTAACCCATAATGACAAAGTTATAACATGTTTTCAGAAAAGTTTGGAAATTAAAAAAAAATTAAAAGTTGCAATCTCTCATTCCTAAAAATATTCTCTATTTTTCAGATGCCCCTTTGATAGCAATTACAGCTTCGAGTCTTCTTGTGGCAGTTTATCCTGTTCTTTCTGGAAGATCCTCGAAGATGGTTCCCACAATACCACCAGAATAGAGGTTGAATGCCCGAACTCCACTGACCAACAGGGCTAGTCCAAAAAGAAATCATTGCTGCAGGCATATCAACTCTACATTTGGGAAACATCCCAGTCCCTTTCTCAAAGGAAGTCCTGTTGTGAACAACAGAGCAGCTTTAAATTGTGGGAACAGGGACACCATTAGGGGTGATGGGACTTATAAAATGAGTAGAAGGGCCTCTGACTGACAGGGACACTCAAAAAAGTAGGAACATGTATTTATCAGTTTTTATTAGCTAGTTATTGAAATTATATTTTAAAGAGTAATTTACTTACATCTTAGAAACTAATGCTCATTAACAAATTGTGATTATCCTTTCTCATTTAGCCAGAATGGTTCAGCCAGGTTCTCACAAACCTGAATCATAGAGTGGTAATTTACAGACTTACTAGCCAACATTAAATATGTTTTCATTTTACGTAATTGAAATGTTGAAACCAAATTCCAGTTTCCAGAAAATAGAACAGCTAAAAGCTTGAACGAGAGAAAAGAGGGTGTTGCATGGGTGGCCATGGCAGATTTTTTTTTTTTGTATAAAGGTGCAAATCGAGTTTGTAAGTTTACATTATTGTGTGTGGAGAAAAGACAGGTGGCCGCGGAGCACTTAATGGCGGGATAGGCTTATTAATTATTCATGAGCGAAGGGGTGATCAGTGTAGTGACTACACCCATAGTATATAAAGGTCTGAATACAGACAGAAAGTCAAAATGAAAGAAATGGAAGTCATCGATGGGAATCAGAGTTTAAACAAGTGTGTGTGTGTGTGAGAGAGAGAGAGAGAGAGAGAGAGAGAGACTGGACCATTCTGTAGAATGACCAAGGAGCAAGTAGGGAGTGCCATTCCAGGGGACAACAATACAAACCCACTGAGCCAGGGGGAAAAGAGAAAACAAGTGCATGCACTGGGAATTTCACTGCATACATCAATGGGGATGGGATTACAGGATGAAAGAGAAAGAGAGACAGGGCTTCCAGGGACTCTCGGCGGGTACCAGCAGAGGAGGCTGAGAGAGATTAATGAAGGCCGTGTTCATTGGTGTCTCCTACCTCTTGAATATGCTTGAAGCGAGAGCAGGCAGAGAGATGAGGGAGACAGGGAGGGACACTAGTACAAGAAAATTTGAGAGGACTGATATGGAAATTAAATCCTGGTTTTATCTATTTAATAGACTTTGATTTTTTTCCCTCATTGCTCCATTTTGCTGAATTATTTATTGAAAGCTATTTATTGAAGACTTTAATTGTACAGCACACTTTTTTTGGCTACTAAATAAAGAAAGGCAAACTCTTTGCACTCTTGCACCTTAACTTATTTTTGTCTCTGTACCTGCCATAGTCCATCTCAGTACATGAACCTCAAGATACTCCAAAAAAAATGGATGATGTGAATTGGCTGCAGGTACAGATCATCACAGAACATGGAAGTTGGTTACCCAGTTTTTCTCAAAGAAAGGTCATTGTAATGATTAGCCCATTCTCCCTACATGGTGCAGATAAACCACTTTACTGAATTGTTCAATTTAGCTCAGCATCCAAAAGATAAAAAAATAAACTAATTAGAAGCCAGTTCAAATAAGCCGACATATGCTTATTATTAAATTATGTACAACACACCATTTAGTATATTACGTTACTTTGTTTGTGAGACATGAACTCAGGCATCCTCTTATTCAGATGAGTCACAGTGCCTCAATTTATATAAAAGTGATCATCTTCTGGTTTCAAGGAGCAAAAAAGCCGCTTAATTGGGGAAAAATAAAAACTGCATTTTGGTTGTTTAAGCAACTGTCAATGATTTCATTAAATATGCACATATTTCATTCAAATTTACATATATTTCCTTTTGATCACATCTCTTAACACGTATGGAGAAAGGAGTTTTCAAGCGTGCTTTACATTTGAAGCATGCAGTATCCATGCAACATTGTACTAGATGTTTTGTTATTTGAGACTATATTAGGTATAAAATAAAGAAAAATATAAATAATGATATACTGAAGTAAGGTTTCAATGAATGTGGCTCCTAAGGATGTAAGTTCCTTTTCAGGGCTAATTTTATGGTTCGCAGTCTCGACAAGTTCTGGCTCAGCCAGCCATCAGTTCTAGACTGAAGACAAGATCACTGTGTAGATGCTTCTCATTTATGGAGTGCATTTGTATGAAATTTTGATAGCTCTTAGATTTAAATAGCAGTTACCTGAGTAACGCTATTTTTTTTCCTGCTGGTTTTTGTTCTTGATATTGCTGCTATCACCATAATAATAACATTTCTGGCAGAAGCGCTTGGTTGGTGCCAACCCGACACAGACTGACACCGGAGGCACAGGTGAAAATGAAAATAAAGATTTTATTTTTCTTCCGCACGGGGATCACATCTTCCCCATGTCCCTCAGCTACAGCACAGTCCCAAAGCAAACCAAACAAAAACACCAACACACTCTTTTTCCTCCACTCCTCCCAGGCAGCTTTGTTCTCCTCCTCCTGACTCTGGCACCCTGGGTAGTGGCCGCAGGCTCCCTTTATAGCCCACCCGGAAGTGCTTCAGGTGGCAATTAAACTAAATTAGGCTGCACGTCCTTGTGTTGCTGCGTTACCACCTACACAGGCTCAGGAAGCCTTGCAGCTCCCCCTGGCAGTGGCCACGGAGCCCAACAGGGATGAGCTCCGGTGTTCCAGGATAGTGGCCTCGATGCAACTCAGGGGGGCTGCCACCGGGTGTTCCGGGGGATAAAGCATGGATCCCATAGCTGCTCCCCTGGATCTAGTGTCAAAGGGGCATTCTGGCCGGGCATGGGTCTCAGCCGTCCGGCACACATTTAAAAAAGCATCTTCAAATAAGTAACACTTACAGTCATTAACCTAAGTTCAAACATATTTGAATTTTTGACAGTAGTATGGGAATCAACCAGAGCTTTACGAATCTGAATGGGTAAGGTTATTATAAACTTCAAATGAGTTAGGGGCGGAGGGGTCTTGTGGTCACATAGTCTTTGTACAGGGTTGGTCTAGTCAGGGTGGGGGACCCGATATAAGATCCTTTCATGGGGCCCAAAATCTCTGTGTGGGACAATGCTCTATAGCCATAGACATATTTAAAACAGGTTATTGTGAGTGGTTGTCCCACTTTTGTTCTCTAAGGTTGATTTAAGAACAGAGAAAACACACTTTCAAACAGCTAGCATACACAGAAAAAACAAACTTTACTCGTGCGTTGTCAGCTGTTGACAGATAAAGTGTCAGCGTATAAACTCAGATCTCAGAGTGTTAGGAAGCTTTAAAGTCAATTTACTTACACAGTGTTTTGTTTGCTGACTTTTCTATCCTGCAGATCATTTGTTGATGGAGATGCTTCTGCATTCTTTTGATTTCCAGGAAGAGAAGACTGGAGTCAAATGAGTGAAGTTTTTGGAGTTCAAAGGCTGCCCTTAAAAGACTATGATGTTGTTTTTTCAAGTTGAAGAATAAAGTCTTTTTGCTATCACCCAGCCTGCTGTTACATTATAGAAGAAACAGTCATGACATAATAATGTAAGGTAGAACAGAGCAATATTGGCCAGCTAGAACTGACCTATAAAAGATTTCCAAAGCAGTGCATATGCAACTGTAGAACTTCAGGCATTGGGCAACAAGCAAACAAAAATGTTAATAACTTAGCACTGTGTTTCCCAACCTTTTTTTCTGGGGTAGCACACTTTTTGTAACAAAAAAAAAATCTCAAGGTACACCATTATTTTACCAACCACAAACACTGTATACCTCATACATATATTCAATTGTCTGAAGGAGCGGAGAAGGCGGTAAAGAAGAAGCTCCAAGATCAGCGTTCGCAGACATGGCACTTAACACTTTGGCGGTGTCTCCCCTCTGCTTCATCCCTTTGCCTCATATGCTCACTTTTCTGCCCACTTCGCACGGCCTTAGAGAGCTTAAACAACTCAACACATCCACATAAGAACAACAAGGGTGAGCTTTCTTGAAGGATTTTACTGGACGTACCTTGTTGTAAGCTTGAAATATATACAAACAAAGACAATAAATAAGAAGTAATGATCTACAAAGCAGTAGATAGCAAACAATATACATTAAATAATAAAGCTTTACGGTATAAGACACTAACAATGCAAGTGATTTTTAGGATCGGATCATGGAGATACACGTAGACAGAAATTCAGATTGCTGAACTAACCAGACCTAGGGGTTTATACACCTTAAAGATACAGAAACAAGAGATAAATGGGGTACCTACATGAGACACGAGGAGTGTAATATATTTAAATGTTCATTATGGGACCTACGGTTTTTATGTGAGCTCTATGGACATTTATAACACCACTGTGAGTGCAAAAGGTGACTAACAGGTGTGTTAATAAATGACAAGACAAAGGGCAAGCACAGGTCAACAAATATCAATAACAGCTAACTGCATGTGGGGCAGAACACCCACTATCCACTAGCCCTGTGAGGCTTGTTGGTGACCGTACACCCAGGCAGATGGACTCTAGCAGCCTAGGTGCTCCAGGTGCTGTGCCTGCAACATAGCGATCATGGAGTTGGTTTAATGCCAGCTTCTTCAGGTAGTCCTGTCTTCCTCAGACAGGTCTCGACCACCTCCAGGGCTTGTTCCTCTTAGATTCACACCCAGGTGTGCTACGCTATTATATCCAATGCACACCTGGGTAACTATCACGGCTCACCGCTCTGCTGAATCACATTGGTTGAGAAACGCCGACTTAGCATTTAAAGAAAAAACTGTAAGTCATAGGATTCACTTAAGCCTATAAGGTGTTTAAAAAATCCAAATGGCTTCCTTCTGCAGGAGCACGTTATCAACATTCCCACTATGGGGATGTGGTTCAACCACTTTCAAAACTATAAATGTAACATTAAAACTAAACACTCTTTTTCAAATTATTACATTTGTGTTCCTTTAGTATTCAATAGATTTCCCTGTTTCCCTAAAACATTATTATTAGAGACAGAAAGTAGAATCCATTGCGTAATATTTAACTTGTTTAAATATTCCAATCACTTGCTTATGTGTATAGCTACCTTAAACATTATGATGTATTTCTAAAGACAATTTGCAACTTATTAACATTTTCAGTTGTTCTGTAGAAGACGTTTGGTGATTTACAGGCCAGCAGCGTTCACACAAAAGAATCATCATGATGATCTGTACAAAGCCATTTGTCTCCAGTATCATCATGCTTTGCTGTACTGCTCTCGTCTGAAATGGCTGTGTTTTTGAGGTGAGGTGCTTAGTGTGACTGATGGACAATTCCAGGTGTGATCAGGTGAGGCAAATTACAGTTTCCTTGAATTGTCACTTATCTTTAAAGACCCTACAGTGCTGCCCTAAAATGATATACCTGGCAATTCACTAAAATTTTAAAAAATAATACATTTTATTACAGGTTTGCATAATTTTGCAAATAGAGACAATGTATTCTTAAAGTTTTACAGATTTATCCATCCATTCATGTAAGTTCTTCACTCCAGTATGGGGTTACAGGAAGCTGGTGCCTATCCTAGCAATTACAGTAAATTGGCAGGATTCAGCAGTGCACAAGAAGCCAGTCCATTTCAGTACACATTCACATACAGTACACACAGACCAACTCTTATTCATCCTAATCAGTTGAAAATCACTAATCAAAGTGATTGCATGATGTTAGACTGTGAGAGGAAATCCAAACAAACACAAAGAAGTTCAAATTCAAATTAGATGCAGATGGAAGCCCTTCTAGTGACCAAGAATGATGTGTTGTTAATGTCAGCCGCTGAGCACAAGGTGTAATTACTGTATATCACGTGTGCTAATATTTATGTCAATCTGTAGATAAATGTATTGGCTTTATAAATTTATGTTTGTTGGATTATATGATTTATTTAAAGAAATCCTATCCCGCAAGCAAGAAATTAAAATAATCTGTTGTGATCCGCAGGGAGCTAGTGGTGCAGGATCCACATGAATGCGAAAATATGCAAATATGTTTTGTGTCCAGTGCATGTAAAATTACCTCATATTCTAAGTTTAATGCACTAAATAAGATGCAAAAAGTTGCGAGAAACATGAGATAGAACAATCATTGCACAAGCAAATCTCGTGTGCAAGACTGGCTGCCAAGACAAAGATGCGTGGCGTCCCCCAAAGTGCGTAGTTCAGCAGTTCTTTTGTGAACTGTATCATTTTACACAATTTAACCTATTAAAATAAATGTGTGTGTATATTTATTACAGATACAAAAGAAATCCAAAAAAAACACAAAGCACTAAACAATAAGCACAACAGCAACAATTTATTTCTTGTATAGCTCAAAGTCACACAAGAAATGCCTCAATGGGCTTTAACAGGCCCTGTTTTTCTGACAGGCCCCCAGCCTTGAATCTCTAAGAGGACGAGAAAAAATACTCCTAAAAAACCTTGTAGGAAATAATAATGAAAAAAATCTTGAGAAGGGTAATTCACAGAGAGAGACCCCCTTACAGGTATGTTGAGTGTGCAATGGATGTCAAAAAATGGGGTAAATACAACACAAAAAAGCAGATCACAAGTAATCCTCGATCTTCACAAAGCCAGATGGCCACTCTACCGCTGTCACCTCTGGCACAGTCCAGTTTTACAGATGCAGATGATGTGTAGTTATGAAATGAAAGCCCTTTCAAAGACCTCCTGAAAGTCATGTAAGGTTTTGTCCTACTGTGATGCCGATGTAAGTAAATCTCCCCAGATGAAGTCATTGTCCAACCCAGACAAAATCACACAAATCCAGAGAAAACTGTAATCTGGTTGGTGCCATTGAAGTCCAATTGTGCAGTGAAGTGTTGAAGGAAAAAGACATCACTGATTGTGATCATGCTGGCTCAGTTATGGTTCATTTCTAAAACTACTGGCCTCCTGTTTCACTAAGCAGCCCTTGCACAAGCCGCCTAAGCTGCCCAATGATGCAGTACTTCTGGGGTTGCTGGGATTTGCAGTCCATTTAATTTGTGTGGTTTTCTGCAACCGGTTAAATTACCATTTAATTGTTGATGACACGTGAATTGCAAGGACCGACCTGTATATAATTTTGTGGTAAGTGAAACTGCACTTGGACTACTTTACTCAATTCTGGTCACCAAGCTACAAAAAAGATATATCAGCACAAGAAGCAGAGGTGAATGACCAGGTGCATCCTGGGGCTACAATGACTTGTCCAACTTTGACATTCTAAAGGAATTAAATATCTTAAATGAATACTCTACTCAAAAATTGCATTTTTTATACTGTATGTTACTTGTTAATTACTCCATGTAGTTTGGTGGGCGAGAAAAATTTTTAATCTCGTGTTTTCATGGAAAAAGTACATCATAACATTTCTGATAGAATGAGACCCTACATTGAACAACGTCTGGACAACATCAAATGATGTGAAAAATGACCATAGAAAACAGAAAAAATCTCACATTACTTGTGCTGCATAATCCTCATACGACTTATCCAGTTTTAAGTTCAAAACATGCAAAATACTTTCTTTTTTGTCTAAAAAATTATTAAATAGTTACTTCTAGATTAAACAGAGCAAATCATAAGCAGGAACCTCAAAGCATCATGGTAGTCACTTTTTAAAATTTGTTACCTTTGTCCCTCATTAATTTGGTCAAGAGTCCTGTCTTCCTTTCAAAGGGTGACATCTATGGGCTTTCCACGTGCTTAGAAATTGATGTTCCTGAATCACTGGATTTGTTTAACTCGTAAACATGCACTGACATGGTCAGTTAAAATGACATTGGATAGAAAGGGACAAGGGGTGTTTACCTTTTTCTAATAAACTTTAAAAAGTCAGAAGATTCAACCAGCAGAAAAGAAGCAACAAAGAAGGTGAAGCAAAGGAAGAACACAGTCATCAAAAACACCTACACCATGAAGCAGTAGTTTAACCTTAAGAGACTAAATGCTGACACCTGTGCTTGCTTTATTGCTCTGTCTTGCTATCTGGAGTCTAGAAATTAGGGGAGAAAATTACGAGAAGTCACAGTAGCAGTCCACTATGGGCCAAGTCTAAGTTGTCACCTTCCTAGCCAGGTGAGTGCAAGAATAAAAGGACAATAATTGGTTCTGAGAACATATCTGTGAGTTTACATAACAAAGTTAGGAAAGGGTCACTCTAAAACCCTTCTATGATGACTGTAATTATCGAGGGTATTAATAAAGGGGAGAGACAAAAGGAGAGGAGTTAGGTTGAGAACGTTATTTCTTGGTGCAAAGAGAATTGTCTGCAGCTTAACATCAGCAAAACCAAAGAACTGGTTACTTACTTTCACCTCATGAAAGAACCTCTACATCTGTTAACTATTCAGGGAGTGGATGATGAGATGGTCCACTCCTACAAGTACTTCTGGGTCCACATCAATGACAAGTTGGACTTGTCTCGTAACACAGAAGAACTCTATAAAGAAGGGCAGAACAGGCTCTTCTTCCTTAGGAGACTGTGTTCTTTTATTGTGAGCAATAAAATTCTTCACATCTTCTACAACTCTGTGATGTTCTGGTGTGATTTTCTATGCTGGGGTGTGCTGGGCTGGTAACATCACATCAAGAGATGCCCACCAAATCGACAAGCTAATTAAAAAGGCAAGCTCATTTTTAGGAAGCATCCTGGAGTTCATAGAAAAGGAGAGAATTAAAACAAAACTGCATACCATTATGAACAATGTTTCCAATGTATGAGACAGTTTCCAGAGAGAGTTTTTATGGGGAGGAACTGGAAGAAGTACAGTCATAAAGGAAATGAGGGTGACAGAGGAGCAGGGTGATGAAGGTGACGTCAGCGTGGGAAGCCGGACAGGAGGACATCAACGAGGGACAGGACATGAAGTCATCCCGGGGGACTGCAGACTGATGCGGAAGTGCATTGTTGGTAAGTCGTCTGTTTACGTTTTGTCGGGTTCCGTCTCTTCGTTTTTCCAGCTAAAAAAGAAAGAGAAAGGCGCGCTGTCTAGTAGTCCCGGCCTGTGGTTTTCTATGCTCAGTCAAGCCCGTTGGCTGCCCCCTACTTGCTCGTGAGTGACACTATTTATGAATGTATTTATTTAATGAGCTTCTGTAAAAAGCCAAATTTTCACCTTGGGACAATTAAAGGTCTATCTATCTATCTATCTATCTATCTATCTATCTATCTATCTATCTATCTATCTATCTATCTATCATATAGTGCCTTTCATTATCTATCTATCTATCTATCATTCTAAATTAATTTTTAGAGTAAACAGTGGCACTAAGGTGGCATAGCATATAAAGTACATAAATCCTTAAGTACATAAAGAGCAAGTTATTTTTGAAAATATTCTATCAAATTTTCCCATTTTTTAATAAAATACAGTAGAAGTGTTTGAAAAAGATTCTTCCTCAGCCAAGTGATATTAGCCTTGGAATGACTTCATCTGTTCATCCAAGAGAAAAAGATGAGTTACAGTGTTTCAGTTTTATTTCCGTGCTAGCTAGCACTTGATATGAAACAAAGCAAAAAGAAATTGATGACAGGAAATACCTTAGGCAAATTTAAACTGGAAAACTTTTGCCCATGAACTGTAGCAATCTGAGGAAAAGGGGCGCCTCAACCTTCATCATAATGGCTTTCTGAATCAAAGAAAAATTGGTTCCATTTTAAAATAATTGCCTACAAAGAAGAACCGATTCTTCTTGTTCAAAATTCAAGTCACTCACCTCTAATCCCAACCTGATGATAAATTTAATTTGAGCAAAAGTTTATATGATTTTAGACAGCTAAACATTTACTCTATTACTGGATTAATACCTTCTCTGACTTAAAGTAATAGGTAACTGGGATAACTGCAGCAGAAAAAAAAAAATAATTCATCAAAAAAGAAGATTATCATTACATACATAAATAGTAGAGAATTATATTTGCTTTTGTTCATTTACCTATCTTAAATTTAACAACTTACAAAGGACAAGTGTTCAGTACAATTTTCTACTAACAGTGTATTAAAAAGAATGTTTCTCACAGTTACACAACAGGTATTTTTTTAACTGAATCAGGATTCTTGAATTTTAATTAAAATTAAAAGTTGCAAGGTCATCCTTCCTTTTACTGAGACCTTTTATCCCTATTGAAGCACCGCCTCATGTATTTTTCTTCTTCTTTTTCTTCTTCTTTCGGCTGCTCCCGTTAGGGGTTGCCACAGCAGATCATCTTCTTCCATATCTTTCTGTCCTCTGCATCTTGTTCTGTTACATCCATCACCTGCAAGTCCTCTCTCACCACATCCATAAATCTTCTTCTAGGCCTTCTGTAATACTACATTTCTCTTTATGTCACTATATCTGGACAATACTGTTATGAGTTTTATTCACATGTGCATGTTAAATTTGGCACACAGGGGCTCAGCAGTTAGAATTGCTAGCCAAACATTGGATTAGATAGCCAAAGACAACTGGAGGCTTGTATAGTCAGCTTAAACACAAGTTAGGGTATTTCTGTCCTCTATCAGCACAAATCTTCTTTCCTTATTGGGAGAATGAGAATTGGCATGTAAGCACTATGATATTTCAGTATTTTGTGGAGGAGGAATTCAGCCCTTGTTTGGAGACAGAGAAGACCAGCAAATGAAGCAAGACATTATAAAGGCTTGGACAACAGCCAGACCCTTAGAGGTGGAATCGACAAAGTTCGAAGAAAAACCTCCCAGCGTGGTGACGAGAAAATGGCTGACTGTGTTGATCCAGATTTCTCACCTGGATAAAGTCTGTCCATGCGCCTCTCCGTCTGTAACCGCGTTAATCGTCAGTAAATGTAAGCTAAAAGATATTGTTTCTCATGTGATTCTTGTACCGCCGTAATCACGATGGGAGGGATATCGCCTTTTCTGGTATATTACGATATTGTTTAATTATTTAATATGCCACAATTTCAAAAGAACACATTTCCAAGAGAGCTAATGCCTCTTCAGGAAACACCTTCCTCTTCTCCTCTTCCCTGGCAGCTCTATCTTTAATATCCTTCTCCCAATATACTCAGCATCTCTCCTCTGCACATGTCCAAACCAACACAATCTTGCCTCTCTGACCCTCTAATGTCCTCATTTCTAATCCTGTCTACATCCAATGCAAATCTTAACATCTTTAACTCTGCCACCTCCAGCTCTGTCTCCTGCTTTCTAGTCAGTGCCACCGTCTCCAACCCATATAACATAGCTGGTCTCACTACTGTCCTGTAGACCTTTCCTTTCACTCTTGCTGATATCCGTCTGTCACAAATCACTCCTGACACTCTTCTCCACCCATTCCACCCTGCCTGCACTCTCTTTTTCACCTCTCTTCCACAATCCCCATTACTCTGTACTGTTGATCACAAGTATTTAAACTCATCCACCTTCACCAACTCTACTCCTTACATCCTCATCATTCCACTGACCTCCCTCTCATTCACACACATGTATTCTGTCTTGTTCCTACTGACCTTCATTCCTCTCTTCTCTAGAGCATATCTCCAACTTTCCAGGGTCTCCTCAACCTGCTCCATCCTATCGCTACAGATCACAATGTCATCAGCAAACATCATAGTCCAAGGGGACTCCTGTCTAATCTCGTCTGTCAACCTGTCCATCACCATTTCAAATAAGAAAGGGCTCAGAGCCGATCCCTGATGTAATTTCACCTTGAATGCATCAGTCACTCCTACTGCACACCTTACCACTGTCACACTTCCCTTGTACATATCCTGTACAACTCTTACATACTTCTCTGTCACTCCCGATTTCCTCATACAATTCCAAAGCTCCTCCCGAGGCACCCTGTCATATGCTTTCTCCAGGTTCACAAAGACGCAATGCAACTCCTTCTGGCCTTCTCTATACTTATCCATCAACATCCACAGAGCAAACGTCACATCTGTGGTGCCCTTTCTTGGCATGAAACCATACTGCTGCTCACTAATCATCACCTTGCTTTTTAACTGAGCTTCCACTACTCTTTCCCATAACTTCATGTTGTGGCTCATTAATTTTATCCCTGTGTAGTTATGTATGTACTGTGGAAAATTTTAAAATTTGACCTACTGTTTCAGATCATACAACTTGCAATTTACTTTTGTCTACTTCTAGGATGGTATTTTACTGTTTAAGGAACACTGCAAAAGTTAGACCTCTTATAGCATTGCAAGGTGCTGAAAAATGAATTTCTGCTTTTGTTTTTAGCTAGCTAGATTACTGTGGTGCACTCCTAACAGGACTACCTAAAGGCATCAATTGCTTTCAATTAGTGCAGAATTCAGCTGCAAGAACTGTAACCAGAAAAACAAAATCTGAGCACATCTCACCAGTCTTAGCTTCATTACACTGCTTACCTGTGTCCTTTAGAATTGATTTTAAAATAACACTAATGGAATATAAAGCTTTAAATAATTTTGCTCATTCCTATATTTTCGAGTGTTTGTCCTTTTACATGCCAAGTTGTAATCTTAGATCTTTTAATGGTTGTCTGCTTATTATTCCAAGAGCCAGGCTTAAATTAATGTTCAGGCAACCTTTTTAGGTATCCACCAAAATCTGGAATATTTTACCAATTGAGATATACCAAGCTAGCACCATGGATCATTTTAAAATACTCCTTAAACCCATTTTTTTAATTTGGGTTTATCGTTGCTGCATTTTAGTTGTACTCCTAACAGATTATATGTGCAAAGAATGATCACATTCTTCTGCGACTTTCAGTTTTTACTAATCTTTCCTTTTCCCTGCTTTCTTTATACAAAGTTCTGTGGTGGTGCTGGTTTGTTCCACCATCATCTGCTTGAGGTGCTGAGTAGCCACCTGTGATGCTGGAATGAAGGCAGGTTCCCCAGCTGTCCACCAGACCTACTACATCAAGTCCTCTGAGACAAAGTCTGGAAACAATTATTAGAACATTTAGGTTAGGAAGAATGCCAAGTGGGTGGTCTTTTGACCTTGAACCCTTGCAGATTTTTTTTTCTCCAACTTAATTGGATTTATTTTTTTCTGTCCTCCTAGCCATCTGACCTTATCATCAAACTAATATTTACAGACTTTCAACACAACACTACATATACAGTTAGGTCCATAAGTATTTGGACAGTGACACAATTTTCATAATTTTGGATCTCTACACCGCCACAATGGATCTGAAATGAAGAAATCATTACATGAGAAGTGTAGACTTTCAGCATTAATTGAAAGGGTTTAATAGAAATATCATATGAGCATTTTAGGAATGACAGCCGTATTTATATATAGTCCACCTGTTTTCAGGGGCTCAAAAGTATTTGGACATAATAACTGACAAGCTGTTCCATTGCTAGGTGGGAGCTGGTCCCTCATTATTTCATTAACTATTAAGCAGGTAGAAGTTCTGCAGTTGATTCCAAGTGTAGAATTTGCATTTGGAAGCTGTCACTGTGAACTCTCAATATGAGGTCCAAAGAGGTGTCCATTCAAGTAAAAACAGGCCATCATTAGGCTGAGGAAACAAAAAAAACCCATCAGAGAGATAACAGAAACACCAGGAGTGGTCAAATCAACCATTTGGTACATTCTTAAAGAGAGGGAACACACTGGTAAGCTCAGCAGCACCAGCAGGTCTAGAAAACCACAGAAGAGAACTGTGCTGGATGATTGTAGAATTCTGTCCTTGGTGAAGAAGAACCCCTCCACAACATTTAGCCAAACAAAGACCACTCTCTGGGAGGCAGACCTGTCATTGCCAAAGTCTACAATCAAGAGAAGACTTCATGAAAGTAAAGACAGAGGGTTTACCACAAGGTGCAAAACACTGGTAAGACTCAAGCATAGGAAGGACAAATTAGTCTTTACCAGAAAATAGTTTTTAAAGACCAGTCCAGTTCTGGAACAGTTTTCTTTGGACAAAGGAGACTAAGATGAATATATACCCGGATGATAAATAGAGAAGAGCATGGCAAAGAGAAGCAATGGCTTATGATCCGATGAATACCACATCACCTGGGAAACATGGTAGAGGCAGTGTTATGGCATGGGCATGTGTGACTACAAATGAAAGTGGGTCACTTGTGTTTATTGATGATATGACTGCTGGCTGAAGTAGCAGGATGATGTCTGAAGAGTACAGGTCTATACTGTCTGCTCAGATTCAGATAAATGCTGCAAAACTGATAAGACAACACTTCACAGAACAGATGGACAATAATCCAAAACATAAACATAAAAGCCATGCTTTTCAAGGCAAAGAAGAGGAATATTCTTCAATGGCCAAGTCAGTCACTACTGGTCAGATACAAAATAAGGGCCAAAAAAGAAGATCTTTTTAAGAATAAACTGTGATTTAAATAGTCATTTCAATCAAGTTCTAGACACACCTCAAGGAGAATTAAAGCAAATGGGATGTACTTGACCACAATTTGGGGTGACACAGCGAAGGGCCTGAATACTTACTGTATATAAATTGGAGATTTCAGTTTTTATTTTTATTCAGATTTGCAAACATTTCTGAAAACAGGTTTTCACTTTGTGATTATGGATTATTGAGTGTAGATTGAATGACAAAAACGGCAAATTTATCTCTCTATTATAAGAAAAAAACTCTGGGAAGGTTGGAAGGAGACGAGACGTGATTTTCTCATGGACCTTTTCACTTCTCGCAAGACGAGTCTTTGTGCCAAGAGATTTAACCACTCCCAGAGCTGGAAATAAAAGACAAAGAGTAGATGACAAAGTAGAACATCGTAAAGAATTCAAAAACATTGGTGCAGTACACATGCAGAGCAGGTTAGAGATAATGGAAGTACGAAAATTCGAAAGGATAGGAAAGACCGTATTAACACAAACAAATGGAAATTATTACTCGGTGAAATAATGAAACAGTGAAAAGAGATTGAATATATTGTTCGCTTTGAAACTTTAAGTCGGAGACTTGTAGATCGTCTAATTCGTGTTGCCATCAGGGTAAAAAAATAGTGTTTCTTCCCAGTGAAGAGGCGTATCCATGAGAATTGAAAGATTTGTTGTTTGGTGAAAGTGAAATCCCACAAAAGAAATCATTTCTCATTTGTGTGAATGCTATTGTCAGACACATTTCTTTTACAGAGAAAGAAATGATATTCACTCATGGGTAGATATACGTTGCATTGGCACGATGTAATTCCAAACACGGAATTAAAATTCAATGCGATATTGATGAAAAGGTAAAAGCGAAAAGAGATTGAATATATGAACAAAGGTCATATGACAGAAGTGCGCCTTGCAAGATGCAGATCACGTGGCACGGAGGCAGCAGTAATCCAGCAGCTGATCGAGCA
Source organism: Polypterus bichir lapradei (assembly GCA_026402145.1). NCBI lineage: Eukaryota > Metazoa > Chordata > Cladistia > Polypteriformes > Polypteridae > Polypterus > Polypterus bichir. The sequence continues at coordinate 32,639,840 of JANRMT010028174.1, read as the reverse complement.
AAGAGGAGGTAAAAATAAAAATGATATTTGTTTCCCATTGTATCACCATTTAAGAGGGGGTTGTGACTGCATCTCCTTCGGGTGCGTTCAGCCCCCCTCTTCACAACGCAAGCGGCAGACACGGGGGGGAGGGGTTGGCAAGTGAAGCAAGTGGGAATGGGGGTTGCGGTACAAACTGAGCAGAGCACAAAACCCCCTAGTTTATTTAAAATTAAATCTACAACATAATCAAGGGTCAGAAAGTGAAGGGGTATGAATTCTTTCTGAATCCGCTGTATATGTGGCAGTCCCAGGATGTCTGGTCACCCCACGAGGACATGCAGTTTTCTGTGTTTCCAGTATCTGTGGGCCTGTCTGCCTGTCCAAGTTGGATTGTCTTCTTTGCCCTCTGTCTCCTCTTGAAGTAAAACAATGCTTGAAAGTTTAAAACTTTATCTCAAAAACAATTTGCTTGAATATAAATTCTCTCCACTTTTGTTTAGAATAAAACAAAGTTCTCCTCACTACTGTCTTGTAACTCATGAAGTTCACTTTTAGTTTTTTGTTTTAGGTCTGCAAGCATCTGCTGGTTTATACAGGGCAGATAACAGAGGAATAATGTTTCACTAGGGAAAGATTTAAAGGCAAACTGCAAAATAGCCATGGCAGCATAAACATTTCACCCTCACTGCTGTAATTTTGCATCCTTTTCACAACTGAGAAGCCACATGAAAGACAAATAGTCAGTACAAATGGAAGGGAATTTATATTAATTTAAATAAATCACCAAATGCTACAGATTGTGTTAGTATCTGAATGAAGACTCTGCCACATACTGGTATTAAATATACTGACGTTCTGGAAATATTAAAGAGATTAGTGGATGCTATTTTAGAGATGCGGCACAGATGCAGTTGTCTTCTTCAAGATGGATGTGTTTGCAAATAGGGAGGTGCAAATTATTGTTTCATTAAACATATTTGCATGTTGGTTCCCATCCAGAATTTTATGCTGAGATGTCCCTTTTTGTGCTGTGATATTCCTCCTCTACTTATATTGAGGAGAAACTGCTGTGTTTATTGTTGTGTAGTAAAATGTTTTAAACATGTCAACTCTTTGTTCTCTGTAATTAAAGAGCTTAAAAATATAAGAAGGTCTGCTTGAAGGCCCCATGGCATCCTGTGCTGTATAGGATATTGCAAGATCTGGTAAAGTGAGGTCCGCGGCTGATTGCCTTTTTAAATAAATAATTGCTGCACTCGCAGCCTAAGGAGGAGTCATGGTAATGTGGAGGGAGGGGTTTCCGGGCATTTCCACACTTATGTACACAGGTGTGCAGTCACCCATGTCCGTAATTGATGCTTGGAGCTGCTAATCGCAACACCTGTGCCACGACCCGACATAAAATGGAGAAGCACAAGTGCGGGGGGGGGGGGGGGGGGGGTTCAAAAATGAGGACGCAAGGATGGAGGTTAAAGAGAGAAGACGACAGGAGGCGCTAAGAGAAGCTGGAAGAAGAGCCCCTAAGGAGGAGTGTGTGACCGACACTCTGTGGGGCGGCAGTCGCTCCAGCTGAGCACATTGTGGACGACTTGCCGCCGATAGCAGTGGGAAGTCAAGGAGGCTTGGGAAAGATATCCCCAGTGTAAGCACCCTGGTCATTGGGGACCCGAGTCTCAGTCTAGCGAGGGAGCTGTGCATAGCCAGGGGACATTAGGCAACTGGACCAGATGATGGTGTGCTGCACCTGCGGATAGGGTGACTCCCCTGTTGCAAGGCCCATATGGGAGAAGCAGGGAAGCCACCAGTTAAACAAAGAAAGCACCAGGGTTTTTAAAACAAAACTGCTTCCAGGCTGTTGATTTTTAACCTCTTTTTAATTGGTTGTATTTATTGGATTTTAACCTCCACTTTTCACCTCATTTTGGAAACACTACACTATTTATTTGAACACTGTTTTGTTTTTAATAAAAACAATGAACACTTTTCCACCACCCCATTGCTTGGAGTGTTTTGTCCCCATCTGTCAGCTCATTCGGTTATGCCGTATAGGATGTTGCAAGATGTTAGTAGAATCTCATCGCACAGACACATAGTGTGTGGCTGAGCTCATAACAGACTTTAATTTAGCAGAAGACGTCTAAATGCTAAAGGCATTAGATTTTTCAATAAAGATAGTGGGCAAAACAAAAAATATAGTTGTAAGAAAACAAAAGCCAAAATCACACTCCTTTCCCGCTTTAATTGTTAGTTAGTTTTCTCAAGAGATAATTTCTTCCCGTTAATTTCTAAAAGTTTGAACATTGCCTAATGAAGCAGTGTGATAAGGTCAGTGGTGCAGTGTAGTTTTTAAATAAATTATCAAATGCCATGAAGTGATAGTGTGCACAAGCGTGTTTCATTCTAGGGTTGATTGGGGTGCATGGCTGATCGTGCATACAGATGCAAAGGAGAGCAGATCAGTCAAGTGCCTCATTCACACCTTGGAGGTAGCGGCGTATCACACCTGCATCCAGTCAGGCCATATAAAGAGGAATCTGCCTGGCAGAGTTGGGGAACAGAGAGACAAGAAAGAAACAGAAAAGAGAGGCATGGAGGTGTGGTCGAAAAAAGTGCAGACTGACAGCAGGCGGGTGATATTTTTTTAGTTCTCTTTATTTCTCAATGAGAGTCGCAGGAATTAGAGATTCAGAGAGCACAGTCTATTGCAGCAGGGCTCGTCTGAACCCCGATCAACAGTTAGGGGGAGTTTTTATACCTCTTTATCTCATGATTAGTAAGACAGGAAAACATCCTTTTTCATCTAAGTAAAGTTAAGCAATATGTCTGAGCTAAGCAATTTTTTATGTCCCCAAGACTGATCGCAGGACAGACACCTTGCACGTACACCTTGCAGTCTTGTGACCTTTTACACTTTTTCCTCATTCATTTTGAGGAACTTAACAGAAAAATAGCTTAGGACATCATTATATGGTAACATATTTTTGTTAGTTCATAAATCAAGCTTTCTTTTACTGGCAGAGTCAAAAGTATTGTTATGAAACATAGTTACCAAACACACAGGGTACGGGGTGCTGAGGAGAACATTCTTCTTCTACAGAGGTTAAAAGAATGGAGAGAAGGGCAGGAATGGATAGAACGGGAGGAGGCAGACAGGAAAATGAGCCCCAGGAAAGAAGTGTGTGGGCGACGCTCAAGAGGAGGAGTTTTAATGGAAGGCGGCAGAGCTTGTGCATTTTAAAGTTTCCTGCACTGTGTTTTTTTTAACCTTGTTTTTAAGGTATTTTGTACTGATTGGATTTTAAACTCCACATCACCTTTATTTTATTGGATTATGTATTTATTGACATTTTGAGCGCTGCACTTTTTGAACACCTTGTTTTGTTGAATTGTTTTTAATAAAAGCACTGAGCACTGTTTCGCCATCCCCTTGCTTGGTGTGTTTTTCCTCATCTACTCAGCTCATTCTGGTCATGACTATCACCACTGGCGGGTTGAAGAGGACCCTGGTGGGACCGACCCACACCATCACAATCAGCTGGAGGTGAAATTCTCAGCTCTGACAGGCTGGGATTTGTGTGTAAGAATGTCCAATATCCAGTTACAGATGGAAGGATCCAATCTAAAGATGTGCAGCTTGACTGTCAGTAGTGCATCTGACTGCTGAGGCCGCTAAGTCATCGCTTACATTAGAAGGCAGGTCTTTTTAAAGTTTAGAGACACTAATGGGCTGACCTCCTATGCTGACCTTAATTATTCTTGGAATGTTTTTTAAACACTTTCTTACAGCAATTGCAGTAAACGCTTTGAAACATACACATCAACCAGTTCTCTAAAGTAAAAGGAGTCAAAACCATTTAAATGTTTACATGTAAGAAGAAAGATTTTAAAATAAGCTATTAAAGCATTACAGTAGTCAGCTTTACTTGAAATAATAGCATGAATGATCTAAAAGCCTCTACCTGAAGAACTTAACCTGACCATCAGTGAGACTTCCATTAAAACGAATCTAATGTGGGGTGAGAATCAGTGTTTCTGATAATCTGGGACCATACCAGACATCTTAACCACTTTTGAGATTATAAACTGGATATTATATAAAAAAAGCATGTTTTTATAGGATAAGTGCTTTTTTCCATTTAACAGAACAGAGTCATAAAATCAATACTGGCAAGGAAAGCAAAACAAATTATTGTAGCAGCTTTTCTATGCCAATTATTTGCAGTGTACGGCAGATGGCATATCATGTAAATAGAAAATAAATATTCATTTCCATCAGAGTAGTCTGTTCTCTTTAATAGTTGTAACTAACATACATTACTGAATAAGCAGTTTAGAAAACTAATGAATGGAGCGATTTTTAAAAATGCATAGCAACATCAATTCTTTGAAAAGAGAGGCAATTTTTTTTTTTTTTGCTTCTGATTTTCATTTTATTTGGTATTGTGTGCATTTGTGTGCCCGAATTACAGTACATGGCCAAACGTATATGGACATCTCTACCAAATGATTGGCTTTGGGGGTTTCATTATGTTAAATGAATTAATTAGGATTTAATTAACGATTTACAATTACAACTCCCAGGAAGCAGTGGCACAGTTTCATTCATTAAAGTGGAAGTGAGAGAAGTTTTGAGGAAGGTGAAGCCCTACAAAACTCAAGGAAAAGATATTATTATATATAGATAATACATCATTCTTCTTCTTCTTTCAGCTGGTCACGTTAGGTGTTGCCACAGCGGATCATTTCTTCCATATCTTTCTGTCCTCTCCATCTTGTTCTGTCACACCCATCACCTGCATGTCCTCTCTCACCACATCCATAAACCTTTGCTTAGGCTTTACTATTTTCCTCTTTCCTGGCAGCTCTATCCTTAGCATCCTTCTCCCAGCATCTCTCCTCTAGAAGACACAATAAAAAATAAAATAAGTCAACATTAAATAGCATAGAATAAGTAAGGTCCGATGGCCAGGGTGGACAGAAAAAACAAAAAAAAAAACTCCAGAGGCTGGAGAAAATAAAAATTAAATCTGTACGGATTCCAGACCAAGAGACCGCCCAGTCCCCTCTTCAAAAAGCAACAGAAGAACTTCTGGTACTTAAATGTCAATAACAGCATTTGTGAATGTTTTTGTTATTTCAAAATGTTAAATGTGTTTATATTAGTGAGACTTTATTCATATTGTTAATTTATATTACAAAACAATGTGCTATATTTGACATGGGATGTGATGTACAGTAAATATATAGGATTACAGCTGAGACTCTAAAAAATGCAATTATTATTTATAGTCCATCTGGCCCCCTCATCACTAATTGTCATACTCTGCCCATGAAGATCCATATGAAGATCAGGCATCAGACTCTGCTGACACCTGCAATACCACCTCCAGGCAAGAGGGGAAGCTGACAGTAACTTTATTATGTTTTTTTTCCACTTCAGTGGTGATACCCAGTGATGACAGCTGATCCCCGCCCACAATTCAGTCTCTGAAAACCCAACAACTATAAGTACCGACACTCCTGGAAGGAATAGCGTCAGATGAGAAGCAGACCTTTTGCATGTCAGACATGATTGATCTTGACTAGCTTGACAGAGCCATTAAAATAGACAAGCTCAGTATGCTAACCAGTAAGTTTGCATGCCTGTTTTCTGTTCTTGCACTATGGAGCACTTATTTCCATTCTTTTGTTTGGACTTGGAATTGAATCAGGTGGCCTGATTGAGCCCATAACTTTTCTTAAGGATTCCTCCTCTCTATTGTCCCATACATATACAGTATATATATATCCATCCATCCATCCATTATCCAACCCGCTGAATCCGAACACAGGGTCACGGGGGTCTGCTGGAGCCAATCCCAGCCAACACAGGGCACAAGGCAGGAACCAATCCCGGGCAGGGTGCCAACCCACCGCAGATACATATATATATATATATATATTGTGAACACTGGCCCCGGCACAGACAGACGGACAACATGGTTTCACCACACACTGTTTATTGCTACAAGTATTTACAAAGTTCGTGCTCACGTGCAACCCCAGTGCCTCCAGCACCGATTTCCCCAAAGTCCAGGGCCCACAGTCTTTGTGCCTTCCTGGCCGCCTCCCGTCCTCTCTCTCCAGCTCAGTCCGCTACCTCCCGACTTCCACACCCTGACTGGAGAGAGGCGGCCCCTTTTATGGGGACCCGGATGGGCTCCAGCTGCTTCCCGGCACTTAACGCTGGCCACACCCCTGTGTGGCGGAAGTGCCGGCTGCGCACCCGGAAGCCGTCCGTGTATCCCCGGTCGTCTTCCCCCC
>JANRMT010028174.1:32615740-32633155 GCA_026402145.1 Polypterus bichir lapradei | reverse complement strand
ATATATATATATATATATATATATATATATATATATATATTGTGGTGGACGCCCGGGTCCCATACCCGGCCGAGGCACCCCTTTAACACTAGATCCGGAGGAGCAACTATGGGATGCACTCTACGTCCTCCGGAACACTTGCTGCATTGGGATCATAATGGTGGAACACCGGAGCTCATCCCTTTTGGGCTCCGTGGCCACCTCCAGGAGGAGCTACGTGGCTCCCTGAGCCCATCTGGGTAGCAATGCAGCCACACCTGGAAGTGCAGCCAGATGCAGGTTATCAAGCGCCTGCAGCCCTTCCAGGTGGACTATAAAAAGGGCCGACACCCACCACTCAAGGCGCACCAGAGTCAGGAGGAGGAGGACAAAGCTGCCTGGGAGGAGTGGAGGAAGAAGAGTGCGATTTTTGGGGGTTTTCTTTTCTGTGTGATTTTGGGGACTGTGTAGAAGACAAAAATAAAATCTTTTTGTGTATTTTTATACGTGCCTCCGCTGTCAGTCTGTGTCAGGTCGATGCCTATATAGTGCCTTTGCCACTATATATATTTATATATAAAAGCCACGGTACAGGTCACAGACAGCTATTAGAATCATTAAAAAATATTTGCTATCTCTTGCCCTATGTGTACCTTCAGTGCTTTTCCTCCGTATTTGCATGTGTGTAAATGCCTCTTCACTGGCACTCCATCTCTTGACTGCATTCCTATAAAGCCTGCTTCTCTCTTTCATTATTTGTGGGTCACCTTACTCACCTCCTATCTGGTTTTATACTTGACATCTTTGAAAGCAAATCTGTCTGTGTCATTCCATCACCAACGCCAAACTGACCAATCACACTAAGGCCAAACTGACCAATCAGACTTCTCAAAGATGTTTGGACACACAGAACTTAACGTTTTATTATAAAGTAGATATATAGAACACTGCGTGGGCTGGGGCCCTGCCTGAGGTTTGTTTCCTGCCTTGTGCCCTATGTTGGCTGGGATTGGCTCCAGTGGACCCCCATGACCCTGTAGTTAGGATATAGCGGGTTGGATAATGGATGGATGGATATATAGACCACAGTGCTTCTTTAAGCTATCAAAATTAATGAATAAGCTTCAGATGCAGAACTCTTTCATTTAAAATAGAAATCCTAACTTTCTGTTTTCTCTCATTGTCAAATCTTTTGTTCAGTTTTTTTTCTCTGTACCAATCTTTCCATTATTATTTTATGTATTTGTCTAATTTATACAGTAAGCAGAAATGGGACACTGCATCCTTGAATATTTTATTGGTTTCATTGTGTTATCAGATCACTTGTGACATTAACCCTAGCATGAAAGCTATCAACTAACCTCTTTGTTCTTTTCTTAAGAACCTGTTGTTCTTTTGTTAGGAAGGAATATCAAAACTAACTATGTACCTGTTACCTGTACCTTCTCACCTGTCTCAGTGTCCATATTGTACTATATGTATTTAAGGGGTTGTCTTTACTTCCAAAATTTACTTCAGCCTGGTTTAACCACAAATAGAGGAATTTGCAACAATGTCCTCTTGTGTCATTAAGGGACCACAGTTAGACAAGAAATGGACAATCGAGCATCTCTGCTCACCAGTAATAATCAGCCTGAGATATTGATTTAAGCTTTCATTTTTAAATTATATGTATTTACATCAAAACCTATAACAGTAAAAATAACCAATGCAAAGAACTGTGCAACCTGTGTGGTCCCATGTAGTCTTCATTTAGTCCAATGAGCAACAGCAATAATAATAATACTAATAATAAATTGTATTTCTATAGCGCCTTTACCACGCTTTACCAAGGCACTTATGCAAATGACACTTTCCCAGATTGTCCAGTTCATTGCTTGAAGTGGGAATAGTGTTACACCGATGTATGAATGCGAAGTTCAAGGAAAATGGAACAGTACCTTTGAAGAGCTAGGGAGAAGTCCCCTTTGTTGTTTTCAGTGTTGCAATCAAAGAGCAAGGTGGGGATGTTTCCAGTTCTGCCTTGGAGTTTGTTCAAAGAGTGGGGTACCCTTGGTTTTTTCAGCACTGCAAAGAATAATCGTCCCACATCTCCATGTCTGAGACCAGGAAAAAAGGAGCACAAGAAATAAGGATGATGAGAGCCGTTACACTTGAAAGCGCTGCCAATATGCATCTAAGAGTGACAGTACTCAACAACAAAATATTGAGAAGTGCTGGAACTCCATCATGCAGACTACCAAACAACTTCAAGCTCTGGTCCAGTTCTTTAATCATATATTTCCTCAACAGAAAAATAAAAATAAAAAGATCTCTTGCCAGAGAAAGAACTCTTTGCAATGTGTCCATAGTAGCAAACATAAAGAAAAGCTCTAAGAAAGTGTTTGTAGCCACAGCTATGCTGAGCTCTTTATAAGTGTGTCAGAACAGCTACAGGCTGATATGAGAGGTTCCATTTACAAACAGCAGCAACAGACAGAGAGAGAGAGAGACTGACCTCTTTTTGAAAAATGTCTAATAAAAGGCAACAGCTCTTCTCACACACATGAACCATCTGGCATACTTGTTTTCTTCTCCATTAGCTGAGCGTGCAGACATTTTACAATTTTTCAAAACACATAGAAAATGTTGTTGAATCATTATCACAAAGTCTAGGTTATTTTTTCAAGAGACTCTAAAAGCTGCACTAAGCAAAATATGTTAAATTCGTGTTTGCCTTTCTGCTTTCCCACAATACACTGCCCCCCTGTTCACCTTAACAAGACATTCAGGTAGAACAACTGTCGCCTGAGACCTGTCACTTGAGTACAGATAAAGGCAGAGATAATCAATCTACCATCCTCTTACCTAAATAGAATTTCGGACAATAAGACAGACACGGAAATAAGCTGTTTCTTCAATCTCAGCACCTTTATTGCTCCTTATGTTGTTTTTTACAGTATGGTTGTTTTATTTTAAGGATCTTGTGATTATTAAAATGGTGGCGAGAAAGCATTAGTGCTGGGCAGTATGACCAAAATTCTATATCACGGTAGTTTTCAAAATTATCTCGGTTTCACAGTATTCAACAATACAGTAATCCTTCCTCGATCGTGGGGGTTGCGTTCCAGAACCCCCCGCGATAGGTGAAAATCCGCAAAACCATACGTTTGTATGGTTATTTTTCTATATTTTAAGCCCTTATAAACTCTTCCACACTGTTTATAAATATTCTCCGCACATTTATACAGTAAACCCTTGTTTATCGCGGTTAATTCGTTCCAGACTCAACCACGATAAATGAATTTCCACGAAGTAGGATTCTTTATTTATAAATCTAATATTTTTGCAGTTAGAGCATAGAAAACCAGTTTACAACCTTCTAAATATGTTTTTTTAACATTATTAGAGCCCTTTAGACATGAAATAACACCCTTCAGTCAAAAGTTTAAACTGTGCTCCATGACAAGACAGAGATGACAGTTCTTTCTCATAATTAAAAGAATGCAAACATATCTTCCTCTTCAAAGGAGTGCGCGTCAGGAGCAGAGAATGTCAGAGAGAAACAGAGAGAGAGAGAGAAAAGCAAACAATCAAAAATCAATACGTGCTGTTGGGCTTTTAAGTATTCGAAGCACCGCGTTAAAGCGGCCGCAAGGAAGGGAGCAATGTGAAGGTAGTCTTTCAGCATTTTTTAGAGGAGCTCCCGTTTCCTCTAGGCAAACAGCCTCTATGCAAACAGCCCCTCTGCTCACACCCCCTCCGTCAGGAGCAGAGAATGTCAGAGAGAGTGAGAGAGACAGAGAAGAGCAAACAATCAAAAATCAATACGTGCTGTTAGAGCTTTTAAGTATGCGAAGCACCGCGTGGGAAGCATATCGTATATTATTGAGGAGTTTTATTTAATACGTAATACGTGCTCTGATTGGGTAGCTTCTCAGCCATCCACCAATAGCGTCCCTTGTATGAAATCAACTGGGCAAACAAACTGAGGAAGCATGTACCATAAATAAAAGACCCATTGTCCACAGAAATCCGCGAACCAGCGAAAAATCCGTGATATATATTTAGATATGCTTACATTTAAAATCTGCGATGGAGTGAAGCCGCAAAAGTCGAAGCGCGATATTGCGAGGGATCACTGTATTTTTTTCCCAATGCATGAGTGGATGTTAACCACATTTTCCACTCCAATTACTGCTGTAGACTAGCTAAGAATATTCTATTCCACTGTCATGAGAAATGTAAATTGTACAAAAAAACATTTTAATGTGCATACACGTATTAATACAGATTTGCATGGCCCCATAAAGTGATAGTTTTCAAGGGGGTGGCACTAATGAAGAGAAGGAATCACACTGCATGACAGTTGCAGTCAAAATATAAAACCTTTTTATTGAACAAATTTTGCAAATAACTTAAACTAGAATTTTGACAATGTATTTTCAACCATCCAAAGAGGCATTTAGACTTAGTAAAATATCCAGAGGTGCTTGCCAAAAGTTGTATTGCACTGAACATGTCTTAGAAAAGGAATAAATAGTAAATATTTTTTGTAAACCAACTACACTTTTTGTTAATGTTATCAATCTCTATCCACTGATATGTTAGCCAATATGGATTGTAATGGCGTTGGTTATCTCAATCCACCGGTTGCTTTTTTTGTTGTAGGCAGTACCTCTAGCAAACACATCTACAAGTGGCGTCTGACTCGACTGTCCTCTAGCTTTTTCAGTTTTACCTGAGGATGTGGGGTGCCAATCTTAGTTACATACATTCATGGTACACCAAAGCATGTTTGCGGCTAAGGTGGTACAGCAAATTGCTCATATTGCCACCTTCGGCGACAACTTTAGCTAGACAGCATTTGCAGCAAATAGTTGTTTGGTCCACATCCGACCTTTTACAACTTTTTATTTCCAGACACGCCTCCTTTTTTCAGCAAAAGTTCTTCTGTGTCATCATGTTCAACTTTATTGTCTGCTACAGCTTCAGTTTCGGAATGTTCTCTGTCCATTTTCACCGCTCAATACCTCCACTAATGCATGTACTCCATTGCATGCGTGTTTAGCGGTGTAGCAGTGAAAAAGGTCCCCCCTTAAACAGTTTCCCACTGCGTACGCTCCGAACGTTATTTAGGCTATTTAAACCGGTATTGCAGTATAAGAAAAATCCATACCATAACAAAAATAAAAAGCGGTTTTCGGTATGAGCCGGTATACCTCCCAGCACTAGAAAGCATCATTGTATTTATGACATTACAAAAGAATAGTGTTTGAAAACTCGGAGGTCTGATACATGTTAAATCTACTGAATCCTTGGAAGTACAGTTTTTATCAAACTACACTTTTAAGTTTCTATTTTTATTTTTTTGGCATTGCATTGTCCTATGCTACCACAGGTTTATTTTTAGTTTGAAGTTCAGATTCTGGTATGTGCACAGTTCCATCTATTATGTTAGCGGTGCACTGATGCCACGCTTTGTCCTCCTGTTAGGACTTGTCACTAAAAATTTGGTGCTATTACCATCAACAACATAGAGTCACCCATGAAAAATAACAGTAAAAATGTATCGCAAAGAAAATAACCATAGTAGAAACTTGAAAAGTTTCATAGAGTGAATCAACAAACTTCAAAGAGATCCTGAAAATAACTAAAAATATAGCAGAAATAGTTCTTCAGATTGCATAAAACACATCAGAATATTTTATATCAAAATTCTAACAATGATTTCAAACATTATTCAATGAGATTCTGACACTCTGATACTATACATGGTCTCTAGTCAGTTAATTTGTCACTGGAAGTACTGATAATCTAAATCTGCTAAAAATGATAACATTTATATTTTAAATGTTCAATACTAAGGAACTCCAGTGGTTTCATAATGTATTCAGGCCCCTTCACTTTCTGAAAACTATGTCAGTTGAAGGTTTAATTCTAAATTGTCAAATTTGTCATTTTGTTCCTATCTGTACTCAGTATGACAAAGTGAGAACATGTTTTCAGAAATATGTGCAAATTTATTAAAAATCAAAACCTGAAATATTCCATTCACACTTCTTTCTGAATCCACTATATATAAGCCAACCCCTCTAGCCCTCCCCTCTCTGGCACTTTTTGAAATGTTATATACCAAGGTTACCAGATTTTGGCTAAAGCCATGCCATTTAGGACATCTGGTCACCCCACCTATTGGAATATTAGAAGAATGCGACAGGAACAGACCATTCTGCCCCACAAGCTCATCCATCCTAGTCACCTAATTCCAGCAAAATAATATCAAGTCCACATTTGAAGAACCTTGAAGTTCTACTCTCTACCATATTACTTGGTAATTTATTCATTGTTTCAATGATTGCGTGAAGAAAATCCGTTTTAAATGTGTTACATCTGTTACATTCTTGTTGAAAAATGTATCTTAAAGTAATAGCTGGTATTCAATGTACTCATTTCTTTTATAATTTTAAACACTTCAGTTATGTCATCTATTTTCCCCAAGCTTCTTCAATCTCTCCTCACAGCTCAAATTCCTTAGTCCCAAAATCAGCTTAGTTGCTCTCCTTTGGACTTTCTCTAGCATTACTGTCTTTTTTTAATTTGGAGACCAAACTTATTGATGGCCACTCACTTTCTTCTTGCATGATCACAGAGTTTTTATGGCTGACCGGCTCTGGTAAATTTATAGCCAGGCCATAATCTTTCCTTTTTTATATTTAATTTTACGGGATTTTCGGTAACTTGGATAATTTCTTTTCTCCATACCCTGACTTGTAGTTTTTGTTTGGCTTGTTCTTTTGTCTTCATTTTGTTTGTTAGTCTACCATATTGGCCCCCCACAAGTTATCCCTTCTACAGTCAGGTTCAATTAGACTACAACTGTGGTGGACCTGCAGTTTTGGGGCTCTGAAACTTGAATTGGTATGGGGGCCCCTTGGCAACAATCGAGGTCTGAGTAACCACTGTTATTTTCTTCAAATGGACTGTTCCCAAAAACATCACCACAATTTTTTTAAACTTTAACCACTACATCTAGGGATTTAAAAAAAACATAAAGGAGAAACCCAATATTTTAAGTCACTTCTGGGACCCCATTGGGATTAAAGTCCCTGAAGGTTAAGCTTCATTAACACTAGAATCCCTGAAGCCTACGAAAAAAATCGTAATCTCGGTCCACCTTAAATTCCTTTGCACCTCTCTGTCAGCATCTTTTGCTTTGCAAATGTGTCAATCAGCACAAGCAACAAGCAGACTGCTATAGCATCCCCTACCAATGAAGCTCAACTCGGGCAAAAACTCTCCCAGCTCAAGTGTGTTTATCTGTGTGTGAGGTGCCTGGACGTGTATAGTGTAAATAATATATTGCTATTTGAAATACATGCATTTCATGTGTGTTCCGTGTCTACAACGATCAGTGTAAGTCTAGGATAAAAGGAAATGCGAGGCAAGAGATGCTGAACACATACCTAAAACAGAAACTTTTTCCATGTTATAGTAATAATGACGTGAAGTGTATAATGTGTGAAGACTTTAGTCCAAATATCAAATGTCTGCTTCAATTTAAGAATATAACCAAAGAAAAAAAGCATTAAAGATGATATGCATTCTTGGGTGGTGCAGAGGTAAGAACTACTGCTTTATAACCAAAAGTTTCCAAGTTCGAGTCCGGGCACTCTGTTTTATGAGTAGTGAGCTGCTATTATTATTACTATAATATAATAAAAACATACATTTGGTTTGAGTTTGTAACACCCGGTATAAATTTTGGCTGCTTGTAAAAGTTAGCGCTTTTTATTATTATTCAGTTTTATTCTGTCAGTGACGTTCACGTGGTACAACAACTTGCCTCTCCCTCTCTGAGTTGATGGCGTTTATCTCCATTCTTTTCACAAGAGCAGCGTTGTCCCGTGACCGCTATCAGACTATCATACAGCATTTGCACCTTGACAACAAAGACACCCGTGCAGAATGTGTGAAAAACATCAGATTTTCTGCAATTTCAGACATCTGGTAACATTTTGTTGAGAACTGTGTTTTGAGTTACAACCCAAGGCCAAAGACTTTCCGAGTCTGTGGTCATAAAGCTTTTGGAGCCGTTTCTGGACAAAGGCAGAACTGTAACAAAAGACAACTTCTTCACAGCACTTTCGCTGGCTAATAGACTACTACACTGCAATGCAACTCTGCTTGGTACTATAAGTTAAATGGGACTTCCACCCTCAGCTATAGTCACTTTAGTACACAAGCAATTTGCCACACTAGTGTTTAGATCTGGCAGTGCCATGCCGATTGTGTATACACCGAAAAAGAAGAAGTCTTTGATTTTAGTCTGTAACAGCCAGTGTAAATTTTTGCTACCTGTAAAAGATATCATTGAAGGGATATAAGCAGTGTGGAGTATGGCCGGCTGTTCATCCCGGCCAATACTCCCAAGCCGCCAGGTGGAGCCCTCCCTGCAATATGGAGGTTCCCCGAAGACCAGCAGGGCATCATGGACATTGGAGTTTTTATACACAGCCCTGCTGGATACCATGGGGGCCACTAGGAGACGCTGCAGGGAGGAACGATGGTTATTTTCCTTACGCCCCGGAAGTACGTCTGAGTCACATGGACAAGGGGTGAAGAAAAGGACTTTGTATCTGACCCGGAAATGATAAAGAATCACATGGACTGGGGATTGGGAACACTGTGGCAGCTCTTAGACGGCGAGCTGAGCTGGGTGGTTAGGAGGGCAACGCGTCTGGGAGTTGTGGATTGATTATTGAGTATTGTTTTGTGTGTGTTTATGAGTATAGTGGAGAGGAGGGTGCTTTGTGCACTGTTGTTAATAAATATAGTCTACTTTTGGACTTTTACCTGGTGTCTGGAGTCTTGGACAGGGGTTCAAGGGAGCAATAGCGCCCCCTATCAGTCACAGCAGACACACAAACGCTGGTGAATCATGTCTTCTTGGTATCTTGTTGTCACTTGAATTTTATTTTATTCAGTTTTATTCTTGAATAAAAGCACACTTTTTTGTTATACCTTTGTGAAAGTGTTTATTTTATATTCCAGTAACCACTTGAATGAGATCAAATCTCATACATGAAATTGTCACTATTTGTAAATGATATGCCATTTGAATATGTTTTTTTTTTTGCCAATCTTGCCCAATCACCACGTTATGGCACATGGTACCAAGAATGCAGACAGACTTCTTTTTGGGCGCATACACTGTCAGCATGGCACTGCCATATCTAAACACTAGCAGGCAAATTGCTTGCATACTAAAGTGACTATGGCTGCAGGTTGAAGTCCCATTTAACTTCTGGTGCCAAGCAGAGTTGCATTGCAGTGCATCAGTCTACATTTACATATCAGCTTTCTGTCGATTGACATTTAAGCTTTGGTTTTTAACTCATTGACAGCAATATGTAAATTGAATGATTTTTTTTTTTTTTACTTTGTTTATACTCTTGGATAAAAGTGCACATGTTTATTTGATATCTGGACTAAAGTCTTCTCACATTATACAGTGGTGGGATGAGGATCTGCACCTCCAAGTCTGAGGTTGTGGTTCTCAGCCAGTAAAGAGTGAAATGTTCTCTCTTGATTGAGAGGAGATGCTACCTCAAGTGGAGCAGTTTAAGTAACTCTCTCTAGAATGAGAACACCTTAGTACAGGTAGTCCCCAAATTAATAACAGACTGAGGAGATCGTTCCTCCCCCACACTATATGACTCTTCAATTCCACCCGGGGAGGTAAACGTTAACATTATACAAAATTATTGTCTGTTATACCTGCATTTTTATCACTCTTTAATATTGTTTTTTATCAGTATGCTGCTGCTGGAGTATGTGAATTTCCCCTTGGGATCAATAAAGTATCTATCTATCTATCTATCTATCTATCTACGGATATCCGACATGCGACTTACAAACGGAGCCGCAGCTGTTCCTTGCATCTGTCTGGGGGATGTGACGCAGGCTCCTCAGTAACTGCCGCTCCATCATCTTCGGCCTGGGGATGCTGCAGGCGGTGGCTGGAGGGGGCGATTTCGCTGCTCGCACAGTGTAGTGTCCCTCAGGCACCTCCCCTGTTCATTACCCATTCATTCTCAATGGGCAGCTAGGTGCGCGGCAAGTGCTCATGTGCAGGACGGAGCTTTGATGGGGCGGAGGAGGCTGGTTCGCTGCCCGCCCACAACGCCGCCACAGCTACTGCTCCTGACTGGACAGAGGCTGGAGGGGGCAGAGGGGGGCATTTCACTGCCCATCCACCAAACAGCCTTGCAATGTCCCATGAAAGGCTGCCCCATTTGTTCTTGGTGGGTGGCTGGTGATGCTGCAAGCCGTGACCCGGTTGTGGCTGAATGGAGTCCATTGAGGGTGAACGGGGCGGTGGGGGGCAGCATTGTAGTGTGCTTTGGGTGGCTGCCTGTTGAATGAGGGTGTTGTTGGGCGATTCACTACCTGCCTTTGGCTGCACCCTGTTCTCTCTCGGTGGGCTGACGCTGCAGGCAGCATACTGTATGCAAGTGGAGGTGACTGTGTGGTGGGCAGGTGGTGAATCACCCCTCGCTGCCCCCATTCATTCTCAATTGCAAGCCTGCTTCTACTGTTACGTACATAGCAGGAAGTTGTCTCTCGTCAGTATACCAGACATGTTGACGATGGGTGCCTTCCTGCTGTGATAGCATGTACAGTGCTGTGCAGAAGAGCCTTTTGTCTTCACCCTTTAACAATGTCTCTGAAACACAAATCTGATGCAAGTGCTGGTGATACAGTAAAGAAGAGAAAAACCGTCACCATGGAAAATAAAGTAGAAATAATAAAAAGGTCAGAGAGAGGTGAAACTCCATCATTCATTGGCAGAGCACTTGGTTAGAGTCGGTCAACAATAGCATTTAATAAAATAATGTACCTGTTCCGACTAACATACACATTCAACTTAAGAACAAACCTACAGTCCCTATCTCATACGTAACCCGTAAAGGTGGAGGGAAAAGGGATGAATGGGAATTTTTAGTAAACTGTTGCCCTTGTGACCCAGACCTGGAAGTGGTGAAAAAGTGATGGATAGATGGATAGTAGACAAGCACTAGTTAAAATGAAAGAAGTGCATTTGGCCAAAAGTCATTGCTTATTATATCCTGTTTTTCTTGTTTATTATGATTTATGGCCATGTCGGACACATAATTTATTACTCTGAATTGCAAAAGATTTCATTGTTGTGCAGGGTGCGCAGACTGTCTCTGTTATGACAAGTTTTATTCTCCCTAAATCTCTTGAATTAAGGCTTTTCCGTCATGTATTGTTATGCTGTTGCTTGTGGGTGATGAATTACGTGTTCAATGAGAGTAAAAACCGAACAATAAACTAAAGCCCAATTGACATCCAATAGTCTTGTGAACTGAGAAAAAAAATAAAAAATAAAACAATGATAAGCTGAAAGAGAGAACCACAAAATGCAGACCAATAATGCCCAGCGGTCATTTCATTAAAAACAGACCGGCAGACAAAAAAAGAAGGACAAAATATCCTTCTTTCTGGAATGAAGGTTTAATTGATTGGATGTGTATTAAAAGTACGAGCAATACCACTCTGAAGATAGGCTAACCTCCAAGAGAGCCTCTTTCAGACGACTTTATAATACTTGGCACGCTCAATATATATAAGGATCCATAGGTTGGATTTAATCACCTCTGCCTTAAGCAATTGTCAATATTCTTTTCATCTTTGTTTTTGAAATGAAAATTGATTACCGGAGTAGAATAGCTCTAATTTGAGGAGTTTACTAATGAAGCTTATGGATCGTTCTCTCCTTCACAATCTCTTAAAAGTGAAAAACAAAACATTCAGAACAATGTGTGTTTGTCAGTGCCTGGCACCCCGCTGGTATTGGAGAATTGGATTAGCAGCACAAGTGAATTCAATTAAAACTTCATTAAATGGTGGTACTCATTTGTTTTCAATGCATAGAGAGTGGGCTTTCAAATAAAAACAATGAGTGATAGTTATAGTTACCAATATTTCATAGTTTGAATTCTTCAAAACCCGTAATTTCCGACCAGCGGCATTAACAATATGGACGCACCTTTCTAGTCTAAACCTCTAAATGTGGTCCAGGAGGTCTGCCTACATGATTGCCTCTCTTACAGAAGAGATCATTTAATTGGAGTTGAAACTGCGGAGTTAAAGTGAACACGTGGTGTGTGGGCTGCTCTTCAAAACAAATTCCCATTGGCATTATACTTCTTAAAAATGTTAAAATCTACAGGGGCTGAGAAGGATGTAGGCCATCTGTTTACACTTGTTTATTACTTGTTTTTCCAAGTGTTAATATCTTTTTCATTTGATCTGTTTTAATATGGTAAGATATTCACGTGACCACAATGAGCTCCGACATAGACAATTGCTGCTATATTTTTAAAAATCCTTCTTTCCAATAAGAGAGGATTCCTGCACATGGTGATGCTGTCTTTTTTAGCCTAACATTAGGAGTGTATTGATCACATGTTCAACTTACAAGAGCAAGAGGACTAATACGCTTCAATTTGATGCTTAAAACAAAGAAGCTTGCATCAAAGCTTCCAGTGAATCAGGAGGCCTTTATGAGGTGGGCACAAGCTAACAAAGTAGATGGCAAAGGCCTCGATTAACTCTATACTTTAACAACTTAAAGGATGAGTCTGGAAAGTCATAAGCATGGTATATATGCATTTGCCACATGAACTAAACTAAACTTAAGACATTGATGGGTGTCCTTTATACCAACAGCAATACATCTGTATAAGGCTTCACTGGATCTACCAAGTCAGACATTTTCTTTCTTTTTAAATTTTATTCAATTTTAATCATTCTGATATGTATTCAGACCATAGTATGTGTGTGCATTTGTATATCTGTTTATTTATGAAATAGCTGTACCCTGCAGCTCTGCCCACGTAGTAGTGAAACAGGACAAACTTAATCAATAAAAAAAATTGAAAAAATGTAATTCTGGTCAAGCAGAAGGTAGGTACGTTCAAATGTAAAATGTTGGCACTGTATGTGATCGTGTTCAGCTCTGACGGGAAAGCGTCCTTCGCGTGGGGAGAAAAGCACGTGGCCATGATATATCAGCCATTCAGCAGCTACCCTCTAAAACACACGTAGCTCTGATCTCTCACTCAAAAACGTCAAACGTTACTCCTTAACTATCTCCAGATGATAATGTCTGCTGAACAAACAGGTATCTCTAGCTAAGTGGACTCAAGGTACGCTCCAACACGTGGCGAGAGGTAGATCGTCTCAAACAGAGGTTGGCACGTGAGTGAGGAGGGCCCCGCCCACTTTCCCATTGGCCCACAGTGTCTCTCTCGGATTCGTACAAATAAATCAGTACCACAAGTGAACTATGATACTTAGCATGAAGAGAGAAGTCATAAAATCAAGCGGAATGTTCAAACAATTTATAGGAAAAAACCCGATCTAAATCCGTTAAGTAGTTCTCTCATGAAAAACGGACAGACATACAGACAGACAGATTGGTTTACATATGTATATATTTATAGATGTGATAAAAGCCCAGTCTCTCCCATGGGACAAATACAGATCTATCTATCTATCTATCTATCTATCTATCTATCTATCTATCTATCTATCTATCATATAGTGCCTTTCATATCTATCTATCTATCTATCTATCTATCTATCTATCTATCTATCTATCTATCTATCTATCTATTATATAGTGCCTTTCATATCTATCTATCTATCTATCTATCTATCTATCTATCTATCTATCTATCTATCAAGGCTCCATCCTGTATTGTAAGGCAGGGGCTTCTTCACCTAATGACTACAGACCAGTGGCAATAACATCCCACATCATGAAGACCTTTGAGAGGCCTCTTCCTCTGGTGAAAGACCACTTGCACCCACTTCAGTTTGCCTATTAGAAGAAGACTGAAATGGAAAATATAATTATCTGTCTGCTCCACAAGGCTAGATAAAGCTGGCAGCACTGCGAGGGTAATTATTTTTTTTATTTCTCCAGTGCCTTCAGTACCATCCAGCCATTCCTGTTATGGGGTAAATGCAGAAATATGCAGGTGGAAGAGCCTGTGGTGTCCTGGATAATGGACTGTCTGTTGGGTAGACTGCAGTTTGTGAGTCCCCAGAACTATGTGAGCAACACTGGAGCATCACAAGGTGCAGTCCTGTCTGCTTTTCTTCATTCTGTACACCATACTGAAATAGATGGAAAGGAGATTGACAACAGCAATGCTATGCATTTAAGGTGGTCAAGCACTTCAAATGTATAGGTTGCTACAATGTTATTTTGCAGCTGCTGCCTGCTATTATATTGATTGTGGACTGTTGTGCTTTTGCATTGCATTTTATACTTTGCTTGCACAAGAATTTCTCAGTTTGCTAGACAGACCTCATCTTCTGTTTCCTGCTTTCCTTTCCTTCTTCCACAATACTAAAATGTCTTGTTACTCAGATTTGCTTTCTAAATTGTCATCTTGATTATTATTTGTAAGATCATTTTATATTCCTGGTTCCTTTCCCACATGACTTCTTTCTATCAATTGCCTCCAATTATTTGCTCTTTATCTGTAGTCTAGCTTTCCTGTTAAATCGGATTGCTAACTGAGCTAAAGTTAAGCTGTGGTATTTATGACCTTGAGTCATTACGTGCATACTCTTTGAAACATACGTGTTGTTATATTTATCTCTGGCAATTTTCACAATGTCACTTGTAAGGATATTGAAAAATTGATCAGATCCAAAAATATTACTGTTTATGAAAAAATTATTTTGAGGCCTTCTTTTGATCAAAACCCATTCAAAGTAATTTTACCCTCTATGTCTTATTGATCGTTCAGGGTTAGAGTTTGTATGAAGTAGCTTTGATACCACAAACAAAGAAGGGACCCCAGAGTGCAGTGTGAAGAAATCCTGACTTAAGGGGATGTTTACTTGTTTACTTCATGTTATGTTTTTGGTGCAGAGACGATGCTGTTATAATGAATTGAATGTTTCATTTTTTGAGTTGAAAGCCTGGAGCAAGCTGAGATCCTGAAATTTTCATTGAGAGATTTTATTTTTTTTGGTGGGGGGGGTAGCTTTTTTCATTTTATGATTTATGTTAAAAAATGTATTAGGGTTTGGATTCACATTTTTGTAAAAGCAGGGGCCACTTTATATACCCAAAGTGGCTGGAATATCTCCACAAACAACTACTTCCAATTTTACTTTAGACACAAGTCACAGAGGTACCTGTCTGCTTATCACAATCACATGTTTTTTAAATTGTATTCTCTCTTTATCAGCTTGGGTCAGGAAAGCTACCGGCAGACACAGGATCGAAATCAGGCCGGTGTGTAAAAAATGACGTCACGGCCGGGGCCACCTCTAGCATTTTTGCTCTTAAATCCGTTGCTTCTGCTAGTTCACTCTCCATCAATAAGGTTGGTGAGAGTTATATGAAGGATATATTACATACATTAATAAAGTCAGACATGACTGCTATGTCATTTGATTGGGCCTTTCTATAATTTTATAATTATTTATTCTTACATCTTCTCCCTAATTTTTTAAGTTAGTCATTGTCATCGTGCAAAGGAAGGAGTGCACAGAAATTAATGTTGGGGTGCCAACCCAGCCATCCTTATTTAAGTCTTCAGTCCAAACAAAACAAATGCTCGATAGCATGATCAATTGTAAACAAAATTATCAAATGATTCAAATGATTCATCAGAAACAAACAAAATACAACACTTCTGGCTTCAAGTCCTCAGGTTGAATGGAGCTCTATCCTGCGGGTTGCTCGTGCTATCATAGATTGACTCCCTTCCTGGCATATTCAAATCTTATGGAGGCCCAAATGGAAAGGGTGGAGTCAGTTACCCACAATTGGCATCTTCTCTGCACTGCAGACAAAGAAGGAGACGACACAGTGAGAGCACCCCTCTTTGCTCCAGGGGTGGTATCACATACCTTGGATGTGCCCTTGAGGTGATCCTCCAACGTGCATGTGTAACATCATTATATTTTATTATACCAGTAATGGTGTACTGCATGATAACGTGCAGTGAATACACTTGACTTGAACGTTCCTAGTTTTCATCCTCTTTCTCTGTACGTTTAGCATTCGTTTGCTCAGAGGTTGAAGCGCTTGCTACTTCCTGAGCAGCTCTTCTTTTCTCCACCCTAGCGGCCCGCTTCTTCTCTTCTCTCATCTGCATCTTTTTGCGTTAAAACTGAATAAGTCATTGTTTGTGTTGCAATTACTTAGTACCTTTTCTTTAATTTTTCACTTAAGAGGTAGGGGAAGT
Organism: Polypterus bichir lapradei; assembly: GCA_026402145.1. Classification (NCBI taxonomy): domain Eukaryota; kingdom Metazoa; phylum Chordata; class Cladistia; order Polypteriformes; family Polypteridae; genus Polypterus; species Polypterus bichir. The sequence continues at coordinate 32,616,890 of JANRMT010028174.1, read as the reverse complement.
CACGGTGAAGGTGGCAGGGATGAGAACAGCGCCCATACGCATGCGCCGCATGGCCACCCTGCTGCGCGGTGCCGAGAGCTGATTCTACGATAAAATAAAAATAAAAGAGGAATAACCTTGGAGGTCAATTATCAACCCGGAAGTGGAAAGCAGACTTCACGTAATATATATGTACCAAATTTCAGATCAGTAGTGCAAAGAGCTATGAGAGCTATAGGTGATTTAAAATCCTGGACAGACAAATGAACAGCCACGGTAGCGTATTATATTATATTATATTAAAAAAAAATCTTGGGGAGGCAGACTAGGGAGACGAGACATGATCTTCTCAGAAGACAATTTGAAGTCCCGCTAGAGACACTTTAACTTGCTCCCAGCTCTTAAAACAATGACAAGTGATAAGCAAAACATGCAGCTCGCAGCAGATGATCCGACCACTTCTCCTTGCGTGCGTTCAGCCACCCTAACCCCCCCTCCCCCCCTTCACAACGCAAGCAGCAGAGACATGAACTAGCAAAAAAGCTGTACAGGCTTTAAAATGATCAACGGGCAGTGCGACAGCAGCTGCCCCCCCCTTCACAACACGAGCAGCGTTATACGTCCTGCGAGAAAGAGATTTAACCACACCCGGGGCCGGAAATAAAGGACAAGTATTGTTTTTACAATGTCACGTGAGACAAGGCAGTGAGTCATCATTTAAAACAAGTCCACGGACATCTAACCTAACAGTTGTTGGATTGCTTTTGGCAGACACGCATCATGTGCTCCCAGCTCTTAAAACAATGACATGCGACGAGAAGAACAGGCAGCTCGCCAGCAGCAGAAAGACAGCAGATGATTCGACGGTATCTCCTTAGCATGCGTTCAGTCACCCCTCCTTCACAACGCGAGCAGCATTAAAGGTCCTGCGAAAAAGAGATGTAACCACGGCCAGGGCCAGAAATAAAGGACAAGTATTGTTTTTACAAAGGTTTTTAAAGTAAAAGTGAAAATAATGCATATGTAACAATTCCCATGAAAATGACAATCTCTTTAAATTGTATATCCGGTAAACCAAACACGGGGGTGGGCGAGTGAAGCGAGCAGGGGGCAGAGCCCCCTAGTATTATATTATATTATATTATATTATATTATATTATATTATATTATA
>JANRMT010028174.1:32537100-32606987 GCA_026402145.1 Polypterus bichir lapradei | reverse complement strand
ATAGATAGATAGATAGATAGATAGATAGATAGATAGATAGATAGATACTTTATTAATCCTAAGGGGAAATTCACATAATCCAGCAGCAGCATACTGATAAAAAAAACAATATTAAATTAAAGAGTAATAAAAATGCAGGTATAACAGACAATAACTTTGAATAATGTCAACATTTAACCGGGTGAAATTGAACAGTCGCATAGTGTGAGGGATGAACAATCCGCTCAGTATGTCAGTGGAGCAGGATAGTGACAGCAGTCTGTTGCTGAAGCTGCTTCTCTGCCTGGAGATGATCCTGTTCAGTGGATGCAGTGGATTCTCCATGATTGACAGGAGCCTGCTCAGCGCCCGTCACTCTGCCACGGATGTTAACCTGTTCAGCTCCGTGCCTACAATAGAGCCTGCCTTACTCACCAGTTTGTCCAGGCGTGAGACGTCCTTCTTCTTTATGCTGCCTCCCCAGCACACCACCGTGTAGAAGAGGGCACTCACCACAACTGTCTGATAGAACATCTAAAGAATCTTATTGCAGATGTTGAAAGACGCCAGCCTTCTAAGGAAGTATAGTCGGCTCTGTCCTCTCTTGTACAGAGCATCAGTATTGGCAGTCCAGTCCAATTTGTCATCCAGCTGCACTCCCAGGTATTTATAGGTCTGCACCCTCTGCACACAGTCACCTCTGATGATCACGGGGTCCATGAGGGGCCTGGGCCTCCTAAAATCCACCACCAGCTCCTTGGTTTTGCTGGTGTTCAGGTGTAAGTGGTTTGAGTCGCACCCTTTAACAAAGTCCTTGATTAGGTTCCTATACTCCTCCTGCCCACTCCTGATGCAGCCCATGATAGCAGTGTCATCAGCGAACTTTTGCACGTGGCAGGACTCCAAGTTGTATTGGAAGTCCGATGTACGTATATTGGCTGAACAGTCCCCTGCAACACTCCTGTGTTGCTGACCACAATGTCAGACTTGCAGTTCCTGAGACTCACATACTGAGGTCTGTCTGTAAGATAGTCCACAATCCATGCCACCAGGTATGAATCTACACCCATCTCTGTCAGCTTCTCCCTAAGGAGCAGAGGTTGGATGGTATTGAAGGTGCTAGAGAAGTCCAGAAACATAATTCTTAGAGCACCACTGCGTCTGTCCAAGTGGGAGAGGGATCGGTGTAGCATATAGATGATGGCATCCTCCGCTCCCACCTTCTCCTGGAATGTGAACTGCAGAGGGTTGAGGGCGTGGCGGACCTGTGGCCTCAGGTGGAGAAGCAGCAGCCACTCTATGGTCTTCATCACATGCAACATCAGAGCGACAGGCTGGAACTCATTCAGATCACTAAGATGTGATACCTTTGGGACTTGGCTGATGCAAGATGTTTTCGAAAGCCTCAGGATTCTCCCCTGTTCCAGGCTCAGGTTGAAGATGCGCTGTAGAGGACTCCCCAGCTCCAGCGCACAGGCCTTCAGCAATCGTGGCGATACTCCATCTGGACCCACTGCTTTGCTGGCACGAAGTCTCCTCAGCTCTCTGCTCACCTGGGCTGCTGTAATTGTGGGTGGGGATGTCTCTCCTATGCTGGTATCAGCAGAAGGATGGGCAGAGGGTGCAGTACTACGAGGTGAGAATGGGTTAGGGTGGTCAAACCTGTTAAATAAGTTGTTCATTTGGTTTGCTCTCTCCACATCTCTCTCAATGGTAGCACCCCGCTTCAAGCTGCAGCAAGTGATGATCTTCATCCCATCCCACACTTCCTTCATGCTGTTATTCTGCAACTTCTGCTCCAGCTTTCTCCTGTACTGCTCCTTCGCCGCCCTGAGCTGGACTCGGAGTTCCTTCTGCATGCTCTTGAGCTCATGCTCATCACCGCCTTTAAAAGCCCTTTTCTTCTAGTTCAAAACGCCCTTGATATCACTTGTAATCCATGGCTTGTTGTTAGCATAGCAGTGTACTGTTCTTACTGGAACTGCAATGTCCATACAGAAGTTGATGTATTCAGTAGTGCAGTCAACAACCTCCTCAATGTTCTCATTATGTGACCCCTGCAGGATATCCCAGTCCGTAGTTCCAAAGCAGTCTCTCAGAGCCTACTCTGCCTCAGGGGACCACTTCCTGAATGAACGTGTGGTTGTAGGTAGCTTCCTCACTCTTGGTTTGTAGTGAGGCTGAAGCAGAACCAGGTTATGATCTGCTTTCCCAAACGCAGGCAGCGGGGTGGTGCTGTATACGTCTTTAACGTGTGCATACAGTAGGTCAATAATCCTATTTCCCCGGGTGTTACAATCCACATACTGGGAGAAGGCAGGTAATGTTTTGTCCAGCGTCACATGGTTAAAGTCTCCAGCGATTAGCAGAAGCACCTCAGGGTGCTGTGTTTGTAACTTGGCAACCGAGGAATGAATGGTGTCACCTGCTATCTCCACGTCCATCCGAGGAGCGATGTAAACAATAACAACAATGACGTGTCCAAACTCTCTGGGCATGTAATAGGGATGCAGACTTATGGCCAACAGTTCGATGTCTCTGCAGCAAGTGGAGATTTTAACGTTTACATGTCCAGAGTTGCACCACCTTGTATTCACATAGAGAGCGAGTCCTCCTCCTTTCCGCTTCCCGCACGTATGTGCGTCTCTGTCCGCTCTAACTGTGCTAAACCCGGGTAGCTCCACGTTAGCATCTGGGATGGTAGTTGTTAGCCACGTTTCACAAAAACACAACAAACTGCATTCTCTGTAGGTCCAGACATTTTTCACCAGCGCGGCCAGTTCGTCGATCTTATTTGGTAGTGAGTTCACATTTCCAAAGATCACAGAAGGCACCGAAGGCTTGTAGCGCCACTTTCTCACTAGTCGCTTGGCTTTTAGCTTAGCACTGGCTCTGCTGCCACAATACAACCTTCTTACCTCGTCAGGTAAATAGGGAACCACAACGGCGTGGGCATTTGTTCTCAGCACTTGAAGTTGACTACTTGAATAGACGAGTCTCTTGTAACTTTTACAATTACAGTACTATAAATGTACATGGTCTGTTACAGATGCAAACCAAATGTGTGTACTGTATAATATTAACAATAAGAACAGCTCACTACTGATAACAGTAAATATACAGTAGAAGGCAGTGGGGATCGAACCGGGGACTCTTGATTACAAATCAGCAAATCTTACCGCTACACCACAGAAGCTGTTGTATTGTTCTTGAACCTTTTGTGAAAGTGTTTATTTGATCTTTGGAATTCAGGCTTTACACATTCTATAGTTTATGCCTACATTTTGTAAAATTAATTATTAAAATATGAAAAAGTTTCTGTTTTAACAATGTGTTTACACAGATTACTGTAGAAATGGAACACACATGAAATACATGTATTCCAAATAACGATCTATTATTTCCACTCTAAAACTCCAGCAGTTCACTCACTCCCAGATAATCAAACACGGCATTAGCTGGGAGAACTTAGTGAACGTTCTGCAATGGTGGGGGATGGAATAGCTGGCTGCTTGCTGCTTGTCTTAATCGGCACATTTACAGGACAAAGACGCTGACGGAGAGGTGCGAACGGATTTAAGGTTGGCCGGATTTACGAGTTTTCTCGTAGGCTCTGGTAATTCTTGTGTTAAGTGGACAGGATCTGTGTGTGTTAAGTCTAGTTTGTGACAGTGGGCCAAACCATAACAGACGTGGTAAGTCCCACTAACCTCACAATGATACAGATACGTCATACTTTTTGCATACATTGTTTTTTTTTTATATTTGAACTCTGAGGATACGAAGAGACTCAAGGTGCTACAATGAGTCAGAGGTGGCTTCATGACTAATAGCCTAGCCATTACACAATAAAAATTATAAATGAATGGCTACAATTCAGACATTAATTGAATATGACAAATATGGCAGATATCTGATGCACATGATGCTTTTGTTCTTTTCTATTTTTTTTTGTTTCACTCAGAAATTATTTTAAAACATTAGAATGGAACTACTTTCTGGAAATCGTGAGCAGAACTTGGATTTAGACTAAGATTTTCTCAATTTAAAGATGAACCAATCATCCAAGCAGTTAACAACATCTATAAAAAAATTATAGTAATTACCCACAAAAATGTACTGAAAAGTCACGTTTAGCTGCTTCTCAATGCATTCTTCATTTTTAATTATTCATATTGTGAGAACTATAAATAAGAAAGGCTAAGGCAAGTGATTATATAAAAGGTGGCAGCCATCACTGGGCAACAATGTAATTTAATTATGGTTAATTAATTTTTGCTATGCTGCTTGATTTGTACCTAATACCGATTTAATTGAAGTTGGCAAATCATGTAAGTTTTAAAACACTGGATCAAGAAGCAAAAGAGACAATTACATGAAAGTGGAAAATGCAGAAAAGCAAAATTGTAGAGCTATGATTACAGGAATGGACAATAAATTCCTTACTTTTTCTGATGAATTTAGCCAGGTCTTTTGAAAGGGTCCCTCTCCAAAGGTTTACACAGTGGGAGGAAAGGTAAAAATATCCCCAAGGTGCAGTAGATAGAATTATGGCAAGAACAAGAAACCCCTTTAGGAAGATTCTATGGCCTTTATCTTTATCAACTACAACTTACTTCTTCTAACTAAAATTTAGCATTTATCTGACACCTTATTATTGTGTTACTTGGCTTGATACTGCATGGCAATTTTAATTTCACTGTAAAGCAACTTGGGTGATCCAAGACTTTAGTGACGTGTAAAGAGGACAGAAGACAAAGTTAAAGAGTAGGGGAACACCACCCTGAGTGAACCTCATAAATTGATTGGCAGCATGCAACAAATCGTGGAGACGATATTTTCAGATAGTAGTTCAAGACAGAACTGAAGTAAGTTGGTGGCCATCTTGATTATATAGGTCTTGGACTGGACAGGAAGCAGAAGGTCCAGGGGGGTGGACAATGGAAGTGATGTTAACACTGGAGTGGCAGCCAGGCTTCTGTTCTGTAGTGGGAGGAAGAGAGTAAGGCATTAAACTACAGTGCCATCTCCTGGTTCGATGGGTTATTACCATCACCTGAGCCCTTAAGCTGTCCTCCATGCGCAAACACGTGACAGATGCTACATAACAAATAAAGACTTGTTTGATTTTATTACAAGCAGAGCTACCTCAGACTTCTAGAGATTGGATTGGAATCCCATCCTGGGACTAATTTATAAGACTTTGCATGGATTTGATCGTCAACAAAACAAGCATGGTTGTCCGAGGGAATGGGAGGCTTGACAGTATTGAGAAAATAAATTTTGGGGTTCCAACCTGGCCATCCTCTGTTACTTAAAGGACCATATAAAAATAAATGCTCAATGACGTGAAAATGAAACACAAAAACAGTTTCAACAACAATATAATGTGGTTTGACAAATTATTATGATGTTTCTTCAGAGTAGTTCTGTTGCTCTTTTCGCTTGGGTGAGAAGTAAAGCCTCCTTCCTGCCTGTTGTGCTGTTATGTCCCAGGGATTGAACGGGGCAGAGTCTGTCATCCTCAGTGGGCAGTTTCTCTGAACTGGAGGAAAAGGAAGACAAGACAGTTAGCGGCAGGGCCTCCTCTCAGTCCGAGGTGGCATCACATACCTGGGGGAACTCAGTGGGTGACGCTCTGACACAGGAAAATGGGTACGCTAAAATAAAAATCAGATTTATAAAACCTGCCATATGCAAATTTCAGTGCAATTTACCTTTATGAATCGCAATCACCTTTTGCGGTAAATGTGTGTTTCACGAATGCGCTTCAATGTTAATAAACCTCATACACATGTGTGACGATGCGGGTTGTGCTCCATGCTCCCATCTGGCTTCTAGGGAGCTCTCGAACCTGAAACTGTCGGTAATGTAACTGGATGAGATGAACAGTGAAGACATCAACAACGAAGCAAGGGGATGGTACAAAATGTGCAAAGTGCTTTTATTTAAAACAAAACCAAAAACAAAGTGTTCAAAAACAAGTGCAGTGCATAAAGTTTAATATATAAATAATCCATTAAAAACAAGTGAAAAATGTGGAGGTTAATATCCAATAAATAAATCCAGTTAAAAACAAGTTTAAAACAATGGCTGGAAGCAGTCCTTTTAAAAATAAAGCCCGGTGCCTGCTTTCTACTGGCGACTCCCCTGCTTCTCCCATCCAGGCTATGCACCAGGGGAGTCGCCCTACCTGCAGCTGACCTTGTCTTACTTCTGCTGTTCTGGTGGCCTCCCGATCCCTGGCTTCGTTCAGCCCTCCGCCAGACCAAGACTTAACTTCTGCCAACGGCCAGGACGCTCACGCTGGGGTTCCACTCCAAATCTTCGACTCCTGCTGCCTTCTCTGCCATATGCGGCAAGCCAACCTTCTCCTGGTCACTTCTGCTCCACACAAGCACTCAGCAGGAGCGACCACTAGCGTCGGCCCCCAGCAGCCTGCAAATACCAGCGAGTCTGTTCTCGCTCGCTCTCTCTTTCTCTCACACTAGTGCATCAGCTGCTTCGCTTCCAGCATTTCTCTCCCTTAACCTCCTTTCACTTTGTCTCTGTCCTTATTTTTTCTCCTTCCTCCTTGCACTTCTCCTATATATTACGGGGACGTGGCTCAGGTGTGGCGATTAGCAGCTCCCGGCTTACAATTAGGGATGCAGACGATTCCTCACCTGTGCACATAAGCAAGGAAATGCCAACCTCACACAGCATCCAGGAACCGCTCCAGCTACACTACCACGTCCCCTCTTTATTATCTATTTAAAAACTGAGCTTTTCGATCTGAGCTGTGGACCTGCTATACCACAACACGCACTCACAATCCTGTAGGCATTCATAGGTTAGTACAGCAGCCTCCCTCCTGACGAGTCGAGACCCCACAACCTGCATTCAAGAGCATCTGACTACACTCAGCAACCAAATGCTGAATATCATGTGCTGGGAAAGGTGTAAGATGCCAGTATCTGAGTGAACAGCCAATGTCACCCTCCATATGTAATGGTATGATTGCTGATATAATGAATAGTATAGTGCACCTGAAAAATTGATAGTTACCTTACTGACAAGCCAGCCACCGTCACGTCTGACACAGCTAATCTGGCTCAAATAAATGAATCATGGGCAGACATAGGCCACTGATGCATGATGTTTGTCAGTCTCATCTTGATATCACATACAACTTGTACGTTAATGGAGTGTAACAGCTTATGATTAACAAAAGCAGCTTCTCTCTCACTAGATGCACTAATTAAATATGAACACAGTAAAATGATTACTTTTGGAGAACTGCAGCAAATTTAATTTTTATGTTGACAAAAGTATGCTATGCTTTATGTATGTACACAGACACCATATGAAAACTGGATGTAATGCCTTCTCAGTCAGCTAAAGGCTTTCAGCACAGCGGGCACAATGGAGTGAAGCCTGGCTGAGATATTCCTGACTTGTTGGCTAGTTCCCTGAGAAGTTACAACAGGACAAAAAAAACAAATATTTCTTCAATGCAAATATGCAGCCTTGGCTCTCTTAAAGGGGAATTAAAATAAAGTCATAAAATATTTACCTGATGAGGTAAGAAGGCGGTATCGGAGAAGCAGAGCCGGCGCTAAGATAAAAGCCAAGCATCTAGCGAGAAAGTGGCGCTACAAACCTTCGGTGCCTTCTGTGATCCTGGGAAATGTGAACTCACTACCAAATAAGATCGACGAACTGGCTGCACTGGTGAAAAATGTCAGGACCTACAGAGAATGCAGTTTGCTGTGTTTTAGTGAAACGTGGTTAACAACTATCATCCCAGATGCTAACGTGGAGCTACCTGGGTTTAGCACAGTTAGAGCGGACAGAGACGCAAATACCTGCGGGAAGCAGAAAGGAGGGGGACTCGCTCTCTATGTCAATACAAGGTGGTGCAACTCAGGACATGTAAACATTAAAATCTCCACTTGCTGCAGAGAAATCGAACTGTTGGCCGTAAGTTGGCATCCCTATTACTTGTCCAGAGAGTTTGGACACGTCATTGTTGTTATTGTTTACATCCCTCCTCGGATGGACGTGGAGATAGCAGGTGACACCATCCATTCCTCGGTTGCTAAGTTACAAACACAGCACCCTGAGGTGCTTCTGCTAATCGCTGGAGACTTTAACCATGTGACGCTGGACAAAACATTACCTGCCTTCTCCCAGTATGTGGATTGTAACACCCGGGGAAATAGGACTATTGACCTACTGTATGCAAACGTTAAAGACGCATACAGCGCCACCCCGCTACCTGTGTTTGGGAAAGCAGATCATAACCTGGTTCTGCTTCAGCCTCAATACAAACCAAGAGTGAGGAAGCTACCTACAACCACACGCTTATTCAGGAAGTGGTCCCCTGAGGCAGAGCAGGCGCTGAGAGACTGCTTTGGAACTACGGACTGGGATATCCTGCAGGGGTCACATAATGAGAACATTGAGGAGGTTGTTGACTGCACTACTGAATACATCAACTTCTGTATGGACATTGTAGTTTCAGTAAGAACAGTACGCTGCTATGCTAACAACAAGCTATGGCAAGTGACATCAATGGTCTTTTGAACCAGAAGAAAAGGGCTTTTAAAGGCGTTGATCAGCATGAGCTCAAACACGTGCAGAAGGAACTCCGAGTCCAGCTCAGGGCAGCGAATGAGCAGTACAGGAGAAAGCTGGAGCAGAAGTTGCAGAATAACAGCATGAAGGAAGTGTGGGATGGGATGAAGATCATCACTGGCTCCAGCTCGAAGCGGGGTGCCACCATCGAGAGAGATGTGGACAGTGCAAACCAAATGAACAACTCTCACCTCGGAGTACTGCATCCTCCAACCATCCTTCTGCTGATAACAGCATAGGAGAGACATCCCCACATACAATTACAGCAGCGCAGGTGAGCAGAGAGCTGAGGAGACTTTGTGCTAGCAAAGCACCGGGTCTAGATGGAGTATCGCCATGACTGTTGAAGGCCGGTGTGTTAGAGCTGGGGAGTCCTCTACAGCACATCTTCAACCTGAGACTGGAACATGGGAAAGTCCCGAAGCTTTGGAAAACATCTTGCATCACCCCAGTCCCAAAGATATCACGTCCTGGTGAACTGAATGACTTCCGGCCTGTCGCTTTGACGTCACATGTGATGAAGACCAAGGAGCGGCTGCTGCTTCACCACCTGAGGCCACAGGTCCGCCATGCCCATGCAGTTCGCATACCAGGAGAAGGTGGGAGCGGAGGATGCCATCATCTATATGCTACACCGATCCCTCTCCCACTTGGACAGAGGCAGTGGTGCTGTAAGAATTATGTTTTTGGACTTCTCTAGCGCCTTCAACACCATCCAACCTCTGCTCCTTAGGGACAAGCTGACAGAGATGGGAGTACAGTAGATTCATACCTGATAGCATGGATCGTGGACTAGCTTAAAGACAGACCTCAGTATGTGCATGTCAAGAACTGCAAGTCTGACATTGTAGTCAGCAACACAGGAGCGCCGCAGGGGACTGTACTTTCTCCGGTCCTGTTCAATCTATATACATCGGACTTCCAATACAACTCGGAGTCCTGCCACGTGCAAAAGTTTGCAGACGACACTGCTATTGTGGGCTGCATCAGGAGTGGGCAGGAGGAGTAGTATAGGAAACTAATCAAGGACTTTGTTAAAGGGTGCAACTGAAACCACTTACATCTGAAAACCACAAAAAACAAGGAGCTGGTGGTGGATTTTAGGAGACCCAGGCCTCTCATGGACCCCGTGATCATCAGAGGTGACTGTGTGCAGATGGTGCAGACCTATAAATACCTGGGAGTTCAGCTGGATGATAAATTGGACTGGACTGCCAATACTGATGCTCTGTGCAAGAGAGGACAGAGTCGACTATACTTCCCTAGAAGGCTGGCGTCCTTCAACATCTGCAATAAGATGCTGCAGATGTTCTATCAGTCGGTTGTGGCGAGTGCCCTCTTTTACGCGGTGGTGTGCTGGGGAGGCAGCATAAAGAAGAGCGATGCCTCACACCTGGACAAACTGGTGAGGAAGGCAGGCTCTATTGTAGACACGGAGCTGGACAGTTTGACATCCGTGGCAGAGCGACGGGCACTGAGCTGGCTCCTGTCAATAATGGAAAATCCACTGCATCCACTGAACAGGATCATCTCCAGACAGAGGAGCAGCTTCAGCAACAGACTGCTTTCCTGCTCCACTGACAGACTGAGGAGATCGTTCCTCCCCCACACTATGCGACTCTTCAATTCCACCTGGGGGGGGGGGGGGTAGTAAACATTAATATTATACAAAATTATTGACTGTCTGTTATACCTTCATTGTTATCACTCTTTAATTTAATATTGTTCTTTATCAGTATGCTGCTGCTGGAGTATGTGAATTTCCCCTTGGGATTAATAAAGTATCTATCTATTTTCTAACCTGCTTTGTCCTGAACAGTGTCACAGGGGACTGCTGGAACGAGTCCCAGCTAGCATAGGGCACAAGGCAGGAACAAACCATGAACAGGGCGCCAGTCCATCGCAGGCCAAGCACACACACACACAGGCTAATTTAGTGATGTCAGTTCACCTAACCTATAAGTCTTTGGACTGTGAGTCAAAACCGGAGCACCTGGAGGAAAGCCACACAGACACTGGGAGAAAATACAAGCTCCATGTAGTGAGGACCTAGAACTCAAACCCTAGTCTGTTTACCATGAGGCAGCAGCACTATCATTGTGCCAGCGTTCCACTCCTAAAATCAAGTCTGTACACCATATTCATCACATTTGAGGTTTAATGTGTTTGTCATGTCATCGCAAAATATATTAAAGATTTGGTGATATGTATTATTTGCATAAGTTGTCATTTAGCTGGTCTGGCTGCATTTCCCTCCTTGATCAAGGATGTCATCACTTCCCAACTTCCCCAAAATGTTGTGTATGCATGGGTCACAGTTGCTGTAAATATACACAAGCTTTTGTGGCATGTTTCCTTTTATAAATCCCAAAGTTTGGTACACACATGAAAATATGAAAGTGAAAATACGAGCATGTTAAAAAACTGGAAAATACATGCACAAAAAAATCAGATCTATAGAACCTGGCATATGCATTTTATAAGCAATTTACACTTTATAATTAACAGTTATCAGAATCATCTTGTAAATTTTTACATATGAACATCCTGAAACAACCATACAGTATATGGACCATGCTTATTAACCTCATTTATACAGGGTAAGTCAAAATTATGTTAACATTTGAATGGCGGAAACAATTTATTCACAAAACATACTTCATATGTGCCAGAGGCTTTACAGGAATGTCTCAATCTGTTCGCCATCATGTTCAACACACAAACACCAATGAGCAACAGTACCATTTAAAGCCCAGACACACATAGATGATAGAAATAGATGATACCACAGTCCGCATTCTGTCCTTCAGGTCATTGATATCATGAACTTTCCAGCTATACACGCACTCGTTCACCATACTTCATAACAAGAAATCACAGGGTGTCAAATGGTCCCTGGAGTCCCTGGCAATGGTTCAACATTACCTATCCATCGACCTGGAAAGGTGTGGTTGAGATTAAAATAAGCCATTAATGTTAACATAAATTTCACTCACCCTGTATATATTATATATCTATATCTATATCTATATATTTTGGGAGCTGGCCTGGAAAAAGACAGGCAGACATTAATTGTTTACCACCACACACGCATTTATTAAACATTACCATTATTTACAACATTCAACAGCACACAACCCAGTGCCCCAGCACCAATCACCCTCAAGTCCAGGCTTTACAAACTGCCTCTCTTCTGACCGCCTCCACTCCTCTCCTCCGAGCTCCGTCCTCTTCCACCCAACTCCAGCTTCAGGTGCCTCCCAATGAGCTTCTACCGGCACTCCCTGGTGTGGCGGAAGTGCAGGCTGTGCACCCGGAAACACTCCGGGTGTCCCTGGTCTTTGTCGCCCCAGCAAGTCCAGGTGTGGCAGAAGTGCTGAGGACCAGGGCTCTCCAGGAATCTGGGCACCCTCTGGCGATGACCACAGGCACATATAGGGTAGAGCTTCCATGCTCCTCTCCCATGGTCTCCATAGCGACCAGGATGGTGGCCCCCCCCCACCGTGGTCCGGAGGAGGCGTTATTCCGCCTTTGGTCATTCCATGCGTCCCCCAGCCGCTTGCCACAGTATATATATATATATATATATATATACACACTAGCTTTCCCCCAGAGCTTTGCCCACATAGTAATGAAACAAGACAAACTTTAAACATCAATAAAAAATGTAAAAAGAAATGTAATAATTTCTATTGAGAAGAATTTATATTGATAGCTTTGATAGCTTGGTTTTCCTTTCAGGGGCGAGAATGTAGCTGTGATCTCTTTGCCAAAAATGTAAAAAGTTGGCAAGGTATTCTGCCCAAACGGAAGGTGGGTACATTCCAATGTCAAATGTTGCCACTATATATGATCGTGTTCAGCTCTAGTGGGAGAGCGCCCTCCACGTGGGGAGAAGAGCAAATGGCCGTGATACCTCTGGCAATGAGCAGATACCCTTTAAAACACACTCAGCTCTGATCTCTCTCTCAAAAACATTGAAGGTTACTCCTTAACAATCTCTAGATGATAATGTCTGCTGAACAAACAGGTACCGCTAGCTAAGCGGAGGCCAGGTACACTCCAACATGTGGCGAGAGGTAGAGTGACTTGAACGGAGGCGGAGAGTGAGTGAAAAAGGCCCCGCCCTGCTGTCTACTCCTGAGGTGCCGCCTCCCCTTCCCCTCAGCCCACATCCTCTCTCTTCGATTCAAGCGAATAAATCGGTTCTGCAACCAAACTCTAATAGTGCAATGAGAGAAGTCTCAAAATGAACCAGAGTGTTCAAGCAAATTATAAAAAAAAAAAACCATCTAAATGCATTAAGTAGTTCTCTCGTGAAAAGTGGACAGAGATACAGACAGACAGACAGACTTTGGATTTATATATATATATTATATATATATATATATATATATCTATATATATATATATATATATATGTGTGTGTGTGTGTGTATGTACGTATAAAACAAAATGAGTTACCTGAAATGTTAATCAATGGCGACAACTTAGAAAATAGGGAAAAAAATGTAACTTTGAAGACTGTGAAGTAGAAGTCCTGAAACAGAGGCACGCAAAGGACTTTTATTTATTGATTTAAATGTGGGTGTTACTAACAAGCGAAAATGTGCAGAATGGCAATAAGTTAATGTTGCTGTGAATGCAGTGAGCTCTACCAGCCACACTGTAATGGAAAAAAAAAATGTCAAAGCAAAGCAATGGATTGCCCTGCACCGATCTGTGAATGGCAGCCTTGATCGTAGATACATGAATAATGCTGCTTTGTTCCAGAGCAGTCGGGGATACAGATGTGGTAGATGTGATAGCTACAGAGAAAACAGGTAAATAAAAATAAATTTTAAAAAAGTAACGTATGTGCTTATAGTGCTTTAGATACAGTCGTCAGACTTTTATTTAAAATCTTTATTTTAACAATGGTGGCTATGGCTGTTAATGAAGGAACCAGTTTGGAAGCCAGTCCCAGGGGTGTCCTAGTTGTCACATCATGGACATCCCTACTTATCGTTGGTGCAATCCAGCAGTGGCCTTGTCCTCACAGATGCGGTGCTGCAGATATAAAAACAAACAATCAAAGTCATTGGGGAAATCTGGGTTATGCTCACAAAAATATCAGACACACAGAAAGATCTTGTTAAAAAATATATCTGTGCACCTGATTGCTCATTTCACACACAATGCATCACATTCTCATGCTGCTGCACAGACGAAAGGGTAGCCACCTCAGTAGCTGGGTATGGAGTGGGTTCATCTGGCATAACAACGGATTCAGGGGGTGGAAGATTATTATGCTGATCACGTTATGGAGTACAGTGCATGCAATCACAATACTGCAGATCTTCGTTGGCCTGGTAGAGCAGCGTCCCACCTGACGTATCCAGACACTGCAACTACATTTGAGGTGCTCTGCAACTGAACACACAAGAGCCTGTGTGGCATCGTAGTGTCTCACCTCTTTGTGTAATTCTAAAACATTGCTGATGAGAACACTGCATAAAAGGATCATTTTCTTGCAGATCATCTAATGTGGTCTACCTAATTCTTTGTATGAAATGTCCTGACACTGCACTCTGTGTGTAAGAAACTGAACAAACAAGAATGAATTTACACTGGTTCCACATTAAACATGGCAATAGGAATGTTCCTATAGCACCTTGCTTCAACAGTCATGGACACTGTGAGAGGGACTTTCAAGTCACGGTGCTTATGGACATCTTCAAAACACAGCTAGAGAGAAAGGAATGGAAAGTTAAGCCAATGCTAAAGTTTAACACATTACAACATGGTTTAAAAGAGACAAGAGTTTTATAAAAAGATATGAGGATTGTTTAAATCTCTCTGACTAACCCAGACAACTGGACTGCAGATCCACATTGCATGGGAAACTTTGTTGCATAGTTATAATGTCAAAATATCTCGACCGTACAGTGTTCTCCTGCCTCGCTAAATGAATCTGAGACTAAAAAGATCTGTTCATTTTTACATTAAAGATGACTCACTTAAAGGTTTTCCAATGCTGTATCTATCCTGGTGTCTATAAACACAGGGAACTCCAGTTTCTGTATTACAAACTGCCTCAAGAAGGGGCCGGAGTTGCCTTGAAAGCTTGCCTATTGTAATCTTTTTAGTTAGCCAATAAAAGGGGTCATTTTGCTTGACTTCTCATTGTATCCAAAATGGATAACATGGTACAACACCCTAGTACTACAGACATACAAGATACACAAGTAAGAATTTTAGTGTGCTCCGTACCCATGACAAACCTACTCCTGCTATTACTTCTGAGTCTCTTATGCGACCAGTAGGAGGTGTTGCAGCACCTCAAACTGTAGACACAACTACCACAACACAAGTCCCGGGTACAAATGTTGTGGAAAAAGAGGATGATGGCAAAATTGGATGGAGTAATTCCCTCCAGGAGTTCTCTTGCAGCAATTTTACCTAATGGCTCATTGCTCCAAGGTGTGCTAAGAAGTGCCGCCGGGGGGTCTTTACTGTCCAGGCTATCAGACAATTCAGGGCTTCAACCCAATGTACTTATTACATTTATTTATTTATCGATTGATTAATTGTCTTGTGAGTCTGTATTCTTGTTTTATTATGTTTCTGCTGCTGTATGCATTTGAATTTCCCCAAGGGATTAATAAAGTTACTCTAATCTAATCTAATTTAATCTAATCTAATCTACTCTAAATACCAGTTTTATTACAATAAATTACCTTACAAAAAGACTTTGAAAGTAACAAAACCGTTGTAGTCTTCTCTGACTCTTTTCTTTCTCCTTCCACTCCTCCAGGTGGGTTTTCTCAGTCCTTCACAGACAACTTCAACTTGCCTGGATGAGGTTGTGCATCTTCTTTTATCTTGGATTTGGGAGTATTTTTGGGTCAAATGGGAGCCCTACAAAGTAGGAGTTACTAATCCTTGCAGTCCCCCTCTGGCAGCCCCATAGAGTCCAACAGGGCTGCCCCTACAAGACTACAGGTCCCAACATGCTCTGTGGGTAAATGTATGGGAATCCTAGACCAGGGATGCTGCCATCTAGAGTATCGGGGTAACAAATGGTCCAAGCAGATTAACTCCCCCAATTCTGCCATTATATTGGCCCCCAAGCCAGATAAGGGATCTGGACCTGTCCCAGCAGGGATGCCAGCATACTCACTTCCATTTTGGCAGGTTGTCTCATGGGCAAGGCAGGAAGATCCTTACATTCATTTTCTTGCTTCTGAAGGGTTAACCTCCTGTCCAGGTTAAAGAGCCTTGCCCAATCCAGTCTGGAACGCCCACCCACAGGCACCTTTGCATCACACACTACATTAACTGGCAACTGTAAACTGGTCCACTTTGGTGTGAGTATGTGTTCTGGTATAGATTGGCACCCGCCTTGACATAGGAATGGTTTCTGCCTTAAACTGCTTGTTGCTGTGATCCTAAACTGAATAAGTGTGCTGGAAAACTTATGTACAGTATGTTTGCTTTAGATTTAAGATGATAACACTACTCACTTAGCCAGCTACAAAACTGAGTGATGTGAAGAGCACTCTCTTCAGCTTAAAAATAAGCACTCAGCATCCTCAATTAGGTTACATTCTATTAGCAGGCATTGTAACATAATAAAAATACAAAAATTGCATAGAGATGTTTCCCTTCAAGACCAGACATTTGAGAATATTAGTTTTTGTGTTGTTATATAATAATGTGAACATCACTAGGTAAAATGCATATTTCCAAATTACAGTTATAATTCCTCCTTCTTTCCTGCTCACTGTGGTGACTTCACCATAATCACTTAGGTTCTCAGGACTTGACTTGGATGTGCTGTGCAACCCAGTATGACACTCAAAACCCCTCGGCCTAACTGAATTTCTTAAGATCCACTACTGTCACACACATGTCCTAATGAATATTTAAAAATAATAAAAGTCTACTTGGAATAAAGTGCTGAATTAAGAGGAAATAGGCCAGACAATTCTGGCAGCGCAGGCAGTGCCTTTTCATATTTAAATGCCTCCAAGGACAAGTGTTTGAACAAATTTCAAAGTAAACCTGTGATTCTGCAGAGGGAACAAATGTGAGGAGTTATTTTTGGAAAATGCTAAGAAACTGGGTCTTCTTAGGTGGGGATTTAACACAGCGATAATAACTTTTAAAAGGATTTAAAACAAGCTGTAGTTAATACCTTTCCATCACTTTCCACCCGCCTCTATATGTCTGATGAACTGATGAAAAAGTGACTTAATGAGGTTCACTCACTGAAAATGACTACGGGGGGTAGGCAACGTTGAGATATCCTCATTAAAACAATTAAAAGTGCTTTAAGAGGAAAACTTAAAAGAAAAAAAAAAGCAAGCTCATTCATCCGTTGCTGGCAATTTGCTCTACTATTGGGTCATTGACTTCATGTTCAGCTAATTATGCCACCTAATCTGACTAATGCAGCAGAGATCAGAAAGACACCATTGTGCAATATTTCTTTATTCTAAAGGAACAAGGGAAAGAGTTGTTGGCATGCCAGATATTTTGGTTCGGCCTCCTTTTGTTTTCCTGCTGGCCAGCTCAGTGCAGCAGTTATGGTCAGTTAGAGGATAGGAGAGGTGTGATCTGCATTCACTTACTTGAACCCAGGACCCTGGCACTTTGAAAAAAGGAGCTGTCTGTGACTCAGGCTTAAATACCTCATGATTACACACCAGCCCCGTTCCTGATGATCGCTGCTTAGAAATGTGCCTCACTGTGCCGTACTCCCAAAGGACTGATGCAGTTTATACATTTGCTGCTTCATTAAAAGCAAAGACAATTAACTCTCATGGATAATTATGAGCGAACAGCTGGAGTCTTCGACTTCTAATGAATCATTCACCTATCCGTATCAAGCAGGAAGCCCAAAGTCCTCCATCTGCAGCTAATGCTGCTGCCTTTTTACACAATGTGTATCAACAGCTTCTTGTAAATATATAGAGCTTCATATACACACACACACCCACACAAACACATATATGTGTATATATATATATATATATATATATATATATATATACACAAGGGGGTAACCAAAAATAACTGGAATTGAAAA
This sequence comes from Polypterus bichir lapradei, assembly GCA_026402145.1. Taxonomy (NCBI): domain Eukaryota; kingdom Metazoa; phylum Chordata; class Cladistia; order Polypteriformes; family Polypteridae; genus Polypterus; species Polypterus bichir. The sequence continues at coordinate 32,589,316 of JANRMT010028174.1, read as the reverse complement.
AAAACATTGTTTTAATACTTTTTAGTTACTGAAACTTTAGTCTCCTTCTCCGTGTGAATGAATGCACTTGTCCAAACGGTATTCCCATTAGTGGAAACATTTTTGGAATTGCTGAAGAGGAACGTTGTCCAAGGCGTGCAGCATTTTCAAGAAAGTGCCTTTCAGTTTATGAGTGATGAGACAAACAGGTATGTAATAAGTGTGTGAATGAAAACATACTGCAGAGGCTTATGGAACATAAAATGGATTGACATTTGTCATAAATAATAATTTTACAGTATGTTGATTTATGTGTGAAACCATGCTTTGTGTGCTTTTCAAAAACTGGGTTTAATATTATGCCCTGGGACAAAAGGAAAAAAGTAATAATTAGCCCTAAAAGAGTTAAAAGGTCAAGTTACAGTGCAGCAGTATTTAAGAAAGCCCAACAATGCCTTTATTTCCTCAGGAAATGGAGGAAGGCCCAGATGTTACCCACAATCCTGTGCAGATTCTACAGGTGTGCTGAGGAATCCATCCTACACCCTGGTACAGCAGCTGCTCAGTTCAGCATGTAGTACAAACAGCACAACAGATCACAGGCACTGAGCTCCCTGCGATCCACGACATCCACACCACATGATGCCTCAGAAAGGTAAACAGTATCAGACGGGACTCCAGCCATGCTGCACTGCCACTTTTCACCCCCTTCCCATCTGGGAAGTGTCTAAAGTCCATCTGAACACACACCTCCAGATGCACAAACAGTTTTTACCCAAATGCAATTAGGCTCATAAAAAATCAGTAATCTTGCAATCTCCACTGCTGCTACTACTGCTATCTTGCACTTGCATTTGCTGTCACTTTTTGGATTTCTTTATATATAATACGCTACCGTGGCTGTCCATTTGTCTGTCCAGGATTTTAAATCACCTGTTGCTTGCAAACCGTTTGACCAATTGACCTGAAATTTGGTACACATATAGGACTTGAGGTCTACTATCTGCTTCCGGGGTGATGATTTACCTCCAAGGTTATAAAAATAAGGGCGGTCGTGCGGTGACTTCATGGCGCCTACAGGTTCTCATCCCTCACTAGTTCTTTTTTGGACTCAGTATTATGAACATCTCTGTGCTATTCAAAAAACCTTTTGCAGCCAGGAATATTATACAGGTGGCTGCCCCAAAACTTTTTAAGTGTGTCGAGTCTGTTCATTTTCACACTGCATAAAGTCCATCCATCCATTATCCAACCCGCTATATCCTAATTACAGGGTCACGGGGGTCTGCTGGAGACAATCCCAACCAACACAGGGCACAAGGCAGGAAACAAACCCTGGGCAGGGTGCCATTCCACTGCAAGGCATGCACACACACGCACACACACACAGCACACACTAGGGACAATTTAGAATCAATAATGCACCTAACCTGCATGTCTTTGGACTGTGGGAGGAAACCGGAGCACCCGAAGGAAACTCATGTAGACACAGGGAGAACATGCAAACTCCACACAGGGAGGACCTGGGAAGTGAACCCAGGTCTCCTTACTGCGAGGCAGCAGTGCTACCCACTGCGCCACCGTGCCACCCCATAAAGTCCACTTTGTCAAAGAATTTAAGTTTTTGCAGAATGTGATATCTTCTCTTTGGTGCTCTTCTAGATATTTCAGTTGCTAATGTCTAATATGTTTTATAAATTTTCCCTTCGTAGGTATTGATGAGCTTGTGACAGTGGTTGTCGGTGTCCTTTATAATTTGATAGCAGCTCCACTTGAGAAACAGGAAGGCATTACTTTTAGATTTTTGAAACAATAAAAACACTTCCTTTACAGTGAATTCAGAAAGTATTCAGACCCCTTTACTTTTTGCACATTATTGCATTATAGATTTAAATTTAAATGTATACATTTGACATATTTGACTGTTGAAATATAAAATAAGGGACAAGTAAAGGTTTTTTAATAGCTTAGTCCTGGAGGATTTATGTGAAGATTATTGCCTTCAACAGCAGCTTTATCATACAAATAAAACTAAATAAATAAATAATATTAGGTATAAACATATTCTATGTATCATATATACCAATTAACCAGCAGTCAGTAGAGGTGATAGATCTGATATCGGTGTCCCTGGATTGTCCTGGAACTACAGTGAATACAGAAAGTATTCAGACCCCATCACTTTCTGCACAATTTATTGTGTTGTAAATTGTAATTTTAAATGGATACATGTATCATGTGTGCCCATCAATCTACACTCAACAAACTATAATGACAAAGCGAAAACATGTTTTCAGAAAGGTTTGAAAATGTATTAAAAATAGGAAACTCTCATTCATAATAGTGTTTAAAGCCTTTGCTGTGGCACACCAGATTGTGCTCAGCTGCCTTCTGTTTGCTTTAATTCTTCTTAAAGAAGAAGTCTAGAGCTTGACTGGTGTCCACTTATGGTAAATTAGTTTGGTTGGACATCATTTATAAAGACACACCAGTGTATATCAGGTCAGGTCAGATCAGGTTGGGGAGCATGCACCGGTACAGCGCGTTGCCGCACCCGCCACACAACGAAACAGCTCGAGATCCTGGTTGGCAACCCCCAAGACAGACATGCGGTTCAGTCCCACCCTCCGAAAATGACCCTCTATCTGCTGCAGTCAGGTGTTGCATGGGTGTCCCCTTGGCCTGGTCCAGCCACTCGGGTCCTCAACATTGAGGATCCTGCGAGCTGGATCACCCTCGGGTATTTGTGCTACATGGGTGTAGTGCCGTAACTGACACTCTCTCACAATGCAGGTAATGTGCCTCATTCGGGACTCCATGAGCAATCACTCATTCGACACAAAGTTAAACCAGTGGTACCCAAGGATTCTCCGAAGAGACACAGTACCAAAGGAGTCCAGTCTTCATCTCAGGTCATTGGATAGCGTTCATGTATCACAACCATATAGCAAGACAGGAAGCACCAGGAATCTAAAGACTTGGACCTTCGTCCTTTTGCATAGCACCACACAACCCTTTCCAGTGACTTCATGACCCCCCATGCTTTCCCAATCCGTCTACTGACTTCATAGAAGGAGTCACCAGAGACATGAACGTCACTGCCGAGGTATATATATGTGTAGACTCAAGCCTGTAAATGCTGCAAAAGTGACTTCTACTGTACAACAAACTGAATTGTGGGTCTGAATATATAAATTAAAGATTAAAGTTTTTGAATTTTAATAAATTTGCAAACCTTTCTGGAAACATTTTCATGTTGTCCTAATAGGTTATTTGAGTGTAGAATGAATTTATCCATTTAGCATAAATCTACAACACCATTAAATGTGCAGAAAGTGAAGGAGTCTGAATTCTTTCTGAATCCACTCTTTTAGTCTGGACAAAAAACACACTATGGATAAACAACATGACTTTTTTGTTTTAATCTGCAAAACTAACCAGGCAAGCTAATATTATGAAACACATTTTTCACCCGTTATATCGTAACACACAAAAGCTTCCAACTGCAGTCCAAGCAATAGTCAGCTAACTCAAGTCTGCCTAGGTGATATGGATTATTACACAGCAAATATTATGACCAAATAATCCATACAGCAATGAATACTATATTCTACTTTACACCCAGTTATATACAATGTTTTTGAGCTCATCTAATATTGTTTGTTTTTTAATATGAAAATTGGAGAAAAAATGCATTTTTAATCAAATGAAATCATGGCTACAGTAGCTATGTTAGTTTGTAACAAAACAAAAAATGTCGGAGGGACAGATCAAACTGGGGTATATTTAGTGACAGATTAACAGAGCAGCCTTCTAACGAGCAGGGGTCGATACAGTTGAGCTTTCAACAGTTTAATAAATCAAACCAAGATGCTAACCATAAATAGAAGTCACAAGCACTTGCCGTGTCATATATTAATTGCCACCAAAGTTCTCATGAATTCTGTTGTCTGGAAAAAATCAGAGTCATTCTCTTGTTTTCAAATGATTAGAAGTAGTGTTGTGTGCCTACACTGCAAAAAATGAAATCTAAGCAAGTGGAAAAGTATTTATATCATGACATAAAATCTTGTTTTCCTTATTGTATGAATTATTGATTTATCAAAAAATGTATATTTACGATTATTTTGTTTACATTAAGAAATCTTGTCAAGTAAATTTTGCTTACCTCACTAAAGCTATATATATAAAAGTCAATGTGTGTATGTATGTATGTTAGAGCATCACGTTCGAACGGCTGGAGCGATTTTCATGAAACTTGGTACACATGTTTCTCATTGGTCGACTAAAAATACTATAGGGTGAAATCAACCCTAACTCACCCCCATCTGGGTAAGCTGGGGGGTGATCTTGCAGTCTTGTATACATGTTATCATCCAGTTGACACTCGGAACGACCACCAGAGGGTGAACTGGAGGTGACTGCCAGCATTCTTTATGTTTGAGTGCCACCGCGCCCCTGTTGCTTTTGAAATTAAATAGAGTTCTACGCGTGCAAGTGTGTGTGTTTGTCCGGCCCGGAAGTGAGACATACAGTCAGGGTGAAGGCTCCAACTCCGAGGATAAGCAAGCGAGGCCAGCACACTGGCAAAAAGAAACCTCCTAAGAAAGACAGTCGCTTAGCTGCTAATGCACAAACGATGCAAGCACTTCGGCAACATGATTCCTCATAGCAGAGAAATGCCCAGAGTAGTTCTGACGATTTCAATAGTTTCTAGGATCCCATGCACAGTTAGTATATAGCAGGCGACTGCCAGCATTCTTTATGTTTGAGCAGCACTGCGCCCTTGTTGCTTTTGAAATTAAATAGAGATAGCCGATTCTGAGCATCATCTAGCAGGTAACATACATACAAGACCGCAAGACAAGGACATTAATGAGTCTTTATTGTTTGTTGATTTATTTTTATTTTTAAAGTTGTGTTTTTTTTTAATTATATTTTTCTCAATTAAAATTATTTCCATAGGTAACCATGGCGGATTCCTTCCATATTCTCAAACCAGTAGTAGAAATGGCAGTTAAATACTCCAATGACCCCCTGTGTTTTAGATCTGTAAATTATTATTTTTGGTATTAGTAGTATCATCATCATCATCATCATCAGTGTGCGTTTGGTATTCCAAATTAATTTTTAAAGGAAAGATTTGTTAATATACACAATATTGGAATGCACTAAACCATCATAGATAATCATTTTTGTGAGGGAATTCATTTTCATAATATTAATTTCCTTAGCTAAAGTGAAGCAAAGGTCATAATGCCTTGTTTAATACATTTCATCAGGTTTCAGCAATTTCATTCGAAAATGTCTTTAAATCAAAATGTAATTATGAGTCCTAGGCATGCAGAATGCAGTATGTGTAGACAGTGTAAAATAAATGGAGAACAAGTCAGACAATCTACGTATGGTGAAGCATTCAGGTGCGTTTGGGGGGCTTAGTTAACTAATTTGAAAGTTGGTGTATTTTACATATTTATTTGATTCATCACAAAGTCAGTTATTACATTTTTATTTTCTGTATAATTTTCGCAGGTTAGGTGGATTGGTGATGCTAAATTGGTCCATATTGTGTGTGGCGTTTGAGTTTGTGTGACTTCATCCTGCAATGGATTGGCACACTGTCCAGGTGTTGTTCCTTGTTTTGGAAAATGGATGGATAGATGTATTTTTTGTAACAAGTCATATTCAAATAATATATACAATTGCAAAAATTAATAGACTCCATTATATTCCTGATTTTTAACAGCATTTTACAATATCATTCAATTAAAAATGTAGCCCAAATACGCTCATTGTAGCTCTGCAACTTTCATATGAGGAGAGTTCCAAAAGACCATTCACATGTGTAGTGGTCACAAGGATGTTAAGATTCACACTGTTTGAAAACAGCGATTTGTTTATTTTATTATGTGGACCCCAGGAACTCCCGGTCTTGACAAATACACTCAAACACAAAGACACCGATAAAGAGGCTCAAGGAATCGATATTAAAGATAATAAAGTATTTATTAAGTAAATAAGAAGGCAAAAAACTATTTTTAAACAACGACCAAACACAAAAATTACCCCCAGTTCCCAACGGCAATAATTATTTACAAACACTGAACAAATAAAATCGAACAAAACATTAGGCACTGCACAATAAACAATTAACACTTGCAATAAAGTCCTAAACACAGTCCAGTACAGCTGGTGTGGATGACCCCCCGTAAAAAGGCCTCTGAATGAAATGTAAAGTTTTGTCCTAGCAGGTTACAGTTGTTGGGTGAAGATGTGGCGTGATTGGGAGCATTCTCCAGACAAAGATCTATCCAACCAGAACGAAATCACACAAACAAGCAGACACAGGATGAGCACCTAAATCCAGAATGAAACTATAATCCATTGGTGGTTGTATTCCAAAAGTGAGGTGAAAAGAGTAGAAATGAATAAACACAGATGATTGCCACCTTTTCAATGTCTTTTTGGCTCTTTTGTTTGGCTCTTTTTGGCCTCCCCAGCAACCCCAGGCACACTAAACCTGCCCAATTGTGTAATACTACCGGGGCTCCTGGGAGTTGTAGGAAGTTTAAGAAGTGCTGCTGCACATAAACTTTTGAATTGGATCCCTAGAGTTGACCTTATCAGGTAAACTTGTTCATCTCTTCACACAAACTTTCTGAAATTTTTCAAGTTCATAGGTAATCATGGAGACAAGAAATGAAGGTAGAAGTGAAGCCTGGATCTTCAAATTACATCATCAGACAAAACAGTGGAACACAGTTTGGTCTGAAAAGGATCACTACAGCCAAATAAAGCCTAAGCGTGTGAAGTCTGCCATCAAGGTGTTTTTTGACATTTTCTTCCCTCACAAGAGAACCGTGGCCGCAGTCCTATTTGACGAAGACATCTGGACAAAGACATGTTTGCCTGAAGTCTTCCAAAATCTCAAAAAAGGTCACCTAAAATGCAAGTCGGGTGACAGGTTCCTTCAACAATACTCCTGTGCATCGAGCCACTAAAACCATTCTCTTCTCTGGTGCCTCTGGGATCAACCTTTTGGATGCCCCACCCTATATGCATGAAAAATGCTACGAGGATCAAGTAGATGTGATCAAGACAGTGTTATATTTCAGATAGGTCTTCTCTTCAGCTGCATTTCAGATCTTTGTTTTAAGTCTTCTTTGTTCATATTTAATTCTTTTTTATGTTGATATTGTGAATTATGTTAGGGATTTGAAATTACTTATGTATTTTATTAGTTCGGGGCATTGTTTGGCTTCTTTTTGAAAAAAGATGCCTTTGTTATGTGCCTTGTGAATTGTGGATGGTGCCCAAAAAGGCAGGACCAATCACCACTAGGAACTGCCCTCCGCCTGATAAATCTGGCCATTGTGATATATGGCCAGCAGTCCATCCTGACCAATATCCCCAAGCTGCCAGATGGAGCCCTCCCTGCGACGTGGAGATGCCCCAAATTCCAGCAGGACAATGTCTGGGCCACCAGGGGATGCTGCAGGGAGGCCCAGAGACTTATATTTTCAAAACAGCCCAGAAGTACGTCACAGTCACAGGGACAGAAGAAACGATGTACTTCTGGGTTGAAGAAAAGGAGTTCTCACCTGACCCGGAAGTGCTGGATAATCACATGGACTGAGGGATCAGAAGCACTTCCAGGTCAAGGACTATAAAGGACTGTGGGAGAACCCAGACAGGTGAGCTGAGTTGGGAGGAAGGGAACAACACATCTGGGAGTGGAGGATTATTGTGTATTGATTGATTATTGTGATTTATATGAGTATTGTGGATTGGAGGGTGCTTTGTGTACATTATTGTACGAATAAAGTCAAGAATTGGACTTTTTTATCTGGTGTCTGATCTGAGGGTTAAAGGGGACGTCAGAGCCCCCCTATCTGTCACACCATAAATAACAGTAAAGTACAACTCGAGTGAAATAAAAATGGCATCAATTGACATGCTGTTTTAGTTGTGGAAAGTCTATGACTAAATGTATAAATTTATTAAACATAAAATTTTTATAAGAAGTACCTAATCGAACAGTCTCAATGTAAATTGCCAGCTCCTTCAAACTAGTATGGAGAGCAGCTTTGCTGATGAATTGTAGTGTCACAGAAATGTTGAATTATTATGTGGCGTTTATTTAAAAAGATTGTTTTTTTGTTAAATAACAAATAACAAATGCAGTAAAACTCTAAAAGCTCCAAAAACAAATATAATGTAGTAAATACAAGCAACTCTTTCAGCCTGGCACAAGCCATAGTCCTGCTCTTTACATCACATTCAGCATGTTGGGAGGAACTGCACACCTCAGCACAGTCCTTCCTGCATGAATCTGATCTTCAGTCCAAATATCAACTGCAGTTCAATTTTTAAACCTGTGTAATGGTTATATTAATTAGGGGAGCTGCAACTCTTCTGTGCAATTGATTATTTTAATCACATTTTAGGTGCAAGCTGATAATGTCCGTCTTTTACAATAACAGTTCAGAAAGTGCAGCAATGAAGATGTTTTCAGTGTATTATAAATATTGAGCACACATTTTTTCAATGCTTTATGCTTATAGAGCTGCCCTTACATAATTTGTTTCCTTTTCAATTCACTTCCAGGAAAGAGACCTTTTTTTTTAGTGTTTATATTTAACGGACCTAAAGCAGCAGGAGATGTGAGTTATTGTTCAAACAGCTTGAGCACGCAGCTCCTCAAGAGTTTTGACTAACTTGTACTGTGAATCTGGATGGCTGTTGGACTAGTAAAAGAGAAAAATATACAAAATATACAAGTTGAAGTACCCTCTCTAGGGAAATTTGAAAGAGTAAACTAATCCATAGATGAAGTTGAATAGAACGTTTCTCTGTTTTAAGACTGAGTTTCAACAGTAGTTTCCATTGGGAGATTCTGAAATTTCAAAAGTTTAATCGAAGTGCATTCTATTTCAGATATCTCAATGAAAATTAAACTGTCCAGACAGATTTCCTTGAAGAATAAGTGTGCCAAATTTTAATAAAAGCCATCCATTGAGAGATAAAGTGTTTTATATACACAGATAGACAGACAGACAGTCAGAAATAGATATTGCAGTAGATGCTTTTCACATCATATGTAGACACACCTAAAAAAGGCATAAAAATATTTGTATTCCCAATAAATGGAGGGATGTTTAAGTTTTTATAGTAGAGGTGTTGCTTTCAGATGTGATTGACGCCAAATAGAGCAGCGGTCCTTGTACTGCTGTCAATTGTTTAACAACTACTTCCTTGTAAGGTCTTCTTTTATAGCCTCTGAACAGGAAGGGGAGTAGGTAGTAGGTGGAGAGAAGGGAAGTAAGAGGGCATCAGATGGGACTTCTTCCATTCTAGCACCAAAAATTTAATTTGGTTTTTATACAGTGTACCTCTTTCTCTGGTACTCAGTATGCAAGAAACCTGGTCCTCATATGGTACTCATGATACTCATTTATATCAGAAGAGTTACTTTATAGAACTTTGTTTATGATAAAATGATGAGCATGGAAGAGTAATATAAAGCACATAAAGTCATCTGCATAGAAATGTACTTATTGTTCATATCCCTTCCTTACAATAACCGAAATCTCTGTTTATACATCTAGATAGTGAGGGGTTCTATTGCATTAGCAAATAAAATGTGTGACACAGGACAACCCTGCCCAGTCTCATGTTCTAAAATTATGAAATCAGAGACTATGCAGTTTACACATGATGTAGCATCCAGTCTGAAATACGGCACCATAATCCATACAATTTTACTAAGAACTTTATAACAAGTGAAAAAAGACATGGAATGTTGTGATTAACTAAACCCTTTTAACTCTAAGAAAGGCAGAGAGTTTCTGGGAATCTCTACTGCCCTTGGTAGTCTGGTTTTAATAAATTCACTTTGATTTTGCTAAATAATAAGAGGAAATATTACCTCAGTTCTGTTTGCAAGAACTTTTAATAGAATCTTAACATCTTTATTTAGCAGAGATTTTGGTCTATTCTAAAATGTTCTTACTGAAAAAGCAGAAACTGGCAACTTGAATCGTGTTTTAGAAAGGCCTTTCTCTTTCATACAATTAAGTAACCCAATTTAAAAGAGTTCAGTGGGTAGCTTTCCTGGCCTTCAGCTTTTCTGCTGTGTAAAGAAAGATTTAACAGAATCCAAGATCTCAGAAAACATTAAACTTTTATCCAGGTTGTCTGTATGTGAATTCTTGGTGCTGTCATATTCGTTATTCATTAAAAAATCTTTCATGAGAGCAATATTTTTATTAAATTACAATGAGTAAAGCATCTTATGATATCCCTTAACTATTTTAAGTATTCCTCTAAGTTCAATAACTTTGGTCCTGACAGCATTGTTGATATCTGTAATAGCATTCTAATCTTCTTACATATTGGATGTTAGTCATTTCTTTATAATTTATAGACTGTTGAAACACAAGTAATAGGTGCTAGGTTTCTCAGGTGTTAAGAAAAAAACCCTGTTTATAAAGCTAGTCTTTTTCTGCAGAGCTCAACAATGTCCAACCTTGAGTGTTCACTGTTCAATTTTGGAGGCGCGAATAATTAATTCTGTTGCTCTTCTACTTTGCAATTCATATTTTGTATGAAATGTAAAAAAATTATTTGTCAGATATGCTTTAAGCATCTCCTGGACAGTTCTGGCAGTTATCTGCTGAGATTTTTTAGTATCAGCAAAAATGTGTGGAGATAAATAAAATCTTATGTGTGTGTTTGTGTGTTAATAAGCCAAACATTAGTGAAGACACTCCTACACATATTATACTGACTGTAAAGTTGCCAAGAGCCTTTGAAAAACAAAATGTTTTCTTTTTGCCAAGTCCATTTGGAGTTTACACATAGAAGCCCTGCAGATGCTCCTGACTGAAGACGTTTTCTACCTTCATTTTTCAGTGGTCTTGAACTGTTTGGAAATGAGTTGAAAATAGCACAGGGAAAAAGACAGACAGTTCTCAGTCTTCAAATAAGTTCTTGTATTAATATGAACAATACAAAGTCTTTCTACTCATATATACAGTGCCTTGAGGAAGTATTCAGACAACGTCACTTTTACACGTTTCATTATGTTGCAGCCGTGTACTGGAATTATTTAAATTAATTTTTCCCCTCATCAACCAACACTCAATACCCCAGAATGACAAAGCAAAAACAGGATTTTAGAAATGTATTAACAAAAGAAAAACTGAAATAGCCCATTGACCCTCCTTTACTCAGTACTCATTTGAAGCTCCGTTGGCAGCAATTCCACCTCACACAGCAACAAGCTTCACATACGTAGACTTGGGGATTTTCTGCCATTCTTTGTAGATCATCTTAAGCTCTGTCAAGTTGGATGGAGACCATCAGTGGACAGCTATTTTCAGTTCTCTCCAGAGATGTTTCATTGGGTTTCAAGTCCCGTCTCTGGCTGGGCCACCCAGAGCTTTTCCCTAAGCCGCTCCTGTTGGAAAGTGAGCGCTCTGGAACAGATTGTCATCAAGAATATCTCTGTACTTTGCTTCATTCACCTTTCTCTTAACCCTAAATAATCTCCCAGTCCCTGCTACCGAAAAACAACTCCACATCATGATGTTTCCACCACCGTGCCTTGCCTTTGGAATTTAATTGTGCAGGTGATGAGCGGTGCCTGGTTTCTTCCAGATATGATGCTTACAGTTGAGGCCAAACAGTTCAATCTTTGCTTCTCAGAGCAGATAATCTTGTCTCTCATACTCTGAAATTCCTTTAGGTACCTTTTCACAAACTCTGAGTGTCATCTGGCCAGTCTGTCATAAAGCCCAGAATAGTCTTTCCCTCATCTCCACTCAGGTTTGCTGGAGCTCAGCCAGTCACCTCTCTCACTAAGCCCCTTCTCCCAGATTGCTCAGCTTGGCTGGGCAGCCAGCTCTGGTTAAGCACATAGTTTTCCTAAACTTATTCCATTTAACAATTATGGAGGGCACTGTGCTCTTAGAAACATTAGGGGCTTTATATATTTTTTTAAGTCTTCCCCAGATCTGTGCAATGGCAAAATCCTATCTCTAAGTTCTGTAGGTAGTTCCTTTGAACTTATGGTTTGGTTTTTGCTCAGTTTTGAAATGTTCTATAAACAGGTGGGCACCTTTCCTAAAAATGTGCAATCAGTTGGATTGACCAGAGGTGGCCTCTAAACAAGCTGTAGAAACATGTAAGTGATGATGAAAAGAATGGGATTCACCTGAGCTAAATTTCTAGTGTCATAGCAAAGGGTCAGAATACTTCTGTCAATGGGGAATCTCTTTTTTTTTTTTTAAGTCACAAAAATTCCTAAAATCCTGTTTTTTCTTTCTAGGGTACTGAGTGTTGAATATGTAAATAAAATATCTATATATGAAAGAGAATGTCTGTCTGTCTGTCTGTACAGTATGTTCTCTATCGAATCCTACACCCTTTGACCGATCTGGACCAAATTTTGCATAATTGCTCTCTAGGACTGTACAGACAAGAAAGAGTTCTTTGTAATCCAAAATTTGTCCCTGGGGGAATCCCGTGGTTTTTTTTTTTCCTGTTTGGTACAGTTTGCACACAAGTGCCACCTGCTGGCCGAGAGCAAGTGACACATCCGTACAGACTAAAGCCAGACTGGCAGACAAAATGACTAAAGCTTAATATTACCTACATGCTCAACCCCACGTGCCGCTTCTATCTGATGTAATATAAAAAGGAGTATTGTGCGCTTTTGCAGGCAGGTGTGTTCAGTGAGGTTTGATCGGGAATGGAAGGAAAACCAAAGGATTGTTATTTAACTCCTGCTTTGACGGCTTTTCATCTATAATTTAAGCACTAACTACCCACCTTGAACTGAGATGACAAGTCAGACATGACAGTGACTTGATTACAACACTGATTATTCTGAAATCCGACTCAAATGAGCCGAATTCGAGCAGAGACATTGGAAGAGAGGCAGAGTGGATGATGAATGGGACAGCTAGTGATAACATCAGGGTCACCATTTCAAAAACACACAAAACCTTTGCTTTCTTTCTTTAAACCATTCTTCAAATATACCCGGGTAATGCTGGGCACTTAGGTTAGTATGCATATAAAAGAATAACCCTATAATGGAATTGAGACCAGAAGACATTAACACCTTTACTTCTTCGCATTTTAGATGAAAAGATTTAAGTTTTTTTTCAAAAGGATATTTTTCCAGGTGCTTAAGATGTGGCAGTGGATACATCCGCTTCACTGGCACTGCAAAAGTGTATCTCCTTTGTCCCCATGACAAAAACAAACTGACTGTAAGTCCATTCAAGACACTTTTGTAATTACTTCCTGGGTCTCTTTGAGCCCTGTGGTGACTGACCTTTTCTGTACCCTATCTAGTGCAGGGTCAACCATTGTACAGCAACCCTGGACCAGTTTTTAGTTTAATGGCCTTGCCTTTTGGCCCAATAGAGTAGAATCCCTTCTGGCAGTAACAGGATTTGAATCAGCAACCTTCCAGATACTACTGCAGATCCTTAGCCTCACAGAAAATCCAGAAGAAAAAGGCACAAGCATTAAATTATGTTGTGAACTTGAAGTCCCAAAGCATGGAGTTGCAAAAAGCACTTCCAAAAATGCCCCCTAGATGGGTAAAATCATCAAAAACTGTCTAGTAATAGGGCAAATACGGAAACCTTATAAATAAAATGTTTATTGTCCAAAATCGTTCCTATAACAAGAAGACAATCCAAAGCAAAGACAATAGTAAAAAAAAAAAAACAGAAGGTCGTAAAATCCAGAATCAATCTGGTACAAAGCACAGAGAAACACAATAACTTGCCCACTCCACAAAGAACTGCCAGGAATTATGAACCGCCCACTCCACAAAGAGCCTCCAGATTTACTGTATAGGGCAGAGGGCAGTTTTTGGTGCTGATTGGCAGGTGGTTCTGCCTCTTGGGGGAACCACCCACAACACATATGGAACTTAACCAAGGTATAGTACATAATGCAAATAATAAACACAAGAAGCATTAACATAAATAAATGATTAAAAAATTAACAAATGGGACGTAGAACAAAACAAGGACTTGAACACCAGCCAGAGGAGGAACCCTATGAAATGTGCAAAAAGGACAGATTCAGCCTATTCCTGGAAATGACCGTGTTATACAGTAAAGCCTCAAAACACTGATTTTCAGATTCTTTCAGCATTGTAGCCAGTGCTGCCAGGGTAGGTGTGTCCCTTGCAACAAACTAATGGAGAAATTGTATATTCAATACCATAATGCCTCACTGTGACTGTGACAGCCAAGTCAGAAGTTTGTTTTCTTTTTAATTTTTTTGCTTTTTAGTCTGGTGCATGTTCTGGTGTGTCCTCAGACCATAGTGTGTATATACATACTATATATAAAATAAAATAAAAAATATATAAATATATATTTTATATATATATATATATATATATATATATATATATATATGTATGTGTGTGTGTTTGTATACATGTGATACAGTACCTGTCAAATAATACAAAGAGTACACGACACATGTTTTGCCCTAATTGGGGCTCATCAGATGTAGGCACCTTTGCTTCCCCTTGTGGGTATCGAACCTCGGACATCAGCGCCTGAGGCAAAGCCTCTGACGTTGCTCCACAGTGACTGGATATTTTACTTGACAGGGTGTAGATTGGAGTATTATATCCATAGGTCTGAATCGCAATCTGATTATTTGGGTGGTCACATACCAGGTAACAACAGTCGTGTACTGTATGTATTATTTGACAGGTACTCTATAACACGCCTATGATCTGCTTCTCACAACTGAGAGGGCTTGGCGGATGTTTGCCGATTGGCCAATCAACCACGAGCATTACCTGGTAGGTGACCACCCAAATAATCAGATCATGATTCAGACCTATGGATATATATATATTGTGACTGGTGTTGTTGCTGGTTAGTTGCCTGGTGGCAGTTTAGTAGTTCCCCTGCTCTATTTTTCTCCTGCAAAATGCCACCAATCTACATGTTCTTACACTCTTAGCTGTGGGCAGTCTCTCTGTTAAACAGTAAACCTATGGCAAAGAAACACAGCTGCCCTTCAGAAACTCCCTCTTAAACAGTATTTCAATGAGAAACAAACACACACACTCTCACCCATCCCCTTTGTGGATCAGCTGCAGGTTTATAGGCTTACTGTACTACATGCTTCTCGCACGAGGTTTAGAACATTTCAACGATCGAGGCCCAGCCAGCCTAACGGCTCAATCTCCTGTCCTCTCTCCCTCAAACTGTGTCTGCTCCAGTTGCTGCTTCCGAGCTGTTGAACCTGCTTGATGAGGAGGACCTTGTGATCTTTTGACCTGGAGAGGGGAGCTGAACCACCACGTTTGATAGCTGCAGCCTTTGTGCCTTTCTGCTCTCGTCAGACCACTTCTGAATAAGGACTTGTGTCTGTATCTGCCAGCTCAGCAATAAAGATTTTGTGCCTTGAAAACCTGATTCCTTTTCCAGTCTCCTGTGCAACTCTGTGACCCAAGCTTGTAAATATATATATATATATATACAGTACAGGCCAAAAGTTTGCACACACCTCCTCATTCAATGTGTTTTCTTTATTTTCACGACCATTTAGAGCACTCCATCACTCTCCTTCTTGGTCAAATAGCCCTTACACAGCCTGGAGGTGTGTTTGGGGTCATTGTCCTGTTGAAAAATAAATGATCGTCCAACTAACCTGACTTCTGCACAACACAACTGCTGGTCCCAACCCCATTGATAAAGCAAGAAATTCCACTAAATAACCCTGATAAGGCACACCTGTGAAGTGAAAACCATTTCAGGTGACTACCTGTTGAAGCTCATCGAGAGAATGCCAAGAGTGTGCAAAGCAGTAATCAGAGCAAAGGGTGGCTATTTTGAAGAACTAGAATATAAAACATGTTTTCAGTTATTTCACCTTTTTTTGTTAAGTACATAACTCCACATGTGTTCATTCATAGTTTTGATGCCTTCAGTCATGAAAATAAAGAAAACACATTGAATGAGGAGGTGTGTCCAAACTTTTGGCCTGTACTGTATATATATATATAAATCATCAGGGTTCGGGACCAAAGTTGTGATGGAAAGAGGAAAGATGATTAACAGAATAGCTACTTATAAAATGATATACAGTAGAATATTTTAGTGAATAGTCATATTTATTTACAAAATAAAACTATATTAACAATATATAATATAGTACTAACTGATAATAGTATGGTTATATATATATATATATATATATAATACAGTGCTGACTGATGGTGAATCAAGTGATGGATAATTGAGTGTTTTTATTGTATATATATATATATATATATATATATATTATAGCCAGGTACAGGAATAACAGATGATCTCAGAGTAATCTGGGGTGCCAACCAGGTCGTCCCGTTTAATGAGAGAGCAAAAATAAGATGTTGCCTGTCGTGGTGTTGCCCTACCCTAACTTCAGACCTAAAGAAAATCAACAAAACAAAAGTTGGAGTGATTCAGTCACTCTTTGGGAGGTGCATCTAGTGGCATGTTTCTTTCACAAGTGACACCTCCTTTCGAAAGTTCTGAAAGTCTGGTGGCTTTGTTCTCAAGGGACCAGAAGGGTCAGGGCTAGGATTCCCTGCACTGAGAGAAGAGAAGGAGGAAATAATGTTAGTGGCAGTGCTCTCTTGTGGTCCAGTGGGACATTACATACCTTGACAGAGCCTGTGAGGAAATCCACAGACATGCATGCATGACTGTATCAACCTATTTATGTTTTATTTTTTTAAAGAGCTTCTGCAAAAGGCCAAATTTTCTCATGGAGACAAATAAAGCTCTATCTATCTATATGGCAAATAAAAAATGAATGAATGACAGAAAGTTAAGCTTTAGGTTTTAGCCAAGAGATTTGTACATATATATGGAAATTTCAGTTGCTTGGATAAAAAGGGTATAAATCTGTTTTTTTCCATTTCCCTTTTCATTTTAATTATTAAATACAAAGTTACTGTACAAATGATTCTACACTCATAAATACTGTAGGTAGATTTAAAAACAGATTTTCAGTGTCAAGAAGACACTTACAAAATCAAGTAGAACAACACACCAACTCCTTTTAATAACCTGCCAAACTCATGAACTGTACTTAATGTGACAAGCAATTAATGATGTATAATATGCATAATGCTCTAATGTGCAATCATAACATGCACTATTTCATCCTAATTTATGCAGTGATATTTGATGAACTTGTTGTTTCAAACCTCATTGACATACTGAGCTGGGCTTCTTCCAATATTCAATGGCTTTACTCCAGTCCATTTCTGACTTTAGTAAAAACTTTGACAATTAAAAATAAAAAAATTTGAGCCATGATCACCAGACACAAAATAATTTCAAATATGTGGCACCAAGACTGAATTAATTCTTGTGTATACTTCAACACAGTTTAAGAAGCACAACACCTTCTCACTGAACAGTCATTATCACCCTATTGTACAGCTTTAGCACCATGCTTGACTTTACCAGATATCTGAATTGCACATCTCTGCAGTTGTAACTTCAAATTTACATCAACAGTTGTATTTTATTGTGTTATTAGCCATGCTACCTGTCAAAGGCAGGTTATAGAATAATT
Organism: Polypterus bichir lapradei; assembly: GCA_026402145.1. NCBI lineage: Eukaryota > Metazoa > Chordata > Cladistia > Polypteriformes > Polypteridae > Polypterus > Polypterus bichir. The sequence continues at coordinate 32,571,712 of JANRMT010028174.1, read as the reverse complement.
TAAAAATATTTGTTATCTTTTGCCCTATGTGCACTTTCAGATACTTTCCTCAGTGTTCATGTATGTATATATTTGTCTTCATCGACGCGCCGTCTTTTGAGCACGTTCCCATAAAGCCTGCTTCTCAGACTCGGGCATTATTTTCGAGGCAGTGTTCTTGCATTCTGTCCGCTGTTATACTTGCTGTCTTTGAAGGTGACTCGTCACATACATCTCATGCCGTTTCTACTCCTTGTGTGTCTCACACTCACACATCCTCTTCCGTCGCATTACCAATGCCAAACTATTCAATCACACCAAAGCCAAATTGACCAATCAGATTGCTCAGAGTGTGACTGGACACACAGAGTTTAGTGTTTTATTATATAGCAGAAAGATTAAATCACCTGTGACATTCACTGAACATGAAAGGTACCCACATGTAGCCTTAAGTTCTTTTCTTAATTGGGAATAGGAAGAAATGACAAAGCCAGCTATGTAATTGTTACTTTTAACCTCTTACCTGTCTCACTGTCCTTATTGTATCCCATGTATTTATCCCTAGACAACTCTAATGGCATTCAACTTGATGACTGACAGGGTATTTTATTTTCACTCCTTAATTTCAATCCAGTTTACCATCAATAGAGGGCTTCAAAAGAGTATTACCAACACTAGAATCCCTGAAGCCTACAGAAAAAGTTGTAATGCCGGGAAAATTTAAATTCCTTTGCACCTCCCCATCAGTGTATTTGTTTTGCAAATGTGTCGATCAGCACAAGCAGCAGGCTGTGTTAAACAACCACAACTAGACAAGGAATGAACAATCCGGCTCTTGGCAATGCTAGTAATCGCTAATAGGACAAAGATGCTGCTAACTTTTTCAGCTTGTCAGGGTCTGGTCAGTGGTTCCCAACCCTTTTCAATGCCCCACCCACCTGGAAAATGTTTATGTTCGCACCCCTTATAAAAGTAATATCTCACAAGATGTAACAGTCAAATTTCTAAATTTTGACCCACATATTGAACCACATGAAGTACTGCTGGTGAACTAGTCAAACTCAAAAAATAAGCTTTTAGGTCAGTGCATAAAATTTAAATATAAATTGAGCTATTTACATTCATAAATCCCAATAATCTTGTAAATGTGTAACCTATGACACTTAGACACTCGATTGATGATCCAGGGGTTGGGGTATCTCACAAAGCATCAAGTGCTGCAAAGAAATGACACACAATAAATGATCAACCTTTAAATCAACATTTAAAAAGACAGTCCGGGCAGAACAGGGGGAAAACAGTGACTGGAGAAATGACAAGGCAATATTGGAAGAGTGAATAGGCATGGTGAAGAGGAGGCAGAGTGGTCGGGCCCAAGAGAGAGACAAATTGATGGTGTGTGTCCCTGCTGAACAGTTGTGTAGGATCGGGGACTTGTATTGACCTTACCATGGATTGAGGAAGCCCTGATGGAGTGCAAGGGAAGATGAAGGGCTGGCTAGGTGCATCTTGGCCGATGTCGATGAGGACAGCCATGACAGGAGTTGGGAGAAGGCAACCACAGCTGTTGCTGTTACCACCAGGTGGGAAAACCTGCTTGTGTGAGCTGAGGAGACGGAGAAAGGGAATTGTGTGACTTGCTAAGTACCCTAACATGATGATTTGGATCATTTCATAATGGGATTCTAAAGTGTTTATTATTGATTTTTAGCTTCCACACTGAGCACTGATTTTTAATTGGATTATTTATTCATTTTATGTATTATTATCTGCATTGCACTTTATGGTTTGGACTTTGATTTAATAAACATACACTTTGCATTGTGAACAGCTGAACGTGGTTTTAGTCTCTCACTTGCCATTGTGCTCATTTGAGTTATGAAATACTAGGGGGTCGACTAGACAGGTTATTTTCGGGCATACTAGTCCTGACACCAACACTGACTGACCATAGTGCAACAATTAATTAATGTTGTTGGTTTCCATGTTAATCAGTTTCAAACTAATTTGTTTTTCTCTGTGTTTAACCAAATCTGTATCTTTATGTGTACTGATTCTGTATTAAGCAATATGCAAAAATTATACTTGCCTTGCAGCGTGAGCTAAATGGAGAGCTCCTTAAGTCAGTTGCTTAGAGCCCATCTCTGAACACTGTGAGCGGTATGCCTCCTAGAGACGTTAGCTGATCTCTTTCTATGTCAGTCCCCTCCATCTTGTGCAGTGTCACCACTACACTCTACTCGTTCTCAGTAGAAATCCTATCCTCGTCGCCAATTTTTTTAGTTCAGAATTTTGCTCTGTGGTGAGCTTTCATCAGTGAGTCGTGAACCGGCAGTCTCCAGTTCAGATGCAAGTGCTTGCACTATGAGTTAAATGCAGATATCTCTATCAGTCAGCCGCGCAGAGCCCGTCTCTTACCACTGTGAGCGGTGCACCTCCTGGTGATATCAGCTGATTTCTCTCTGTGTTAGTGCTCTCCATCTCACACAGCATCACCACTACAAAAGCATTTGGCACTGATCAATACCATTTTGTGGACCAACTGTATTTAAGCTAGGCCATGGATTACACTGTGGCACTGCAGGAGCAAGCAGGACATTTCAAATTAACCACAGAATAACTTGCAGACGTGTTTTATAATTAATTTATAAACATTTAAAATGGGTCAAACAGGTTGGGGTGATAATACCAAACCCAAAAGGCTTTCCCAAATATAGCCAAAGAGTTAAATGTTTTTTTTATAAACTGTAGCATTTAAATATTTAAAGAATGATAGAGTTGTCCCTACAGTGTATTGTAAAATGGTGTTTAGCTTCAGTGTTTTTATAAACATAAATAAGCAAATGTGTCAAAAGAATTCAAATACATCCCCATGTAATATATTTCTGCATGATTTCAACGTAGCTCTTGATATGCTTTAAAATTGCTTAGGAAAGGATTGCGGTTTAAATTAAGACACATGTACATTATGCTCCATACTGCAAAAGACTATAATTCCTGTTAGATCAAAAAGCTTCATGAAAGAATCATTTTCATAAATATTATATTTGTTCTGAGCCCCTGTCTTACCACTGAATCGGTAATTAAAGTTGACAATATGCAGCCAAATCTCTCTGTATGTAGAGTGACAGTTGAATATATTCAAGGAAGACAAGTTAAATCATCAAGGGAGGAAAAAAATCACTAGGGATCGATAGCAGTACAAAATAAAAAGAGGGAAAAAAATCCCTTTGTGAAGAAAACAGGCAGATGTATCCAAGTGGTGAGTTAATTTGCCTCGTAAACAGATTACAAAGTTTTTCTCCGTCAGCATTGAGTACTTTTAGTGTTCATCTTGTTCTGTTTTAGCCCATTTAGAGCACAACATTCTAAGGATGTTTGTCAGTTTAATAGTAGAAAAAAAAGTATTTTGCCATGTGGAACTGCATGTGTGAGTTTGAATTACAATAATATTCATATAAATGAAAAAAAATGTAACTATTGGCTAAAGTTACATAAAATATCAAGAAAGAATAATGCAGCCTAATGGCTGAAATACATAGAATGTGTAATGGCCTTGAAGTATTTTTGTTTTATTTTCAGAAGTCTGGATGTTGCTTAAACAGAGAAATACTGAACTTCTTGCAACATTTTTCAACAAGATTATCCAAGATGGTATGGTCCTACAGGCCTGGATGACCAGCATCACTGTGTCAACTTGGAAACGCAAGGGTGTTGTCAGCCATTGTGCCAGCTATATGCCATTCGTCTACTATGCCACTCGATGAAGATCTTTGGACACGTTCTTAAGAATTTCCTTCACGGCATCATCACCAGCACTGCAAACCAGTACAGCTTCATCAAAGGTTGCAGAACTATTAACGCTATACATGCTGCTTGCCTGCTAATGGAGAGACACCAGGAAAAAATAAAACACTTCAAATGGTGTTCTTAGATCTGGATGAGCCCTTTGTGAGGGTCTCACATGAACTTATTTGGCATACTCTATGTTAGGTATGATGGGTCCAGCTTCTATAGCACAGCATCATGACTGATATCCTATGATCTGTTAGAATCTCGCTGTCTTCTACCATTCGAGTTGGTACCAAGGAGCCACCTCATCTCCTTTACTCTTCATCTTCTGTATAGACACAGGCACAAAAGACATCCAAATTCTACACTCATTAACTCTACTATATGCTGATGATATCCTGTTCATGAAGGAAATGTGCCAAGATCTTGAGCTTTTCACATAACAGTGTATATCATAACAGGAAGAGAATGGGCTATGACTGATCATCAAGAAGATGGAATATGTAGAGTACAGCCCAAAAATGGACAGTACTATATGAATTGATGAGCATATCTCAACAAAGTCATCAAATTCAAGTACGTTGGCTTGGTCATCTGTTCTGATAGTGACACTGTTCCAGAGTTGTGAGCAACAGTCAACGCAGCAGGGCTGAAGTGGTAGCAAGTCACTAAGATCCTTTGTGATTGTAAGACGCTAAACAATACAATTCAACTTAATTTTTGTATCTAGCTCTTCAATGAGTGCAGGTGCAGAGAGTTGTGGACACTTTTCAGTTAAATAAAAATATAGATTATAGTAATTACTAAATACAAAACTGGTACATCTACAAATGCAGATTTGGTAAAACAAACCAAGAACAAGGTAGAAACTGATTAAACATAAATGGAAACCAATGATATCTGTCCATTAATTAATTGATGAACTGTGGCCAGTTGATAATGGAGGAGGTTAAAATTGAAAAAGAGAAAGTAAAAAATAAAGTCCGAGTCCTTTAAACTTTAGCTAACTGGCTGCTTAACCCCTCCTGTATTTTCTTTAGTGGAGCCTGCACTGCCCAACCAATCTAGCAAGAGAATCTTTCCATCTGATGATTCCAACAGTTCATTATCTGAGATAACATTCGCCAAATTCAGGAGAGCAGCTGGGCAGTAGAAGAGTTGCACCAAGTGCCACAAACTGATACAGAGAAGAAAAACAAAATATAGGAGGGTGAATAATGGTTTATAGGTATTGTATTACTTATATTTTTGTACAAATGATTAACAAACAGAAATGCAATATGTAATCAGCTGCTCTAGTCAGGGTATGCTGGACTAAAGTAATGAGTATTCAACCAGGATGTAAACGCTCATACTAAAGAGGCATCTCTTATATTAGCAGGCAGATCATGCCACAACAACCCACCTCAAGGTGAAGATGTACAAGACAGTCATTCTCCTAGTTTCCTTGTATGGTGTGGAATGTTCGCCAGCAGAAGCAAGAATTGAACAGATGTTTTACACCATATAAATGTGAAAGTTTCACTGGACTCTTGGCATGACCTGTCTTGAATATGTCATGAATGAAGACGTGAAAAAGATCATGGGAGTCGTGACCATCACTGAGAAAATGTGCAAAACACAACTGTGGTAGAGCCATGTGTTATGAGTAACAACAAATCAGTAGCAAACACAGCTATATGCCTCAGTCCACAAGGAATGCAGTCAAATGGGAGACCAAAGCATTGATGGCTTCATTGGCTCAAATAGAATATGTGAGAAGTTACTCCTGAAGATGCCTTAAATCGAAACAATTGGAAAGTGGCATGCAAATAAGCAGACCCTGCACAGAAGCAGAACAAACGTTAGGAGAAAGAATAATTTTTTCTCTCTCATCCCTAAAATGTAAAGATTAGGTTGACAAGTGACTTTAAACTGGCCTTGCTGGGGCTTTGTTTTGTTTTGCACCTGCTCTGTCTCTTGGCATGTCAGAGGGCTGGGACTTTGCAAAGTGTTGTCCACCCTCAGTTGGGAAGGCAAAATGGGGAAGGGCTGGGAGAAAGAGAACAAGTTTACAAAATATCCTCAAAAGTTCAGAAGCAGTGTCCCTCTGGCCAAATATTGAATTCGTGATCCGGAAAGGTCTCAATCACAATCTAAAGAGGAATAAAAGTATTTTCTCACCTAATAGGTCTTAATGCCAAGATAGTATTTTTTCAAGAGATTCATTTAATAGGTAAGGACCAGTTTCAGATGCAAAGACATTCAGTTGGCCAAATCTTTCACACCAGCTATACAGGGCGTCCTTGGGTTACAACACAGTTCCGTTCTTACAACAGTGATGTAACCCGAATTTTGGTGTAAGTCGAAACACACCCTAGCCTAAGTCACTTACCTATCTTAACACATTTGCAAAATCATAATCTAGAACATAAAAACACAACTAAGCCACAGAAAAAGGAAAAGGACATAAATATACTGTACTGTAGTAACAGAAAAAATGAGTGTAAAAAAAATCCTTACCTTTATTCCTTCTCACGTCTCAATTTTTTTAAGTTTTTTATGGGAGTCAGCGTTGTATGTCGAGACGTTGTAACCCAACGACCCCTGTACAAAGAAAACTAGAGGAGTGGGAATCTTAATACACAAAACAGTCTCATTTGCAGTATCAGACAGAGTATCTGATCCTGAAGGGTGATATGTCATGGTGATGGGTAATTAATTTCAATCTAAAGAAATTTTGATAAATATATATGCACCTTATGTGAATGATTAAGATTTAATTCAAAATCTTTTTGCATCTATTACTAATGTGGATCTTTTATAACATCTCTGAAAAGGAGTGAAAGGCAACCATGCACAGAATACATTTCGGCTCAATATGTACACAGCATTTAACCACCCAACTTAAAATTGTATTGAGCACATTTATCTATTTTTAAATTGTCCACAATGTATCCAGGGCAAGATTCAACTTGTAGACACTGCAGTTTAGCTCCAGCCTCACTAGGCCACATGTTTTTGGAGTACACCAAATTAACATTATTGTAGACAAAAATATCTGAATATACTCCCAGATGGGCTTAAAGTGGAGAAGGACAAACTGTAATTACCTTTAGCTCACTACTAGCATGTAGACTTATCCTACTCAGCTGCAAGAATTGCAGAAGACCTGTCATAAGTCAGTGAGTAACTGATGTTCTATACTATTTGAAATTGGAAAAAATCAAGTTCTCACTTAGAGGATCTGTAGAAAACTTTTTAAAAATAGATCTAAATAATCAAATCTTAGAATAAGCATTTATATCGGGAGGAAAAGGACATTCTCCTTTCTTTTTTCTTTTTTTTTAAGATTTGACATGATTATATGAAATGTTGTTTTCTTTAAATATTATCAATGAAATTAAAAAAATAATAACAAAAAATAAATTGGCCCTATTTGAGCATGTGTGTATGAGTGCATGAATAGACCTTGTAATGAACTGGAACCCTGTCTCACGTTGATTTACTGCATGGCTATTCAATTACAAATTCAGTTGGGTCAGATTTTCAAACCAAAAAGAAATTTGGCTGTGCCAGACATTTTCAGCAGCCGGTAAGCAGCAGGTAATGACAAATTTTAAACCAACAAAAATGAATGGATTGAAAACCAAGTAATGTTTCTTGTTTATATTTGGTCATATTTGACTCAGGCACAGCAAAAAGTGCATAAAAAAACAATAAAAAATCTATAACTGAACAGAATCTGAGGTAGTAGCAACACTTTCTTTCCACTTTTGAAATAAAAAAACAATAAACATTTGGTCATATCTGAACCAGACACATCTCAAAGTGCATGAAATCAAAAAAGTGCACCGAATTAACAATAAGATTTGTTTCCCTTTTGCAATAAAATAAATATTTTGGTCATATATGATACTAGGTACATCACAAAGTGCATTTAACAGTATAAAAGAAAACTGTCAATACTATCAGTGCACAAACCCATAACAAGTGATAAAAGTAACTATCCATCCATCCATTATCCAACCCGCTATATCCTAACTACAGGGTCATGGGGGTCTGCTGGAGCCAATCCCAGCCAACACAGGACGCAAGGCAGGAAACAAGCCCTGGGCAGGGTGCCAGCCCACTGCAGGACGTGCACACACACACACCCACACACCAAGCACACACTAGGGACAGTTTAGGAACGCCAATGCACCTAACCTGCATGTCTTTGGACTGTGGAAGGAAACCCAGACAGACACGGGGAGAACATGCAAACTCCATGCAGGGAGGACCCGGGAAGCAAACCCGGGTCTCCTAACTACGAGGCAGCAGCGCTTCCCACTGCACCACCGTGCGGCCTAACAGTAACTAACACACATGAAATCAACGTCTACTGCTCACTGGGGCAGCAAAGGCTTGTTTTAAATCATCACATGTGTGATTCGGCATGGCTTTGTTACACATCCCACATTATGTTGATATTGTGATGTGACTCGCTACTGCATGGGCTGTGAGGGGCGGAGTCTTGGGTGAAAGACACTTTGTGAGGGCTCATGGGACCTCCCTAGGGAGAGCTGAGTGAAAGGATCAGGGTGAGAGGGCACGAAAGTTAAAAGAGCAGAAAAAGGCAGAAAAGCTGAAGAGTACCATTTTGTTTGTCTGTTTTGGAAGTATCACTGTGACTCAGACAAGGAGTGGTACAAATAATAATTCTTTACATTTATATAGCACTTTTCTCACTACTCAAAGTGATTTTCAAACTCCACACAGGGAACATGAACCCTTGATCTCCTTACAGCGAAGCAGCAACACTACTACTGTGCCACAGACAATTGTTTATAGCGGGGCACAACAAATAAAAAGCCAGTAGGCATTTTGAAGATTCCCCCAGAGAAGTGGCTCCTGTGTGTCTCATTTGACAGGTAGTCACAGTATTATAAACTACTACCACCACTTCTAGAAACACAACAATGTGCTGCATTGGGGGTTAAATGTTGCTAGGCTACACAGAGCATTACATTCATGGTCTATAGTACAGTAGGAATTTCTGAAAGCTCATGAATTGTGTTTTTCTCAGTTATTCTCTGTGTTTCTGGAGGAACCATGGGCTGGGACACACAGAGACTGCTTCTGTGTTCTGTGGACCTTGAAAATGAGCCACAAAGCAGGCCAGGAATCTCACTGTCTAGTCCTGGAGAAGATCATCTCAAGGTGGCAAGTCCCCAAACTGGATCCTATAGGCTGTGAACTACATGTCTAACAATGGGGAACTTGTTTTTAAAGTTCAAAAATATAAAGAAAGACCCAAACTTTACAGAAATGTCTTACAAAAGAGAACAAAACACAAAATTTGGCTTGTGAAGATAACTCAACTGTAATCTTTATAAACTGAGAGTTTATTTAACAAGAATAATGTAACAAAAGAGCAAAAAAGGATTTGCCTAAATGACAATCCAGTAAACAAGTCCCAATACACCATTCTAGGTCAGAATCCAATAAACAATAGCATGGCGGCTCTGAGGTGCAATGCACAAAAACAAATTAAATCATGCAAGAACAAATCATAAAACACAAAAACAAATTGGAAACACAAACACAAATTAGAAAACACAAAAATAAACTGATAATGCAAAATCCAATCAGAATGTGTAAAAAATTGGAAGCGCAAAAACAAATTAAATGTGCAAAAACAAATGAGAAAATGCAAAAACAAATTGAATATGTAAAAGCAAATGAGAAAATGCAAAAACAAATTAAAGATGCAAAAACAAATTGAATACGCAACAACAAATCACAATGCATAAAAACAAACGAGAAATCGCAACAACAAATTGAATATGCAAAAACAAATCAGAAACAACAAATGCAAATGGGGCAGCACGCAACCAAAATGAAGATTGTGCAAATAAATTGAGAAGTATGGAAACAAAAAGAGCAGCACATACAGTGGTGTGAAAAACTATTTGCCCCCTTCCTGATTTCTTATTCTTTTGCATGTTTGTCACACAAAATGTTTCTGATCATCAAACACATTTAACCATTAGTCAAATATAACACAAGTAAACACAAAATGCAGGTTTTAAATGATGGTTTTTATTATTTAGGGAGAAACAAAAATCCAAACCTACATGGCCCTGTGTAAAAAAGTAATTGCCCCCTGAACCTAATAACTGGTTGGGCCACCCTTAGCAGCAATAACTGCAATCAAGCGTTTGCGATAACTTGCAATGAGTCTTTTACAGCGCTCTGGAGGAATTTTGGCCCACTCATCTTTGCAGAATTGTTGTAATTCAGCTTTATTTGAGGGTTTTCTAGCATGAACCGCCTTTTTAAGGTCATGCCATAGCATCTCAATTGGATTCAGGTCAGGACTTTGACTAGGCCACTCCAAAGTCTTCATTTTGTTTTTCTTCAGCCATTCAGAGGTGGATTTGCTGGTGTGTTTTGGGTCATTGTCCTGTTGTAGCACCCAAGATCGCTTCAGCTTGACTTGACGAACAGATGGCCGGACATTCTCCTTCAGGATTTTTTGGTAGACAGTAGAATTCATGGTTCCATCTATCACAGCAAGCCTTCCAGGTCCTGAAGCAGCAAAACAACCCCAGACCATCACACTACCACCACCATATTTTACTGTTGGTATGATGTTCTTTTTCTGAAATGCTGTGTTCCTTTTACGCCAGATGTAACGGGACATTTGCCTTCCAAAAAGTTCAACTTTTGTCTCATCAGTCCACAAGGTATTTTCCCAAAAGTCTTGGCAATCATTGAGATGTTTCTTAGCAAAATTGAGACGAGCCCTAATGTTCTTTTTGCTTAACAGTGGTTTGCGTCTTGGAAATCTGCCATGCAGGCTGTTTTTGCCCAGTGTCTTTCTTATGGTGGAGTCGTGAACACTGACCTTAATAGAGGCAAGTGAGGCCTGCAGTTCTTTAGACGTTGTCCTGGGGTCTTTTGTGACCTCTCGGATGAGTCGTCTCTGCGCTCTTGGGGTAATTTTGGTCGGCCGGCCACTCCTGGGAAGGTTCACCACTGTTCCATGTTTTTGCCATTTGTAGATAATGGCTCTCACTGTGGTTCGCTGGAGTCCCAAAGGTTTAGAAATGGCTTTATAACCTTTACCAGACTGATAGATCTCAATTACTTCTGTTCTCATTTGTTCCTGAATTTCTTTGGATCTTGGCATGATGTCTAGCTTTTGAGGTGCTTTTGGTCTACTTCTCTGTGTCAGGCAGCTCCTATTTAAGTGATTTCTTGATTGAAACAGGTGTGGCAGTAATCAGGCCTGGGTGTGGCTACGGAAATTGAACTCAGGTGTGATACACCACAGTTAGGTTATTTTTTAACAAGGGGGCAATTACTTTTTCACACAGGGCCATGTAGGTTTGGATTTTTTTTCTCCCTAAATAATAAAAACCATCATTTAAAAACTGCATTTTGTGTTTACTTGTGTTATATTTGACTAATGGTTACATGTGTTTGATGATCAGAAACATTTTGTGTGACAAACATGCAAAAGAATAAGAAATCAGGAAGGGGGCAAATAGTTTTTCACACCACTGTAACCCAAATCAAGGCGAAAAACAGCGAAAACTGAAATTCATCACGATTTAATCCCAGCTTTTCTACGAGTGGTGTGATGGAATCGAGAATGCTGTACAGTAAAATAGATTTCTTTTCTTTTGTAGGTACATTTGTACTTTGGCAGAAATGAGAAGGTAGCCTTCTTCTCACCACCCTCTTTAGGGACAGCCTCTTTCCCAGGGCATAAGGTCATTGAACTCCCAGTGACATGACCCTAACTGCCTGCACTGTGTACTGTACCCACCTGCTAGTTTATATGAAATTGTACTGTATGTTACTTTGTTCACTCTTATTTATTGTATTTATGTATTTTCTCCTACTTTTACTTATTTACTGTGATTTTATTATACTTCACCACAGCTGTGGCACAGACATTTCACTGTGTTCTCACAGTTTACGTGACAATGAAGAACAATCTCTAATCTAATAGGATGGACACAGATGTGAACAGACAAAGAGGCTACTGCAAGAAATAAGGCGTACCAAAAAACACAAAACTCAAATGAAGGAATCTCTTTGTACAGTTCCCATAGTTGTGATGTTACACTCAATTTCTTTGTTACATTGATTGCAATTCACTAAAGAACATAAATAGAAGGTGACGTCTACTCAATAAAATGTTTTGAAGTTGATTTCTGATTTATTATTGACATACTTGGTGTTCATAATGTGTGAGTATATACTGTACATGTGCTGGATGGGGGAAATAAGGATAGTAAAATCTTATGTGTTTGACACCCTGGGGCCTATTGAGAGTGTGATATTCAGATAATATTGAAAATTAATGAAGTGCAATTGATCCCGTGTCAGAGTTACTGTTATTTAAAGGAGACTTGAACATGACTAAAGTAGATGTGTGACCTTCACAAAAAAAGCATAAAGCAGGCCATAACCTTCACTGGCCAGCCCAGAAGAGACTCACACAGACCAGCTTACTTCACACTACCACCAGGAGGCTTCAACCTGGCTAGGTTTAAAATTGGGAGCTCAAAAATATATCTTAAAAGTTCCAAAATGCGTCCTAAGATGGAGAAAACCATCAAATTATGGCTTTTAACCAAAAGGCAACAGTAATTTCTTTATAAATAAAAAATGTATTCATGTAGAAACAAGGAAATAACAAACAAATCTTAAATGAGCCAAAAAACAATCCTAAGCAAACAGGTCTCAATCCTTAAACACAAGTAAGAATGTCAGAGAAAACAGAGGAATTCCAAGGAAACAGCAATACTCACAATAACTCCAAACAGACTCAATACTCTTCTGATTTGAGGGAGGGCTCAGGGGTGGTGATGTCAGGATGGCCCCACCTCCTGGGGCTCCACCCACAAAACACATGGGATGGAGGCCCATTTCAAAGGAAGTTATACATCACTATACACATCACAGAAAGTACATGAAAATATCAAAATGAATAATACTAAAATAACAATACAACTCATAAACACACATTAATCCATAACAGTTGCTAAATTTGCTACTGAGGAAACTGTGATACAATTGGCTTCACAAAAAGAATAATTCAGTTTCTTAATGATAAACCTTTACAATACGCAAACAAATATAAAAATAGTCGAAGTGAATCAACAGTCCAGTCCTTTTCACAGTCTGTGTGTAACTACATCTATGACTCAGGCTACATTGATTGCCTGGGACAGGCTGCTGCTCAGTAATTGTCTAGGACTGAGTAATGAATGACAATTCTTTCTTAGCTGTCCTTCTTCACTCATGAAATCGTGAACACAAATGCCAGAAACAAAACATTAAGTAGAGTAGCACATAGAAAAACAAAAATATAGCTGGACAGCTGGCATTAAAAAAGAGTGGCTAGCTTGGAAATAAATTTAATGATGGCCACAGAAGGCCTGCAGTGGAAACAAAATATATTTTCGGATAATAAAATGGAAAACTTGCTTGCAATATAAACACATTTAGAAAAGGATATTTTTCTTGCTATACTTGCTATTAAGTTCCAAGATGATCACATTTCAGCTATCGTTAAGAAGGTTCACCTGGTCCTTTACTTCTTTAGATGTCTGGAGTAAACCCGCATCTCACGAGCTATGCTCATCAACTTTTCTAGGTGTACAGTTCAGTCCATACTCACTAGCTGCAGAACCTCATGGTCAATAATAGACCTGGAGTTCTTCACCTTATCTTTTCTTTTAGCTGCCTTGTGATTCAAGCCCCTCGCATCCTGGTCTATGTGGTCACTAGTGGTGTCTCTGACCCACAAACCCCAGACATAGCAACTCAAAACGTTCAATTAGGGTGCAAAGTATGCTTTTTATTTACGGGAAATACCTTGCAACAGATGGCCTCTCTAACAGAACACAAAGGATGAAGCATCTGTAGTCCTGGTGGACAGGTTGTAGTGGCTTCTGCTTTGGTTTTTGAGTCCAATACGAAGGTAACAGTCCTTACCACACCATCTAAAGCAGAATGCGGAGTGAACTCTGACCTTTCGGGAGTGGGATTTCCTATGGTTTCTTTTCTTATGAGCTTTCTGCATTAATTTGGTCTAATGCCTCGAGAGACGCTTCATAAACTCCTCCATGAAGTGACCAACTGCCACGTGCTGGTGTTGATACCAAGAGCCTTGAGGTAATTCTTGCAGACATCCTTGTAGCTCCAAACCACACACACAATGTACAATTTGTTGTTTCTTTCCTTCCTCCACTTTTACTGGACAAACTTTGTCAAACCTCCTCCCAACTCTGATTCTGTGACTGAGGGGATTTGGGTCCTTTAATACTTGAACTGGAAAATTGTATGCCACAGCATTTCATAAAGAAAGCACTTCTGGGTCAGACAGAAGCATCTCAATGTATCGATACCTGCTCTTTGTAGCTCCCTCTGGTAGCATCCACTGAACCCTGCAGGGTTGCCAAGTGGGTACACACTTGGGCGATTCAATAAAAGCACTCCACTGCCTAGCACCTTGGGGGTGTCTATAGATCTGATAGGTGGTCTCGCTCTGTCCTTCCAATACATGGGTCATCTGGGCATGTAAAGGTCTGTGCATCCCCATTTGGGAAGCCCACCCAGCCCCACCTGCTATAATACAAAGCGGTGTTTGTTATATGACAGTCACATGACAGATAGGCTGGGGACATAAAATGGGGATTTAAGGAGTCTGGTTTCACTTGAGCATTTGTTTTCTTGCCATTGTAAAAAGCCTCTCCCTCGAGTCCTCCTTGTTTAGAAGCTTGTGCTTTTATTTTCTACAATTCAGTGTTTGAGACCATTGGCCTTTGTACTTAACTACATAGAATCACAAATGACAAAAAGAGGAGGAAGAGGTTGGGAGCATGCACTGATATGGCACATTGTCTCACCCACCACACGACAAACCTAACAGGTGTGAACGCTAGAGGCGCTGTTGTCCCATTGAACCCACCAGACAGACACACACCAAGAAATAAAATTTAAAACACCAAGAATAATTTCTTTAATAATATTCTTCAGTTATAGTGCACAAAGCACCGCACACTCCACAATTCTTCCAATAATCAATAATTAATAAACAAATGACAATAACCAAATCCTCCACTCCCCGCAGCTCCGTTCCTCTACCACCCAACTCCGGCTCTCTTGCTGGTATTCCCAGAGTCCTTTTATAGTCCATGACCCGGAAGTATTCCTTCCCCGGGTCAAACGCCATATCCTCCTTCGACAAGTATCCTGGAAGTACTGCGGGCTTCCGTCCTCATGACTTTGAAGTACATCCGGGTTGCAGTAATAATGTAAGTCCCCAGGTTCTTTGTGCACTCCCCCTCGCGGCACTCACGGCATACAACAGGGGTGAGGAAACGGACTCCACGTCCCATGATGCCTCGAGGGAACCGTTGCCGTCCAGGGGAGCTGCCATCTAGCGTCCCGGGGGATGTAGTGCCCTGAAAAAGCTACTCTTTCTCCTTTTTACTGCTGAGGGATGTCCCGGCCAGACTGAAACACCAGCTGTCCATCACACAGGTAACACCTCAACACCATACTAGTTTGAATGGAATGGAACAGACAGGAAGAGAATGGGAAAAAGCCAAGCCAAGGTCGTAACAAGAACTCAAATAATCTAATAAATAAGGCATAGGATGTGTTTTCTTGTGTAAAAGTGTGGACTCAAGGTACTTTAACCTCTAAAGTTCTTTTAATATTGGTAGACAATTTACCCAAGGACAACAGTGTAAATTTACAGTGAGCAGCTTCTATATGTAAAGAGTTATGGGACTCTGAAGCAAACTACCAAGACATGGGATTGAAGCAGAAACCTTGACAACCTTTAAGAAGAATCTGGATGAGATATTAGGACAGCTTAGCTATTAGCTAAACAAACGAGCCAGATGGGCTGAATGGTCTCCTCTCATTTGTCAAATTTATGTTCTGGTGGATCACCTGTAACACAAGTCAATCAGATGGCAGTGCCTACTTTCTCTGGCCGATTGACCCATTACTCCTTTAACTGAAAGCAGATCAAACATGATCATTAATAGCATTACAATTTCTTTTTACACTATGGCATTTTCTCCCAGACTTATTTAAGTACTTAAAATGTGAGGTTGTTGTTTTATTATGGATTAGCTATGAGACAATCCATTTCAAAACTCTTCAGTTAGTGCTCTTATTTCAAAGTACCATTCAGATTCAATCCAAAATTAGAAAGTTGCAAAGTCTAGATTGTACCAGCCAACAAGGTTTTTATCACAAAAAGATTCAAGGAGAATTTAGATGAAAAATTTTGTTTCAGAGGAACACCTTTTAAGAACCAATGCAGTCTTGTTCATCTTCTAATAATTTAGAATAAACAATATTCCTACGTGATATATAAAACTTAATATTTTGTTATTAAGCTAATCCATTCGTGAATACCAAAAGGAGAAGAATATTCACACAAAAATGTATGCTTAGTACTTTTTGTTATTTTAACAGAATCAATATTCATTACATTCAAAATTAAATCTTGTCCTCAGATATCCCTCTGAGGTTTAAATATCATTAAGAGTTTTAAACTGCAGATATAGGAATTGGAGGAAATGCGTAATTGGGTCTTTTTTTTTTTTCAAAGAAATTGCATCATCTTTTTAAGATAGGAAAAATACAATTTCCAGCACACTTGTCTTGCTTAACAAATAATTTTTTGTTTTATAGAGAAAAGAAGAATCACATTTGTTGCCGAGGCATAAGAGGCATAACAGCATGTTCCTAATTCATAACATAAAAACCAGAAGGAACTGCTTTTAAGAATGGATAACACAATTCAAAGCACAGGAGTAGCCATGCTCATCATACCCATGTAACTCCTGCCCCCTTTGAGATTCCCCACATGCACTGGACTGAGTTCTTTAAGATGGTCTCTCCACCACAATTATCACTAATCACAGAGTTCTCTGAGTTTCCTTTTTCCTACATAGAAACAATTATTATGCTATTTGAGCTCTATTAGAAAACAAACGCACAAAGTCTCAAAGAACAATATTACAAAGGATCAATAGCAGTATTAACTCTGCTTAAATGGGACGTACCTCCATAATGTTTGGGACAAAGACATGTTTTTCTTTGATTTCCCACTCTGCTCCACAGTCTAAAATTACAAATATAGACATTTCAGACATTGTCATTAAAGAGTGCATTGCAGATTTTCATTTAAGTGGATTTGCGTACACTTCGGCCACAGTATGTAGAAATTTATTTATATGGTCCCCCCATTTCAGATCACCATAATGTTTGAGACACACATAATGTTATATATTATTATTATTATTATTATTATTATTATTATATATATTATTATTAATATATATTAATATTAATATATAATATATTATTATTAATATATATAATAAATATAATATAATAAATATTAATCCATTAATATATTAATATACTTATTTTAAGTAATAATTTTAATAATACATGTTTTTAATATATTAATATAAATATAGTATACTAGCTGTGTAAGCTGTAAAAAGCACAGGGTCCTAGAAACTATTGAAATCGTCAGAAATGACAACACTTTATTTACATGGTCCCCCCATTTCAGGGCACCTTGATATTATATATTACTATTATTATATATTATAGTTATATATTAATATATAATACATATTAATTTATTAATATACATATTTTAGATAAATAATAATACTTTTAATAATAAATATTTACTAATATATTAGTATAAATATAGTATACTAGCTGCATAAGCCCATGCTGTGAAAAGCATGGGGTCCTAGAAATTATTGAGATGATCAGAAAAAAAATTGAAATTTAGAGATGTCAGGTAATTGAAAGGAACTACTCTGGGCATCTCTCTCCTAGGAGGTTCCATTTTGTAGACGTGCTCACATCACTTGGGCATTAGTGGTGGGAGGAAAAGTAAAAGGGATACCGTTTTGCCAATGTACTTGCCTTGCTTCTGTATTAGCGGCTAAGCAGGTGTCTCTTTCTTCTGAGGTTTCGTTTTGCAACGTGATGGCCTCGCTTGTGTATTCTCAGAGGTGGAGCCCTTACCCCGACTCCACCACACCTAAAATTCATTTAAGAATAATAGTAACAAGCCAGAAACCTGTTAATGTTAGCAATAACTTAAATAAAGTGGTTAATAATTATGAAAAAGGGAGAAAAAGAATGGAAGAGCTCCTGTAAAAGGCAGCCATCAATGCAGTACCCAGAAGTCGCAATCTTTATAAACACAGATTTATTTCACAAAAAAATCAGAAAATATAACAAAATGCTCCAAAACACAAAAAGTGGCAAAAGCAGCTGTTAATAAGACAATGCTAAGCTAACAAATCCCAAAACACTAACCAGAAATCAGAACCCCAAAAACAGGTGTAGAAGAGTAAAAAAGTCAAAAATATAAGAAAATACCAATAGCAAAAAAGGAGACTACACTTACCACCAAGTGTATATAATGTACCCCTGTGCCTTTTTAAGACTGAGAGCAGACATTCAATGGTGATAGGATGCCCCGCCTCCTGGGGAACCACCCACAAAATACAAGGGAAATGACAAAACAGGCATCTATGCATCTAGGAAACAAAGCAATTAATAAAATTAAAAAAAAAAACTGTAATAAATGACAACATTAACATAAATGATAATAACCAAAGCATGACACATTAACACAAAATTAATTTAAATGTAAGTCAGGGAAGACTACCCTAATATAGTCATAGACACCCAGGACCCAAATTCAAGACATCATATGTGACAGAAGGAATGCGTTGTACTCTAATTTAATCAAATGCCAACAGCTATTGTCTGTTATTTTGAATTAAGACACAGTAAGTGTTTTGGAGGGCATTTCCAGTCTAGAAAGTGTACGGGTGGTGCTTGATATTTAATCCCACATACCTACTTTACTTAATAAATCCAAACAGCAGTGAATCTGAGAAAATGTCTTAGTTATTTTATATAAATTGTGCTCTAAACATGGCCTTTGATGGCAAAGAGCATCACACAGTCATGCCCTTTATTTTTGTGACTAACTTCTGTACTGCCTAGTGCATGGTAACAAATCTGGACGTGATGAGAAACAGATAAGCAGCAACATCTTGCCATTAAGAAAAACGCTCTCAAGAGATTTCAGTGGTAAATAGCGGTCTACTTGTAGAGCTCATCTCCTGTAATGGAATGCTCCTCTGTAAACAGCTTTGAATGTTGAATGTAGACATGCTTTTTGAATGCAATCTGTTTTTAATTCTAAAGCATCTTCAGGTTATTGTTTTCATCACTTAATAGCAAAGCACTTGAGAGGCAATCACTGTAAACAGTAGGCCTGATTTTATATCTGAACTCACAGTGTTCAGTTTTGAAACACTGTCCATATTTCATTCATTTTAAGGGTGCACATTTTGTTTTTGAAGTGGAAACTCCTATCTAGATTGTGATATGCAGTCCATAGTCATTATAGGTTTCATACTATACATTATTAGGAAAAAGCAAAGTTAAAGGTTATTTCCATGCTGAAAAAATAAAAAAGGTTAAAGACACAACATTTCTGCTGTGTCGCTTCCATTAGGTGTGCAACTGAAAAGGAAATATCAGGTAACATATGTAGGAGGGGGAACAAAGTAAGGGCAGATGAAAGGAAGAGGTGAGTGTAGGTGTGAAAATGCTGCCTTAGACAAGAAGAAGAAGGGAGATAATAATAATACATTTTATTTATATAGTGCCTTTCCCATGCTCAAGGCGCTTTACAGCAGGGTATATGTAACATTGGATACAAATGTTTTCCTGAATAGAAAAGTGAAACAGATAACAAAGCATTAAATAGAATAAAGGATAATAAACCAGAGTAAAATACTAAATTCAATACTAAAAGAAAAACCTAACAAATAACCTTATTTGTGAAGTAACAGACACAAAAATAATTCTGAGCACCAGGACAGAGAGGTAAACTGAAGGAAAAGGCAGAATGTTAAGTTAAAAGCCTTCCTAAATAGATGAGTTTTTGAGTTGTTTTTAAAAGAATGAATGGAGTCAGCTGATCTAATTAATTTTGGGATGGCATTCCAGAGTCTGGGCGCTATACAGCTGAAGGCCCTGCTGTCACCCATAGAGTGCAGGTTAGTGTGGGGCACAGCAAGATGACCAGAATCAGAGGACCTTAGTAGGTGAACAGGAGCATAGTGATGGAGAAGGTCACTGATGTAATCCGGTGCAAGGCCATTTAAAGCTTTGTAGGTTATTAATAAAATTTGATATTCAACCCTGTAAGACACAGGGAGCCAGTGAAGGCGAAGCAGGATGGGTGTGATGTTCTCGCTGCTGCTGGTTCGAGTGAGGACTCTTGCAGCAGAGTTTTGAATCAACTGGAGCTGTGATATAAGACTAGAAGGGTCACCTGCCAGCAGCGAGTTACAATAATCGATGCGGGATGTGATAAAAGCATGGACGAGTTTCTTAGCATTAGAAAAGGAGAGGAAGGAGTGAACACGAGGTATGTTACGGAGGTGTAAGTAAGGAAGTTTCTTAATGTGGTTTATGTGGGCAGAATAAGAAGTGGAGGAATCAAAATGATACCAAGATTCTTTGCATCAGAAGAAGGTCAGATGAGATCACCGTCAAGAGTGACTGAAAAGAAGCTCGTTTTCTTAAGTAGCGCTTTAGTGCCAATTTGCAGGAGTTCAGTTTTATTGTAATTTAATTTTAAAGAGTTCTGCTCCATCCAGGTTTTAATTTCACTAAGGCAGGTTGTGAGCTGAGAAAGCTCTGATGAAGTTTTACTTTTAACATTGAAGTAGAGTTGAGTATCATCTGCATAAAAATGATAGCCCAGTCCAAAGCTACAAATAATATGGCCAAGGGGAAGCATTTAAATACCGAAGAGAAGAGGGCCGAGGACAGAACCCTGAGGAACTCCTTGTGTGACTGGCGCTGAGCTGGACCTGCTGTTGCCAAGACTAACAAACTCTTGCCTTTCAGTCAGATAGGACTTGAACCACTGGAGGGCAGTGCCAGAGATACCCAACATGTTCTCCATTCTGGATAGTAGAATGCCATGTCTGACCTGAGTGTCAAATGCTGCACTGAGGTCTAACAGAATTAATTTGCTGGTTTGTCCAGAGTCTGCTGTCATAAGTAAATCATTGGTTACCCAAAGAAGAGCAGTTTCACAGCTGTGCTGCGCCCTGAAATCAGACTTAAAGGATTCCATCAAATTATTAGAGGTTAAGTAATTGGTGAGCTGGAAGGCTACAACACGTTCAAGAACTTTTGACAGAAAAGGTAAGTGGGAAAGAGGGCGAAAATTGTTATGATTGTCACCATCATTAAGACTTGGAGAAATGTGTGATCCCAGGCTGAGAATCAGCTTAAGTTCTTCTGATTTTCTTTAAATAGTTGTGCAAGGGCGGGTGTCCTGGCAGGAATAGGGCAAGAGTCCTTACCAGGACGGGAGACCAGATGAACGTCATCATGTTTCCTTGCCTAAGCAAGGAAGTTGAAAGAAGATTCCAATTTGAAACTGGGAAAGGTAGCATCCTGGTAGGGTTGGGTCAAGGAACAATACCTGGCCAGGAAACCAGTATGATAGAAGGACCACGAGAGACAAACAGTTAGTGTTACATGCTTTTCCCCCTGTGTTAGGGAGCAGCATCCCTGGGCAGGACTACCAGTATGGAGACCCACAAGGCATACTGGGAACTGTAATCTCATGAAGCATCCTTATTGGATTCCGGGGGTGCCACTAAAGGGTGCTGTGGGGATTTGTGATCCCTACTCTTGGAAACTTCCACTCTACACGGAAGTGTTTCCATCAGGCTATGTCCTAGCATGGAAGTAATCCCAGTTCCAGGATAAAGGAACCTGCTTGACCTCATTCAGGCGAGTCGGAGTTAAGAGAGGAGCTGGACAACTCTTGACTGAGAGGAGTAGAGAAATAAAAGAGAGTGAGAGGGAAGGAATTGAGTAAGAAACTTTTTGCAAGGTATTTTAGTTAATACACCACTTTTATTGTATTACGGGACTTGTGAGGTTAGGGTTGTGTTTGGGGTGATGCAATGCCACTTACTGGTTACATAGTATATTTGAAATTCTGTGAAAGAACACAAACAGAAAGGTCAGTGTGTCTATGATCAAGCGATAAAGAGTGGTCTACAATAGGCTTTGTGAGGTCTTTGATCTTAATGGCACAATTATGCTGCCAGAAAGTTTCTGCTAGCCATCTTCCTGTTTAACCTATGTAGATGGAAATAACTGGAAAATAACTGGAAAGTGTGGTTAGTATCTTTTAAGTATGAAGAAAGACCTTCAACCTATGAAGGAAAACTAACATGTTACATGCATGATGGTTGCCTGCAGAAACAATAGGGTGTCCAGGATTTTCCAGTTTATGGAATTTGGAGAGAAAATAAAAATGAGATATCTGTGGGTTTTCAGAAAGTAGATTACATTAGGAGGCAATTCTTTTTGCTGAAGAGAAAAGAAATGCTTGAATTTGCCTCCTGCCAGCAATAATCTTTCATATACTTTGTGAGGGAAAGACAAGCAGCTGTATTATTGGGTTGATTGGAAGATTCTTCAATTAAAAGGTCCTTCGTAAAGACTACCACCACATACCACTTGTCTGCAGACTTGAAGACAAAGAAAAGTGCTATATAAATGCAAAGAATTATTATTATTAATATCATCTCAGTAGTGTGGAGTGTGTAGTGTCTAAAGTTCATTTTTGGTAAGGTTGGACTTGCGCTTGTTGGGAAAGGAAAGTTTACCAGGAATTCAAGTGGGGCACTGATTAATGAAATAATCAATAATGCAAAATGTCCACCCAAGGGGCTTCAAAAAATCTGCTTGGGATTAATGGAGTTGATGGTTTTAAAGTCAAGATCACTCACAGTGATTCTCCTGTAAAGTATGCTGTGAGATGAATACTGCTGTAAAATCAGTTTATGTTGATGTGGACTTGGAGATTGTCCAAATTGTTGTGTCACTGGAATGAAAGACCCTTTCTGAGTAGCGATCATTCATCCTGTAAAAGATGACAGTCAGAGATGGTCTCTCTGTGAGAGAAAATGGAGGACGTTTCCTTCTCTGGCTTGTTTTTCAATAAGGAGTTGAGCTTACCCTTCTTATTTTTGCTGAGGAAGTCATAGAGCCTGGAATTTAAGGTTCTAATGAGATTTTTGGGAAAAGAAAAATAATGAGGAGCAGCACAATGCAGATGATTCTTGGCTTCCTTGTTAGTACCATCTCTGGAACATTGCTGGAGCTTAGTATAACTCATGATAGATACTGTAGATAGATAGATAGTGTGGGAAATAGCCTGGACACAGACAGATGGACATCGTTAAGTCACCCAACACACGTTTATCTACACTATTTACAACTGTGAACAAGTGCACAACCCAGTGCCGCAGCACCAATCACCCCAAAGTCCAGGCCTCTTTCCACAATGCCTTTCCTCTCTTCAAACCGCCTCTTTCCTCTTTCAGACCTCATCCTCTTCCTCCCGACTCCAGCCCTGAATGAAGGGAGGCGGCCCCTCTTATTGTCCCCTGGATGTGCTGCAGGTGTGCTCCGGCAATCTTCCACCGACACGCCCCAGTATGGCGGAAGTGCCGGCTGCATCCCTGGAAGCATTCCGGGTGTCCCTGCTCCTCTTCCCCCCAGCACTTCCTGGTGTGGCGGAAGTGCTGAGGTCCAAGGCTCTCCAGGCATTGGGGCCGCATGCCACAATAGATAGATAGATAGATCTGTCAAAGCCAGCAGTGGGCCATACTTTTAACTTACATAAGGTGGTACATTTAGAAATTATAAACTCTATGAAAACTACCATCTGCATTAATGAACTGCAAATATTTTTTGAGAACTAATTTTTTGGAACCAGTTTTGTATTGGGCAAGGGGCATGATGTTAGGAGCAACAGCAGTCTCTTGAAGTATCTTCATGAGAAAGGCTGTACCTGGGAATTCAGTCCCTCACACGCATCACACATGGTTGATGTTTGGGATTATATGATTGGAATAACCTAAAGAATTGTAGACTTCATGTTGCTTGAAACAAAATGTTCTCAGCTGACTCATTACATGCCATACCTTACCGTACAATACTTTGTACCATGCTGACAGGATTGTCAGGAATCATTAATGTATTAATACATTAGTCCCTATTTCCCCATCTCCTGTTATGCTACTGAAACAGAGGCAATTGCTTAAAAATGACTGACCAATGTGACTGGTTACTTCACTTTTTCTAAGCAGTGATGGGAAAATTTGAAAAACAGAGGTCAGGACAACCTTCCTGGTACTATTAGAACACTTTTATGATCCATTTGTGGTGTTGTCTTTCTCTTTTCAAAACAAGACTAAGTTCAAGGAGTGGAAAGTTCCATTGTGTTTATAGTGGCACCTGTTGATGCCAGGGGAGCAGTGTTCTGCCCTCGGCATTGACTACTGTTTACTATACGTACGTTAGTTGGTTCTGATTTGTGGAGCTTTTGTTTTGAAGCTGTCTGATGATACGGAGAAAGCGTCAGAAGTAGTTTCCTCTGACTCATTTTTCCTTTGTATGGGGAGCCACTTAGAAGCACATGGTGTATGGAGACACTGTCTTTATGAATCCTTCTGTTGTAGTCCCATATATCAAAGGCTGTAAGTTTATTTTTTGCTTGTTCATTTTTAAGTCAAGTCAAATCAAGTGGCTTTATTGTCATACCATCCATACACAATATTGCAGCATACAGTAGCACGAAATGATGTTCTTCAGGACTACAGTGCAGCATATATATGAACACAGCACAAGTGCAAGAAAAGTAGAGAACTTTATTATTAATAATAACAATGACTAATAATAAAAACAACAGTAGTAACCGATGCACTGCATATACATAAACTACTAGAAAAAGATCTGAGGGCAGGGGGGCAGCACAGAGTTCGGAGTCCTGACTGCCATGGAATAGATATTGCTTAAGAACCTGGCAGAACTGGTTGCTACAGTGGCTTTCGACAGATGGAAGTGTGACAAAGAGACCGTGGAAAAGGTGGAAACCGCCTCCTTCACAATGCTATAGGCTTTGCGGATGCAGCATTTAATAAAGATGTCTTTAACACAGAGTAGAGAGGTTTTGTAGGACCTCACTGTCTGAGACACTGCAGCACCCAAACAAGATGGTGATGCAGCTAGTCACAATGCTGTTGATGGTGCCCGTGTCAGCCACTTAAGGAATTGGAGACCCTGCTATGCTTTCCAGGTAATGAAAATGATTTTAATTGACCAAGTATGGTCAGCTGCCAGTAACATAGCCAGTAACAAAGACATTTGGCGTTCTTGATCAATTCCACCACAGATCCATTGATGTGCAATGGAATGTGCACAGTATTGGGCTTTCAGAAGTCAATAATCTTCTCTTTTTTGTCTTATCTAACAGACGGATATGCCAATTGTTGTATCTCCATTCTGTGAGCTGACTCATTGCTATGTCTGATGAGACCCATCACGTTGTGTCATCAACAAATATTAGAGCTTATAGTTGCAAGTCAGCAAAGTGCACACAATTGGACGGAGTACACGGTGGGGTGTGGGGCAGTGCTCAGCGTGATAGTCCTGGAGGTGGTGTTTCTGATGTGAGCTCTCTAGGGTTTCTCTGTTAGAAATTCCAGGATTCAGTTGTAGAAGCAAATGTTGTAGCCTAGCAGACTCAACTTCCCTTTGAGTTTCTATGGGGTAATGGTGTTGAATGCTGAACTGAAGTCTATAAACAGCATTCTAGCATATCTGCCTGTTTTATCCAGATGGGACCTGGCCAGATATGGCATCCTCAGGGGAACAGTTCAGATGACAGATAAACTTCGAGAAGGTGATGTGATGAGGATTGTCTGGTTTTCCGGTGGCCCAAGACTAGCCTCTTGAAACATTTCATGATGACCATTGTGAGTGTTATAGGGTTCTAATCATTGAGGCAAGAAACAAAGGACATCTTTGGCACAGGTATGCTGGTTGTGGTTTTGCACTTGGGGATGACTGCCTGCATCTGGGAAATGTTAAAGATGTTTGCAAAGATATCTGTCAGCTGGTTTGCGCTTTCTCTGAGCACTCAGCCAGGATTTTTCAATCAGGGCATCAAACCGTGGTGTGGTCGTATAGTTCTGTGATGGCTTGGATTCCCTGCCACTTGTACTGTGGGTCTCTGGTATCCTGAAAGTGGCTATGAATTTTTCGTCATAGCCCCAGTTAGCTACTTTGATGGCCCGAAATAGCTTTGCTGTCGCCCTCCTGAGGGTTACCTTTTTTCCTGATGTTCTGCGTTCTGACTTTAAAATACTGCTTATGGTTTACAAAGCCTTAAATAATCTCACTCCATATTATATATCGGAGTATCTGACATCTTATATTCCAAATCGTAACCTTAGATCTTCAAATGAGTGTCTGCATAGAATTCCAAGAGCAAAACTTAAAAGAAGTGGTGAGGCGGCCTGCAGCTGTTATGCACCTCAAATCTGGAATAGCCTGCCAATAGGAATTCGCCAGGCTGATACTGTGGAGCACTTTAAAAAACTGCTAAAAACACATTATTTTAACATGGCTTTCTCATAACTTCATTTTAATTTAATCCCGATGCTCTGCATATTCAATTAATTATCATTAATATTCATGGTGGCTCCAAAATCTGTACTTACCCCTACACTCTCTTCTGGTCTTTTTCCAGTTTTCTGTGGTGGAAACCACCACCTAATCAAAGCACCATGATGTTCCTACATTGATGGATTATAGGCCAGAAGTCCACGTGACCATCATCATCAAGTCTTTCCATGGGAACCCTGAATACAATGAGGACTGATCATTTATGTTAGGTAGAATGCCTACAGGGGCTGGGCGGTCTCGTGGACTGAAACCCCTGCAGATTTTATTTTTTCTCCAGCCGTCTGGAGTTTTTTTTTTGGTTTTTTTTCTGTCCTACCTGGCCATCGGACCTTACTTTTATTCTATGTTAATTAGTGTTCTCTGATTTTAATTCTTACTTTGTCTTTTTTCCCTTTCTTCATCATGTAAAGCACTTTGAGCTACATTATTTGTATGAAAATGTGCTATAAATAAATGTTGTTGTTGTTTTTTGTTCTCCCTCTGCAGAATGGTAGATTGGCAGCCACTCCATCTCTGACATCACTTCTGTGTCCATTTGCCTGACTCTCCTCTTTCTGTCTTGTGACATCATAAATTGGAAATTGATTCATCTTGAGGCAGTTCAGTGAAGACGTTCCCGCAATTGTTTCATGTTTTTTGTTGCTTTCAGCCTTCCAATCATACAGGGTTACCAAGATGGTGCCCCATTTCTTTTTCATTGTTTGTGTCCTGTTTTACACAATTTCACATTATCAAAAACACACCTTCCCCACCATTATCCTCTAATCCTAATCTTGGAGAAAAAGCTGGTGGGGTTGTCATGGAGAAAACTTCTTCAAAAATAATAAGCAAAGTCTTCAGATAGGCAGTCAGAATTGGACTTCATTGCAGAGCATAGAAAACCATTGCAGAGCACATAAAGTCATCTCAGTTCATGAAATGAGCCCAGTGTTTTGGGTACAGCTCATTTTTGTTTCAGTTCAAATCACAAAAACATCTCTGCTTTGCTTACCTGTGTTTACCTTATGTTAATTACATTTAATTGAAGTTGTAATGGTGTCCGATTTGACTGATCAGTTGGTGGATCAGGGTCAGGTTCATCATACAGCTTATCTTAAGGTATGGGCAAGCCATGATTGTGTGCCACATAATGCAGCACGATACATGCTCGCACAATGCAACACACTTTATGTGGTCTATAGAACAGCACTCCACCAGTCTTATCCCTGCAGCAGCAATGGCCCTTATGCTGCCCCATATTACATTCTACCACAACTCGAGCCATGGAGGCCATTACAACGTCACTCTTGTTCAGTCAATGGGATGGTGAGTGGGGTGAGAAGCCACGTCTTCAGAGGGTACCCACTGTCTCCTAAGTGATCATGTTATATGGATACATCAAAGGAATAATATTAAATGTCTTATCATACCAAGAAACCAGCCATCATGCACAACACCATTTTCAAGTTTGTTCCCAACACTACTATTTCTCAGGATGAATTAATGAATTAATCAAGCATTTTTGCATTACAGATAATCTGCACATTAATAGAGTGGAAATGTTTTCTATTTACATAAGCACATTCATTCTGTGACGGCGCCTTCATAGCAATGTGTGTGCAGTCAACTGCTCTGATTATATTTGGAAAACTGGACCTTGCTGCAAATTGCTGCCTATTCAACCACAGTATAGGGAAATCTTTAATATCTGGATGACGAGCAGATAATACCATCCCATAAAACTTGCATAACGCCACTCAGTGATGACTGAGAAATACCCAATTGGTCAGCCAGTTCACGCTGAAAAGCTCCTGTGACTAAAAACCTGAGAGTGGACAGAACTTGCTTAGGAGTAGGTTGACCACAATTCCTCAAAGTCTGCCTTTAGAAAAATGGCACCATTTCAGCACACAGCTCCAGGAATAGAGCTCTTGGAAATCGAAATCGACTTAGAAGCCATTCATCATCATATGCCAGGAAATTAGTTTAACCTCTAAATACACGCTCTTTTCTGATTCTTCCATTTTCAATATCTTTTAACAATGCTAAAGCAGGTATGGTAGTAGGAATAGTCTGGCCATTCCTTGCACCATTATATTGTTACAGTACGCAAGGTGAGGGGCTGCCGTGAAAATGTGCGTGGCTTTACGCCAAGTTATTTTTTTATGTATCTTGAAGTGAGCGTGGAAATGGGTGTATGCCACATTTTTGTACGTAGGCACCGTTTATCCATGAGGCCCCTGGTGTTGGTGATTCCATATCTCAATCCAATTGAGAAATTACAACTAGACTTGAAAAAGTCTGCTCACTCAGGATCTCCATGACACTTAACTGAGTTAAGTTGTTTAACAAAGAAGAGAAATGGAGAGGAATGCCTTTGTGGAAGTGAAGAGAGAGATCAGTGCACACAGAATTAAGGCTGTCATGGCTGCCATCTACACAATACTGACTTCAAGGGGGTGAATACTTATTGGATTAATTATTTTTTTATATTTGTAATTAATATAATCCAATGTTTTCTCTTTATCAGTGTCAAAAAAGCAAAATTAAAGCCAATGTTGTTCAGCGCTGTGTAACAATAAAATTAGAAATTTTCCCAAAGGGTGACTAAGATTGATAGGCACTGTAAATAACCAATGTACCTGTTGTCTGAGTGCCATTCCTTCCAGGTTTGGTTTCTGCTAGTGCTGCTTTTATAGTTTCCAGCTCCCCTCATGAAGATGACTTGGATACGTGGGTTCTACAAATGGATGAATAAAAATCGTACTGTATGGTGTGACGGATAGTCGGGGCCCTTACCCTTGCCATTACGCCCAATGTGTGGAAGAACCGGGGAAAAGGGGATTGTTGGGACAGTTTCTTCCCTGGGCCTATAGAGGGCAGCCCCCTTGGTCTTCAGTGGCCACCACCAGGGGGCGCATGGACCTTTCCAGGGACTTATTTGGTCACGCTTCTGCCACACCCGGAAGTGTGGCTGGAAGAAGCTCGTTAGACACCTGGAGTCCATCCAAGTGCCTTATAAAAAGAAGCCGCCTTACTCCATAAGGGGCCAGAGTCAGGAGGAGAGGAAAAATCCTGAAGAGGAGTGGAGGGAGAAGGACTGGTGGCAGAAAGGACTGAAAGGTGTTAGTGGTGCTGCATTGTGCTTATGGGTATTGTTGACTGGTAAGAAACTGTAAATAAACGTGTGGTATGTGGCAAAACTTGTCTCCTGCCTGTCTGGTCCTGTGTCTGGGTTAGGGTGGCGGTATGTCCCCTAGTGGCTCACAATGGACAATAAGAGATCAAGTCAAGAGGATGTTCATCTAGGGTTTATAGTATATGGGACCCTTTCAGACTCCTGTATTAAATGTACATGTCGCCCAGCTATGTGGCTGTATTTTCTTCAATTCACTGTTGAATCAGCAGTACGCATGAGTGCCAAATCCACTCAGTTCAGTTTTGCAAGCAGCTACTAATTGGAGTGTCACACTCACGACACATGGCCTGCCACTACTTGAGACTTTGTTCCACATGATACAACATGATTGACATTCAAAGGAAATGGCGATAGGTACTTCATAAATAAATCCTTAAAGCTATAAACTGTAAAACAGTAAATCAGCCATTCACCTACTGGCATAGCCATTTCATCGAGTATGACTGCAAAGGCAGTGCTGCAGGGGCCAGCTTCAGGGAGAAACTTATTTTCTGTAATCTACAGGAAAATCTCCTCAGAATCTACCATTTTAATCAGCAATGTGTGATTCTGATAACTCTGGATGTACCCTAAACACACAAAGGGTACCTTTGGTACTTATGTGTTAACTGGTTTTGTTTTCTGTGAACTAAGAACCTCATTTTAGTTTACATCAATGTGTGGTTAAATCAAACGTCTTCTATGACTTTTGTAAAGAATTTCTTTCTCTTCAGGCAATGTTATTAAAAATAAAAAAATGATATATGACGATGGCAGAAGTATTCAGACCTTTTCCTCAGTAGTTAGTTGAAGCCCCTGTGGCATTGATTCCACCCTAGAGTCTGATGCAACAAGCTTTGCACTCCTAAATTTGAGGATTTTTCTGCCTTTCTTTTCTGCAAATTTTATTACATCTTTTCCGAAGATGCCTGAGTTGCCTCGAAAGCTTGTATATCATAATCTTTTTAGTTAGCCAATAAAAAGTGTCATTTTGCTTGACTTCTCACTGCTGCAGATTATCTCAAATTCTGTCAAGTTGGATTCAGGCCATCACTGTACAGCTGTGTTTAGGTCTCTCCAGAGATGTTTGATTTGGTTTAAGTCCAAGCTCTGGCTGAGTAACTCAGGAACATTCCTGGAGTTGTCACTAAGTCATTTCTGTGATGTTGTTACTTTGTGTTTAGGGTCATTGTCCTGTTGAAAGGGGAATTTGTGGCCCAGATGAAGGTTCAGAATACTCTGGAGCATGTTTTCATTAAGGATATTTGTGTACTTTATTTTGTTCAGCTTTTTCCTAAACCCCGAGTAGTCTCCCTCTCCCTGACTGTGATAAGTCTAGTTCAGTGGCTGTAAATAATGCCTCTTGGAAAAATAAAATGTTAGAGAAATAAAGTTTTCATTTACCTGTTTTAGCACCCCTACACAGATTAACACAACAACAGCACAAAGTTTTACCATCGGTGTGAGCACCAGGATGCTCGAAGGGCTCCCGGTGCTCCGAGAGCAAGCCATGGGGCTCAAACTTGCCGACGGATGGCGAGGCACGTGACTGAGGCCCGTTTTTGAGAGTGCTCACAATTTCTGACAGCCGTATGCAGAGGTGCATTTCTGTAACCGCTGGAGGAGAGAGGGTGAAAGTGCAAGTCAGATAAACAGGTCAGAAGGATAGAAAGCTCAGTTTTAAAGTAGCTGGAAAGGGGAATTCACACGTGTGGCAAAGCAGAGAATTGAAAGAGGGAGAAAGTTAAAGAGTACTCACTTAACAGAGGCTGAACGGGTAAGCCGCAAGTCACCAAGACAGACAGGTATGCGCGCACGCACACATGCAAGAGAGAGCAGGAACATTTAAATAGGGTAGACAACACCTGAGCAGCTTGGACAAATGGTGCACGTCCCAACGTGACTGCTTATTGGAAGTCCGTGGGGAACATAAAGGCGGGCCGAATGGTCAAAAGGGCTTGTGATATTAAACCAGGGTCCAAACGCCAGAGGTCATCTTTTGAGCAGGTCTTTAATGTAGATCTGTGCTACTGACTTGTTTAACTGAGTAGTGGAGATATGTACCGTCCTTTGTGTATATAGTAGGTGCTTAGTTTTTCTTTTGTTTTTTTGATTATGTTCTTTTCAACCTGTCCTTCGTGATCCATTTTGTAGCTAGATGAAGAAGATGGAAGAGTTTTTTTGGTTCTAGCCACTTGAAGCAAAGGTCTGTAAGTTGTGCTAATAGTTCTTTTGGAGGCTGGTTTTCACTCCATTCCACAGCAGAGAAACAAATTTGGTATGTCTCTGTGCTAATGGCGAATTTTTCCAATATGGCACCCTTTAAACTGTTTAAGCTGCAACCACCATGCTTCACCATTTGAAGAGAGCTGCCTGGTTTCCTCCTGACATGATGCTAATCTTGGTTTTATCAGACCAGAGAATCTTTACTAGAATTTTTACTAAAGAGAGGCTTCTGTCATAAAGCCCAGATCGGTTGTATGTTGCAGCGGTGGTTGTCCTTGAAATTTCTTCCATATGTGCTTTGGACCTCAGCCAATGTGACCATCAGGTTCTTGGTCATCACTTTCCAAAAATTGCTTAGTTTGGTCGGATAGCTAACTCTAAGAACAGTTGTGGTTATTCCAAGCTTCTTCCATTTAAGGATTATGATGGATACCGTGCTCTTGGGAACCTTCAATGCTGCTGAATGCTTTTGTAGCCTTTCCCAAATCCGTGTCTCAATACAATCCGTGTCTCAATACAATCCTGTCTCTGAGCTCTGAGTCATGAAACTCATGGCTTGGGCTTTGCTCAATGGTAGGACCTTCTATAGACGGGTGTATGCCTTTCCTAATCATGTCCAGTTAATTGAACTGACCACAGGTGGACTCCAAACAAGGTGTAGAAACATCTCAATGAAGATGAATAGAATGGGATGCACCTGAGTCAAACTTCAAGCTTCATAGCAAAAGGCCTGCATGCTTGTGTCAATGTGAGATTTCAGTGTTAAATTTTTAATAAATTTGCAAAAATTTCTAAAATCCCGTTTTCATTTTAATATTCTTGCATTTTGAGTGTTATATGATGAGGGGAAATATGAGTTTAAATGATTTTGTTATAAGGCTGCAACATAACAAAATGTGGAAAAAGTGAAGGGGTCTGAATACTTTCTGAATGCAACGAATGGAATATTTTTGTCTATTATATTTGTCTTTTTTATGCTTGTTATCTCTTCTAGCGCCTGTCAGAACATAGTTTAAGTTGATTACAGCAGTTTTTTTCATAAAAACAGGAGCCTCAACTATCATACTGTTTTAATTTTTTTTTAAATTTTTCATCTACTTACCACTCTTCAGTTTTTGGAAGGCAACAAATTTAAGCAAAATGGACACAGTTAAGCACTGCGTTATAATATAGAAGCCCTTACCTTTCATTTCAGTTTCTCTTATTTGTTGCAAACTCTTAATAGTGGAAAAAAATAAATGATATGCAGCTGGATAACCTAATCGAAAACAGTTTGAAGCCCTGATTGGAGGCGTTAAGCGGACATTTGGTTGGAAAACTCAACATGTGTGCTACGGCATTCATTCGTGTGTGAAGACCCTGCCACAGAGGATAATCTTCAATGTGCTTAAATGTTTTATAGTATGTGACTAAACACCTCAGTTGTCTGCTCCAGAACATCAGGGAGCTTAGATGCTAATGAAGCAATGCCTAACACCAGCTCATGTAATGTACTCGTGGAGCGAAACATAGTGGGCCACTTACTGGCCAACAGAAAATGTTTATGACTGGCTGAGTCCCACTTGTGGAAAGCTTACAACTTAAGTAAAAATTTAAAAAATGAACCATACAGCCTTTACATCTAGCTTTTCAAATTTTAAAGTTAAAAGTCTGGTCTAATATTTCAAGAATAGCGAATAAGAAAAAAAGTGGAAAAAGGGAGGACATGTTGCAGAAAATGAGCTCAGAAGACATAGTTGTTTTAGGCCTGTAGAGGACTCAGGGTTGCTGGTACTATCTTGGTGCCAGACAGTCTAAAACAACCACCTGCAATTCATAAATTTAATCCAGAGATGAAACTGAATGCCTCAAGTCAGAGAACCTGAGTCCAAAATTATCAAAATCATCTGGGGTGAAGAATCTCTTGTGAACGATAGAGAGACCAGGGACATAAGACCATAAGAAACAAGAGTAACAATGAGGATGTTAAATCAATCAGTCTTGTTGTGTTAGCTAATGCTGTCCCAATATCTTATTCAGATACTAAAGTTCCAATTCCCACAAACATTTGTAGTATGTAAAGAAGTGCTTCCTGGCATCAGTCTTAAATGCATAGATATCCTTGAGTACTCGAATCACTATTTATTGTAAAGAATTTTGCTGGATCAAACCTATCAATACGTTTGAGAAGTGGGAATTCTTATTTGGTCCCTCTTTTGTCATCACAATCCATCTCAACTCACACATGTTGTGTTGTGGTAACAGCCTGTGGTCAGCCGAAAACCTGCACCCACCCACCATTACACTTCACCCTTCAACAGAGATCATCTTAGAAGGCTGGCATCTTTCAACATCTGCAATAAGATGCTGCAGATGTTCTATCAGACGGTTGTGGCATGCGTCCTCTTCTACTCGGTGGTGTGCTGGGCAGGCAGCATAAAGAAGAGGGACACCTCACGCCTGGACAAACTAGTGAGGAAGGTAGGCTCTATTGTAGGCATGGAGCTGGACAGTTTGACATCCGTGGCAGAGTGACGGGCGCTGAGCAGGCTCCTGTCAATCATGGAGAATCCACTGCATCCACTGAACAGGATCATCTCCAGACAGAGGAGCAGCTTCAGCGACAGACTGCTGTCACCGTCCTGCTCCACTGACAGACTGAGATTGGGGTAAACGTTAACATTACACAAAGTTATTGTCTGTTATACCTGCATTTTTATCACTCTTTAATTTAATATTGTTTTTTATTAGTATGCTGCTGCTGGAGTATGTGAATTTCCCCTTGGGATTAATAAAGTATCTATCTATCTATCTATCTATCTATCTATCTATCTATCTATCTAT
>JANRMT010028174.1:32506933-32528943 GCA_026402145.1 Polypterus bichir lapradei | reverse complement strand
ATCTATCTATCTATCTATCTATCTATCTATCTATCTATCTATCTATCATATACTGCCTTTCACATCTATCTATCTATCTATCTATCTATCTATCTATCTATCTATCTATCTCTTGTGATAAGGTGCTATATGAGCACTGACCCAACACAGACAGACACAGGAGGCACACATATAAAAACAAATAAACTTTAATTGTCTTCACCTGTGGGGCACGTCTTCCCCGTGTCCTGCAGGCACAGCACAGTTCCACAAACACAAAAGCAACAACCACAAATAAATTATCCTTTTCTTCACCATCACTCCTCACCAGCAAGTGTTGTCTCCCTCCACCCGACTCTGGATCCCAAAGTCTTGGCTGCTGGCTCCTTTTATAGTCCACCCAGAAGTGCTCCAGGTGCTTGATCACCTTTCCGGTTGCACTTCCGGGTCTGGCTGAAGAACCGCCCAGACGGGCTCAGGAATGCCTGCAGCGCCCCCTGGTGGCCACCCCCAGGTCCCCATAGGGCTGTGGAGAACTCCATCTCCCATGGAGCCCTGTGGGAATCTGAGGCATCACTGCCACCCAGGGGGCTGCCATCTAGCGACCCAATGGAGGTATTGTGTAGCCCATGCTCTTCTCCCCTGGAGCATATACTGAAGGGGTGTCCTAGCCGGGCATGAGCCCCAGCCGTCCACCACACTATCTATATGTAATGAATGCTGACATCTGTTTGTCCCTGGTCCAGGTCAGTGCTTTTCTGTGAGCCTCTTCATTATTGATTCACAGGAATAGGATGAGCAGTTAGCAACTGTGCTTCACAAAAACCCATTCCTGGTTCCAACCGTTGCCCTGAGCCTCCATCTAACTCCTGCAGTGGGTGTATGTGATTATAAGTGCCATAAAGGACAGAAAGGAATGCCGGTTGGAGGGGAAAATTACTTCTTGCCCGGCCAGAGGGTTTTAAAGGATGCACCTGCAGAAGCCAGAGGCCAGGAGCAGCTCCATCCTCCCTATGACAGGTGGCAGTGGTGATCCTGAGGCATCTCAGATTGGACACCTGCAGGGGTACATGGGAGTTGGAGTGCAGACGTGCAGCCCTGTTAGGGTCCCTGGGTGCCATTGGAGAGCACTGTAATGGGAGGAACTCCCTGGTTTCCACATGATCCTGTAGAGTATCCAAGAGGACACAGTATGACCCAGGAAGCATTCTTCGGTCCAGCTTAAAAGGAGACCACTGCCTCCTGACTGTGACTCCTCCAGGTGAGGCAGCACTTAAAAGAAGGAGCGGCAGGAGAGAAAGAAGAGACACTTGCTTTATAATTGTGGTTTGGTTGTTTTTGCACACTTGATAATTAATATTCTGTAATAAAAATCTCTTATTTGAACCTGGGACTGTGTTTGGTAATTATCGTGTCTGAGGGTTATATATATATTGTCTATATTTTTATACATGTATATATAGTACCAGGTTGGACCCTCTTTTGCCTTCAGAACTTTCATAATTCTTCATGGCACAGATTCAACAAGGTGCTGGAAACATTCCTCAGGGATTTTGGTCCATATTAACATGAATCAACATGAATCTCCTGTTCCACCACATCCCAAAGTTACTCTGTTGAACTGAGATCTGGTGACTGTTGAGGCCATTTGTGTAGTGTGAACTCATTGTCATGTTCAAGAAACCAGTTTGAAATGAATTCAACTTTGTGGCATGGTTTGTTATCCTGCTGGAAGTTGCCATCAGAGGATGTGTACGCTGTGGTCATAAAGGAATGGACATGGTCAGCAACAATACTCAGGTAGGCTGTGGCATTTAAATGATCCTCAGTTAGTAATAAGGGGCCCATAGTGTGCCAAGAATATATCACCCACACACAGTGCCAGTGCTAAGTTATTTTGCACCCATGGCCAAGCTTATTAACCCGCCAACCAACTGTTCAGAAGCTAACCCCTGCGGCAGTGTTTTTTCCCCCTTATGATCTGTGCCCTAGGTGAATACCTAGTTCACCTTAATGGTTGCGCCAGCCCTGCCCACATCATTACACCACCTCCAGCAGCCTGAACTGTAGATACAAGACAAGATGGATCCATTCTGTCATGTTGTTGATGCCACATTCTGACTCTACCATATGAATGTCACAGCAGAAATTGAGACTCATCAGACCAGGCAATATTTTCCAGTCTTCTATTATCCATGTTTGGTGAGCTCATGCAAACTGTAGCCTCAGTTGCCTAGACTTATTTTGCTCTTAGCTGACAGGAGTAGCACCAGTGTGGTCTCCTGTTGCTGTAGCCCATCTGCTTTAAGGTTTAAAGTGTTGTGCATTCAAAGATGCTCTTCTGCATAGTTATTGGAGTTCCCATTGCCTTTCTTTCAGCTCGAACCAGTCTGGCTATTCTCCTTGGACCTCTGGCATCAACAAGGCATTTTCATGTAGAGAACTACCGCTCACTGGATATTTTCCCTTTGTCTGACCATTCTCTGTAAACCCTAGAGATGGTTGCTTGTGAAAATCCCAGTAGATCAGCAGTTTGTGAAATACTCAGTCCAGCCCGTCTAGCATTAACAACCATGCCATGTTCAAAGTCAATTAAATTGCCTTTCATCCCCATTCTGATGCTTGGTTGTCTACATTCCTTAATGCATTGAGTTGCTGCCATGTGATTGACTGATTAGATATTTGAATTAACAAGCAGTTAAACAAGTGTACCTAATAATGTGGCCAGTGAGTTTATGTGAGTGTGTGTATATTTTGTCAAACATACACATCAGAGGGTAAGCACTGCCATCCAAGGACATAACTTTATTAATCCCAAAGGAAATTACTTGGTTTTTTTTTGCATACCCCTTGGGGTAAGAGCGGAGGGTCAGCCATTGAGCAGCACCCCTGCTCAAGGGCCCAGCAGAGTAGGATCTCTTTTGGCAGTGACGGGGATTCGAAATGGCAACCTTCGGGATACCAGCACAGATCCTTAGCCTCAGAGCCACCAATCCACCCTTAATATGATGCTATGATAGCCAACAAATTATTTGATTTATTCTGTTTTGGCCCCATCGCATTCTTGTTCTTTTGTTCTTATATCAAAGAAGTAAATAGGGTGGCCCGGTTGGCACCCCAACATTTCGCCTGAGGTACTGTGTTTACTAACAGTTGATGACTATATATTGTGACCAGTGTCGCCACTGGTTGGTTGCCCATAACGGTGGCGACCATTGCTCATGTGCAGTTCAGTAGTTCCCCTGCACTGTTTTTCCTCCCACATAGCCCTGCAAGTGGCACGTGCTTACGCTCTTAACTGCAAGCAGTCTCTTTGTTAAACAGTAAATCTATGGCAAAGAAAGACAGCTGCCCTTCAGAAACTTTCTCTTAAACAGTAGTTCAATAAGAATCAAACACACTCTTACCCGTCCACTTTGTGTGATCGGCTGCAGGCTTGCAGACTTACCACACAACATGCTTCTTCCATGAGGTTTACAACATTTAAAAGACCAAGCCACGGCCTACCTAATGGCTCACTCTCCTGTCCTCTCTCCTAAATATTGCACTTAGGTATAATGCACCTATGAATTGAGTGCATTAATAGAAATAGATAAAAAATATTTTAAGTTACTATGAATGTAAACATGTACTTTAAATGCAAGAGTGACTGTTGTTATATTGGTCATCCTCAGTGATTGTAATTGTTTAATAGTATTCAGTTCTCGCATGGCTCTGGGGTAGAATCTGTTCATAAATCTGTTTGTCAATGATTGGATGAACCTGAAACACCAATCAGAGGGCAGTAACTCAAACAGGTGATGTCCAGAGTGGGAAGAGTCTTTCATGATGTTGGCTGTGGTGTTGAGGCAGCAAGAGCTGAAGAGATCCTCCAAAGCGGGCAGTGTACAGCCAATAATTTTCTGGTCAAAGTTTATGATCTTCTGAAGGGCTCTCCTGTCCTGTCTTGGCTTTGCAACGGTCAAACCTGTAACGCTAAACCTCAGTGATTTGTGTAGCTAACAGCCAGGGCATACAATTTTTCTTAAATATGAGACAGATTTTCCTCTAAAGCCATAAAAAGAGTAAAAAAGATAATGTAATTGAGCCATTTTTTGTAATAAAATAAATACGCAAACATTACCATCTCTAACCTGAAAATGTTTATTGACTAATAATGCAAGATCTGTTAAGGATTTCTACATTGGTTAGTCTGTAAACCAGTTAGTCTTAACATGACTGTTTTTAGATTTTTGATTTGATATACTTTATTAATCCCTGTGTGTGTGGTTTCCCTGCGATGGAATCTCACCTTGTTTGGAGTTTGTTCCTGCTAATGTGCTCTGTGCTAAGTGGGATGAGCTTCCAGGATCCTGGACTAGATTAAGCAGGTTAGAAAATGACATTGCCTCTTTTTTAGATCCATCAGCTATACTATCTGCACTTCAGAACAGGTAATCTGCCTGAAGCTAAGCAGTACTTGGATGGGGTACCATCTAGATAAAGCATAGGTTGCTACTGAAAGTGGGGTTGGTGAGGCCAGCATGGGGCAACCTACCCCATGCTGTGTATATGAATCGCAATGACCAAGTGCAGTGATTGGGATGCTGTGCTATAATAACGTTACCGTCCTTTGGATGAGACATAAAACTGAGGTTCTGACTTTCTGTAATCAGAAAAGATGCCTGGGCATCCTTCCTCAAGAGAAGGGTGTATCAGTCAGTCAGTCAGTCATTCTCCAACCCGCTATCCCGATGCTAAATTTCCCAACATGGCCTTGTCCATTTTGGCCCCCTAATCATCCCCTGTCTCTAACTGGCTATCTCCCTCTCTCACCCTTTCATCAGCTCATGTTTAGGGAGCATACTGATACAAGAATGGCTCTCATCACATCATCTATGTTGGTACTGCTCATTAGTGGTGGTTGAAAGGGCGTCTCACTCACTGAGTGCTTTGAATAATGAGAAAGCCACTATATAAAAGTTAAGCATTATTATTATTAGTAATTATTTTGCTATGAATTATTTGCTTTACAAAAGCATAACAGTTACAGAAAAATCAGTCATTAAGATTCCTTGTAGGCTTTATAAACTTTTTCCTGTAAATTGCATTTAAGCAAAAGTTTTTGTTGATTATCTGTTAAAAGTTATGTTTTCTATATCACATATGGAAATACCACTGAGATCATTATCAACAAGGCAAATGAACAATACTCAGAGATGGAATTATCTGTGATTCTCTAGTTTTTTTTACCGCACAATTTACCTTCTGGACACTGGACGTAGATTCATTTGAACTGATTGTCGAATGAGATTATGAATCACCGGTAAGTAACATCGAGCGCATACTATGAGAAGAAAATAACAGGCCTGTCAGTCTGGCAGACGATGAAGGGAAAGACCTAATTGGTTTTTCACGGAGAGGAAAGCTCCTGAAGTTCACTGAACAGGAATAAATGAAGAAATCTGTGAATTATGCAAGAGCGAGGGGAGAGGAGTGCAAATCATTTTTCAGTGAAGAAAAGAAAGTGTAAAACTGTTAGATGTGATGTCTCTTAATATACAACGAGCAAGTCCAGAACTGTTCTGTTTTGATCTTTCTTTTTCTTTACCATGACTGGTTATTTTTGATTAAAATGTTAAGTTTCATATGAATTTTGAATGTTGTTTTACATCTTTCAAAAGAAAAGAGAAAAGTTGTTCTTTTATTTTGCAGATATTTTGTTTATTGAACAATTTTGAACAACAAAATGTGGTTATTTTGTCATATTCACAAAGCAAAAGGACAAGATAGAATTAAACCTTGGCTCTAGACCTTAGGCTTTACTCCTCACACTTAAAATGCACTTCTAGATATTTTTAGATATTAGCAATTATCATTTTATGGTGTCTACTGCTAAGTCTGATGCCAGAAATCTGAAATAACACTTTAGAATTAATTGTTGTGAAAATTACCATTTTTTCTCAGGGAGGAAGTTTCCAGACAATATTTGTAAAATAAAATAATTTTGATATTTTAGATTTGATTAGATAAACTTTAATAATCCCAAGGGGAAATTTAGATGCATAAAGCAGCAGAAACAAAAAAGAAAGATACTGGCTCACAGGACAAATAATATAGCCAATCAATCGATAGATTGATAAATAAATGTGTATTGTGCAGATATTGCAAAATGAACTTAAAGAGTACATTGGAAGAAAGCATGGAATTGCCTGAAAGCAGCAGGAAGAATAGAACCGCAGAGGTGTTTTGTTGATGATATGAGCCTGTGGGTAAAAGTGCTCTTAGATAGCAGCTCCTGGAGGGGATGGTTGGGATTCTCCATGATGACATTCAATTTGGCCACTATCCCTTTTTCCACAAATGTGCCCAGGGTTTGTTGAGCAGGAGCGGGCTCTCCTGATAAGTCTGTTTAGGCTTCTTTTGAGCTCAGGTTGCTTCCCCAGGAGGCCACAGTGTACAACACCACATTGGTTACTATGGACTGGTAGAACATTTTCAGCAGCTTGATGCATACATCAAAAGACCGGAGTCTCCTCAGGAAGTTCAGTCTGCTCTGGCCCTTCTTGTCCAGCACCACTGTGTTGTCAGACCAGTCCAGTTTACTGTTTATGAGAACCCCATGTACTTGTAGCTCTGCACCACTTCCACGTTCTCCCCCTGAATGATGACTGGTCTCAGAGGCTTCTTGGTGTGCTGGAAGCCCACCACCAGCTCTTTTGTCTTGATGATGTGGAGTTGCAAGTTGTTGTCCCTGCACCTATGACGAATGAGATTTGAATGCTTTGTTCTTCTCATTCTGGAGATTTTTTTGGCTCCTTAGTAATCCAGGGCTTGTTGTTTGGAAAGTGGCACACTGTTATTGAGTGTCGACACAGAAGTTAATATAGTTATCATCAACTTATGTACAGGGGGTCCTCGGGTTACAACATCTCGACATACAACGTTTCGAGTTTACAACGCTCACTCCCACAAAAACTTTAAAAAAAATTGAGACATGAGAAGCAATAAAGGTAAGGTTTTTTTTACACTCATTTTTTCTGTTACTACAGTACAGTGTATATTTATATCCTTTCCTTTTTCTGTGGCTTAGTTGTGTTTTTATGTTCTAGATTATGATTTTGCAAATGTGTTAGGATAGGTAAGTGACTTAGGCTAGGGTGTGTTTCGACTTACATCAAAATTCGGGTTACATCACTGTTTTAGGGAACGGAACTGTGTCGTAACCCGAGGACCCCCTGTAATTGAATTAATTATGTTGGTGTGATTATATACTATTTCTATTTGTAGAACCATCCTCTTTTCCACAAATGTGCCCAGGGTTCGCCTCTGTGATGGAGCAGGCTCTCCTGATACATCTATTTAGGCTTCTTTTGAGCTCAGGTTGCTATTTATATGGCTATGATTGACTGCTTCTGTCCTGCTACAGTGTTTTTCCCCTGGCTTGTATTTATTTTCTGTGTTGTGGTTGTTTCTATTAATTTTAAATTATTATTTTTCATGTTTTATATGATATTTCTGTTATATTTATGTATTTGTTTATTTGTATTCTGTCTCTTTAAATGTTGTGCCATTTTCTGTGCTTCTGAGTGGAGCCCCAGGAGGCGGGGCCACCCTGACATCACTGATGCTTGCTTTATATTCATTCAAAAGGAGAAGACCCAGCAGTGGAGCATTGTGTTTTTACAGGAGTTTTATAAGAATTGATATTCTTTAGATTTTATATTTATTTTTTATTTTTTTTGTGATTTATTTGCTATGTCTTCTGCATTTCGGCCTTTAGATTGTATATTGGGATTTGTTTGCTTTGGACTGCCTTTTTGCTCTTTTGAGTTCTGTTTTGTTGAAAATACTTTATTTTTGTAACACTTCAATGTTGCTCTTTTGTTCACAAGCTATAGGTTTATCATCACCTTCAAGAGACATTTGTAATGTTTAGCGCTTTAAAAGTGAGCCCTCCATTGTTAGGCCTGTAGCAGTTTGGGGACTTGCTGCCTTGGAGTCAGCCTTTTCTAGGTTAGACAGACAAGGTCAGTAATAAGGGCAAGCACTAAATCCATCCATCCATTTTCCA
Source organism: Polypterus bichir lapradei (assembly GCA_026402145.1). Taxonomy (NCBI): domain Eukaryota; kingdom Metazoa; phylum Chordata; class Cladistia; order Polypteriformes; family Polypteridae; genus Polypterus; species Polypterus bichir. The sequence goes on along the minus strand of JANRMT010028174.1, from coordinate 32,520,911 downwards.
ACCCATCATATCCTAACTACAGGGTCACGGGGGTCTGCTGGAGCCATTTCCAGCCAACACAGGAAACAAAACCCGGGCAGGGCACCCACACACACACACACCCCCATTCACCAAGCACACACTAGGGACAATTTAGGATCGCCAATGCACCTAACCTTCATGTCTTTGGACTACAGGAGGAAACCAGAGCACCCAGAGGAAACCCATGCAGACACGGGGAGAACATGAAAACTCCACGCAGAGAGGACCCGGGAAGCAAACACGAGTCTCCTAAGTGCGAGACAGCAGCACTACCCACTGCGCCACCGTGCCGCCTCAAGCACTAAATTCTTTATAAAATAAAAGCTTAATCTCAAAATATTCTTCAAAAATGATGAAACTCAGTGAAACACAAAAAGCAAAGGAACTGCCCAAAAACACTAAGGCAACCCTAGTGCAAAGAAGTCCCAGTACAATAATCCAGAACAGTCAAACAAAAAAAATGATGTTAGATGGAACTTTTTTAAATAGAAATTCAGGTATGAATACAGAATGAAAACGAGACGTGAGAAATATAGGATATGAACACAGAATGAAAACAAGACATTAGATGTAACACAACTGCCCACGCGGATGCTAGATAGCCATTAAGCTGTGTGTATGATGTCACGCCTGCTGTACAACACCATAAATTTTGCAACAGTCTGTCAGTTTCTTTGAGACAGCCTGGTTCAGGGTTCTCGAGATTAGGTGTGGAAGTGTAGGTACGGCATTAAGTATTTTTTGCATCACATTATTATCTTCGGGGGATGTTTTTGGCCCAAAAAACATTCGTTATACTAAAATTTACATTTCGTTAAAAAGAAATTCACTTAGCATGATGTTGTATGAAAGTTTATCCGGGCCCACAAATTATGAAAATTTCATTATTTTGGTAAAACGGGACTTGACCTGTTTAAATATGATGAAAGGAGATAGCACTGGGGAGGGGGACCTCCTAAAGTCCACTGTCACTTCTGCAGTTCTGAGTTTGTTTAGCTCCTGATTTTTCTGATCACACCAAAGAGCCAGCTCAACCTCTCGTGTGTAGGCAGGCTTATCACTTTTCCTGATAAATCCAATGATGGTTGCATCATCCACATACTTGTGGAGTTTGACAGAGGGTTGCATGGAGGTGTGGTGGTTAGTATAGAGTGAGAAGAGCAGTGGGGAAAGCAAACATCTCTGGTGGGCACCAGTGTTATTTGTGAGGGAGGTGGGAATCCCCAGTTTCACCTGCTATTTAATATATGTCAATAAATTGATAATCCACAGACAGTTAGAGTCAAAGCCATGCAAATTAATTGGAGGAATGTGTTAAACACTGAACTGAATTCCACCAACAGAATCCTTGTGGGTTGTCTTGAAGTTCCAGGGTGTTGAGCAGACTCATACTGATTGCATCATCCATTGATCTGTTTGCTTTGTAGGCAAACTGAAGGGGGTCCAACAATGGAGCTGTGATATTCTTCAGGTGAGTTAACACTAAGCTCCTAAAACATTTTCATGACCATGGATGTCAAAGCAACAGGCCTACATTTGTTCAGTCCTGTTATGCTGGATTTGTTTGGGATTGGTATGATTGTGGCCTTTTTAAAGTGGTACACAAATCTGCAAAATAAAACTTATAAAAATTTGTTTGAATCATGATTATTGATTTATATTTGTACTCATGAACATGATAAAAATATAATTAGAATGTTTCCATTATATCACAGTTCAGTACAACATTGAAAAGAAATGTCTTTATAATATAACAACACAATTTATTAATTGTGGCGCAGTGGGTAGCACTGCTGCCTCGCAGTTAGGAGACCCGTGCTCGCTTCCCGGGTCCTCCCTGTGTGGAGTTTGCATGTTCTCCCCGTGTCTGCGCGGGTTTCCTCCGGGCGCTCCGGTTTCCTCCCACAGTCCAAAGACATGCCGGTTAGGTGGATTGGCGATTCCAAATTGGTCCTAGTGTGTGTTTGGTGTGTGGGTGTGTTTGCGTGTGTCCTGTGGTGGGTTGGCACCCTGCCCGGGATTGGTTCCTGCCTTGTGCCCTGTGTTGGCTGGGATTGGCTCCAGCAGACCCCCGTGACCCTGTGTTCGGATTCAGCGGGTTGGAAAATGGATGGATGGAATTTATTAATTTATACACTATAGTTCTAAATCAAATTTACATGACAATAATTAGTCAATGTAATATTTTTAAGCAAATTCATACTGTAAAAACAACAATACATATTCATTGACCTACAGTACATAGAACATCTCTAGTTTAAATCACTTCTAAAACTTTGGTGGCCCATTGTTTATTCACTTTTACTGGTGCATCCCATGTATCATCCAGTAGTAGTCTGCCATCATAGTGACTTCCCAATGACCCAGCCCTGTCTTTCCATGTCCTTAAAATTCTGATGGAATGTTGCTCTTCACTCACCACGTCAAGATTTTCTGGGGAAAACATCCAAATGCGAATGCAGAAAGTGAACTTTGAGACTTATTTTGCAATCCACTTCCTTAAACCCTACTAAAAAATGATTCACTATGTCATTTTAATTTTGATTTTAATTGCTATTGTCATCACACCATCAAATTATGCATTAAAAATCAGTTTTCTAATATCAGGTCCAGCAAAAATGCCTTCTTTCAATGCAACAGCAGACAAACCTGGAAACTATCTGTACAAATCTATAAAACAGGCTCCATCTTTTGATAGGGCTTTAACAAACTGCTTCATTAAATCAAGCTTAACATGAAGCGGTGGTAGCAGCACTTTATCAGGATCCACCAAGCTAGGCCTGACAATGTTTTTGGCACAAAGCTGTAGCTTTTTCCTGCTTGGCCATTCCTTTGGAACCCAATATTGATTCTTGGATCTCTGGTCCCAAATGGGAATTCTGTCTGCACTAACTGCTGAGCCAGTATGATATAAAGAACTTTCAGGTCCCCACAAATGAACCAACAATTTTATTCTTTCTGAAGAAGATGTTCTCATAGGTTTCTTTCAGATGCACAGAATGAGCAACAGCTATCGATGCATATTTATTACTGGTCTCCATTCTTCTGCGTTGTAATCTCTGTCGGTTTTTTTCATCAGGTCAGTCAACCAACGATCCATTTTCCATGAAATATGCTGCTTCTCTATTTTAGTGCCCAGAAAAAGTTGGATATAATCTACTCTCTATATATAAAATCCTAAGCCTAAAAGTGCAACATTTTGTGCAATGATTTTATGTGACATTTTTATGTGACATTTTTTGTCACAGGCGGCACGGTGGTGCAGTGGTGGCGCTGCTGCTTCGCAGTTAGGGAACCTGGGTTCGCTTCCTGGCCTGCATGGATTACCTCCGGGTGCTCCGGTTTCCTCCCACAGTCCAAAGACATGCAGGTTAGGTTCATTGGCGATTCTAAATTGTGCTTGGTGTGTGTGTGTGTGTGCATGCCCTGTGGTGGGCTGGCGCCCTGCCCGAGGTTTGTTTCCTGCCTTGCGCCCTGTGTTGGCTGGGATTGGCTCCAGCAGACCCCCATGACCCTATAGTTAGGATATAGCGGGTTGGATAATGGATGGATGGATTTTTTGTCACGCTTTAAATCGGACTTATTTTCAAGCCTAAATATATATGTTTGGTATCATTCTTTTCAGAATTTATCGAACTTTAATGTGATTTTGTTAGATTTTTAGATTTTTATTAAAAAAATATAAACTAAAAAATATCAAGAACTCACGTCCCGCAAGATGAGACTTTCTGCCAAGAGATTTAACTACTCCTGGGGCCGTAAATAAAAGACAAAGAGTAGGACAGCTGCTGTACAGGCTTTTAAATGTTTGAAGCACCGTGCAAGATGCAGATCACGAGGCACGGCAGCAGTAACAAGCTAGCAGCTGATCGAGCAAAGAGGAGGTAAAAAAAAACCAATTTGTTTCCCATTGTATCACCATTTAAGAGGGGGTTTCGGGGGAGGGACCTCCTTGGGGTGCGTTCAGCCCCCCTCTTTACAATGTGAGCGGCAGAGACACGGATTAAGAGGAAATCGTAATTCTTTTCTGACCCTTACAGACCCCTGAAACCCATCCAAGGACCCCGTAGGGGTCAACAGACCACAGGTTAAGAACCCCTGGCCTAGATCATTAAGTTCATTCTGAGTAAATGGCTGTGGGTCATTGCTTGAATTGCTGTGGATGGTGCTCTTCAACAAACAAACCTAAGAAACGAAGATACATATATATTTTTATTTTTTTCTTAATATCAGTAGTAGCACATAGTGCTTATAAGAGGTATTTACACCCTGGGAAGTTTCCATACCCTATTGAATTAAATGAATCTTAACATTTTTGACACAATGATCAACAGAAAAAGTCTCTTTAATGTCAAAGTATTTATTTAAAGGGCTTCTGTAAAAAGCCAAATGTCCCTCTGGGGACAAATATAGCTCTCTCTCTTTCTTTCTCTATCTGTCTATCTGTTGGTACTGTCTTGTCATTGAGTCTTTCCATTAGTGTGTCAAAGTTGTGGCATGTGAGGTAGGCATTTCCGTCTTTCTCTGCGTTTTTTGTTTTTCTTCCTTTTTTGCACCTCTAATCTCTTATTTTATTTCTCAGTCAGGGGGTTTTGTTAGATAAGATGTGGTTTTGGCGTGTTTAGTCATGGCCACGTCCAAAGGGTTGTTGCCTGGTTTAATGAGAATCTTTCCTGCCGACATGGGGCTAAAGTACTCATAGAGCTACAAGTTTGAGCTGAAGAGTGTGTGGTGGCTGTTGGTAAAGTAGTTGGCTATAAGAACATCCACTCAGCCTCAAGAATGAATAAGGCAGTGGTGGCTTTCTTAAAGAATGATATTTTGGTGCAAGAATTGTGCCAATATACCCAGGTTCTGTTGGATGTACAGTAGTTATGATTTCTTTGGGCTGTAAAATGAAAGAATTGAAACACATTTTTTGTTTAGGAGGCAGGTTTTTATGGTATTAAACAACATGAATGTGGACATAAATGTAGCTCTAAGATCCAAGGTTGAGGACTGTGACCATGTGGTTTTCGTTACTTTGGACTCAATGTGTTAACTGTGGGAGGGCTGGACACAAGGCATCTCAATGCCCCTGCTTCAGAGAGCGATGGGACAGAGTATGAGAGTGGTGAGGAGGTGGACAGTATGGAGGATGAGGTGACCGCAGATGTATATGAGTTCGTAGCCCAACAGTCACTTCTGAGACGAGCCGGCTGACTACTGAAGGGAATGTGTCGGCTGAGCCCAGCAATCATGTTGAAAATGAGTCAGTTCAAAGTGCTCACTGCGAATCTGTGGAAAGAGAACTGAGTAAAGATAAGCCGGAGACTGCAGAGGTCAGCAGTGGTGGGGATAAGACACTGAAGTTAGAGATAGAGCCGCACCCATCGGCCCCACTGCGAATGAAGCTGAGGCTACCGATGTGACTACAGAAGAACCGGCATGCATTAGGAAGTTTTTAGACTTCCTCGAAGGCAAAAGGGCTATTATAGTAGAGAATCCCTTCCCTGACCTTCCATTGTTTGTGATGTCTGTCCAAAGTTTGATGCGCATAGCAGCGAGTCTGGGAATGGATCAAAGAGAAACAACCAGGCTTAAAAATGTTATTAGCAGGGTGCGACAGTCCATTTTTCAGAAGTAGTGGATCTTTTTTTGCATCTACTTTATTTTTTTGTGTCATGTGCATTACTGTTCGCTCCCATTTGTGTCTCATCAATGCAGTCTTTACACATTGGGAGTTTAAATGTAAATGGAATGTAGGACGAGTGCAAAGAGAGACGCTTTGTTTAATTTTTTAAACCAAAAAAGCTCTTGAGGTTACTTTCTAACCCACTCTAATGTTAGGAATCAGTTGGACTGGTTAAGTGAGTGGGGGGTCAGGCTGTCCTCGGTCATGGCTTACACGTCAGTGCTGGGGAGGCCTTACTGATTTCAGAAACTGTGAACTTACAAGTCACTAACATTAGTGAGGTTGTGGCTGGGCATTCGCTGGTAGTCCAGGCAAAAGATAAGGACCAAGATCTGGAGGAGAGCAAATTATTTTTTTTTTAATGCTCCAAGGAAGGTACTGGAGACCTTTGTTAATGGGGAGATCCTGTTAGTCTTAGGAGATTTCATTTGTTTTTTAAGAATGCTCTACTGGACCGTAATGGTGCTGAGCCTCATCCAGTGTCTGTCCAAGCTTTACACACTTTATTGGACCACTCGGTCCTGGTGGACATCTGGTGAAGTAAATTTCCATCACATAGGCAGTACACCTGGGTAAAGGGAGATGAAAGTTTCATTTTGATGACACGTTTAGACAGTTTCTGCTATTTGAGACACCTGCTAAACACAATCACAAAGGCTTTTATTTATCCAGTCGGTTTCTCGGATCACTCTCTGGTAGGAAAAAATGTCTCTGTCCCTTCTCTAAATCTCTTTGGCACTCTACTGTCTCCTTGTTAATGGATTCCCATTTCCTCAAGTGTTCTGAATTTTTCTGGCAACAGTGGACACAAACCAAGCCCAGATTCATATCTCTCAGGAGGTGTCTTTATAAAATGAAGAGCTTGGAGGAGGATATTATAAATCTGCACAGCATTTTACAAGACTGTTTTAGTGATGACACACTTGCTGTTTTAAAGTCAATACAACAATCACTTTCTGAACTCCTGGAGCTCCGAGAGTAAACTGATCCACATGCTGCAGGATGCTGAAGGTTGCGAGCTGCATACCACAGAGGAGATCAGGATCTTTGCGATGTCTTTTTACTCTAATTTATTTAAGGATGATTTAATTGACGAGTCAGTAATGTTGAACTATTGTATGGATTACCCAAACTTGCAGAGACGGTTAAGCTGAAGCTGAAGCTGAAGGCAGTTATCACCCTTCAGGAATTATTGTATGCAGTGGGTGATTTAAATACCGGGAAGGCCCCAGGAATTGATGGCATCCCTGTTGAATTCTATAAACATTTTTGGTATTTACTGCGTGCAGAGGTGTACTCGATGTTTTTGGAAAGTGCACAGGACGGTGAATTACCGTTGAGTTGCAGAAGAGCAGTTGTCACTCTGCTGCCTAAGAAAGGAGACCTGTACTAAAGAAAGAACTTGCACCCTGTGAGCCTGCTGTGCACTGACGATAAGATCTTCTTGAGGGCCCTGGCCAACCGACTGAGGACTGTGATGGGCCTGCTCATCAGTCCCTGTCAGGCTTACTGTGTACTTAATATGACTATCTATGATAACATTTTTGTATTGTGGAATGTCATTTCAGCCTCAAAGCTTTTTGGGGTGGATTTAGGAATATTATCCTTAGACCAGGAAAAAGCTTTTGACTGATTAGTTCACCAGTTTTTATTTAAAACACTGAAATGTTTTGGGTTTAGGGAAGATTTTGTTAAAATGATTAAGCTGTCATACACCAATGTTTTTGGAATTTTAAAAGTTAACAGCACTCTGAGTGCGCCATTTTCAGTCAGGAGGTGAATTTGCCTGGGCTGTTCCATGTCTGGCATGCTCTACAAGTTGTCCATCAAGCCATTTCAGTTCCAGCTGACACAGAAACTTACAAGAGGTGACATTTCCATCCTGCCCAAATGTTAGTTGCAAATGTTTGGCCTACACTGATAATATTGTTGTCTTCGTCAAATATTTCAAAGCATATCATCAGTGAAAATCAATTGGTCTAAGAGTAACACCTTCTTACTGGACTCCTGGGGACTCATGCATAACGCCGTGCATAGAATTCACACTAAAACATGGTGTACGGACAAAAGCGGAAATGTACGTATGCACAAAATAATCCAGATGCATAAAACTATGTGTATGCCAACTTTCACATTCTTCCGCTCCATAAATCCTGGTCAGCGTGACAAGTAACGCATGTGCACGTGCCTGCTGCCACTCCCCAACTCCTTCCAGAATTACACCTCTTTGAATATGCAAATCAATATAAATAGCCCTTAAGCTCAGCATTCTGTGAAAAGTCAATGGCAAAAGCATGGGGGGAAAATAGAAGAACTTCAACGAATACCATGTGGAGGCAAAGAAAAACGTACTATTTGTTGGCTTAAACAGTGGTATAAACAACAAAAGGAAGTTGATTGAGTAACAGAGTGGTGGAGAAACGCAATAGTTCAGTTTCAGAAATTCGCAAAGTGTCCAAAATAAATAAGAAGTTGTTAGATATCAAAGTCGTCTGAAAAGGTGAGTCGTAGCCCACCGTCTGAGTGTCATATGGAAGTGTATTAGGGTACAGAGAAAAGAAAAAGTAAATGGGGACACAGTTGAAAAAAATATTCAAATGTCAACTTTAATCTTGAAATTTCCAATCATGTACTTTACTTTGTCATCAAAGCAGAATGTCATGAACTTCATCTTAAAGTCGTTTAATTTACTAGTTTCTCAGATCCCATCATAACTGAAGTGGCACATTAAATGCTTCTTTCTATGTGCTCTATGTTTGTGAATAAAGCATGTATTAAATATGGTCACGGTACTATGGTGGTGCAGTGGTAGCGACGAGCTGGCGCAGTGTCCAGTGATTGTTCATGCCTCACTTAAGTTAAGCACTTTGAGCTACTGTTAGTATGAAAATGTGCTATATAAATAGATGTTGTTGTTGTTGCCTCTCGCAAGATGCTTGCTGCACTGTGCGCACCTTTCGATGAAATAATTTACTGCAGCAGTACTGTCTCTCTCAAATGTATATAACTTCCTATTCCTGTCCTTCCTTTTCTTTCTACAAGTAACCAATCGCCACATGATCAGCTCTGTAATAGATGCCAAGCCATCTGTAAGCTTAGAATGCCAATTATTCAAAACTTTAATGAAACATTGAAATATCTTCGTATTACATGTTTAATTATTCCATCCATCTATCCATCCAGGGTCACGCCAATCCCAGAAAGCATACAGCACGAGGCAGGAACAATCTCTGAACGGGGCGCCAGCTCGTTGCTAGTGTTGTGCCACCGTGTCCTCACATGTTTAATTATTAACAATATACATTATTTAAATGAAGTTTAAAATTTATCTGTATAATGTAATAAACATGCTTTACTGCATTTCATCTTAAGAATGATATCAAGAGCTCCAAGAAGACAGCGTTTGGAAATCTAAATCGACTTAGAAGCCAGTCATCATCATATGTAAATATGTGCTTTATAAAGTGACTCAGGTTGTGCAATATTATAACTGTAGTGCACGTTTACAGTTAGGTGATTGTACTTATTAAGTACAAACAGTTCTACCAGGAACAAATGATGGACTGTTTGAGTGCATTTAGAACAATTGGGATGAAACTGTTTCTGAACCGTGAGGTCCCTATAGGAAAGGCTCTGAAGCGTTTGTTGTATGAGAGCAGCTCAATAGACTGTGCGCATGGCTGAGGCAGCGTGAGCTCGATGCTGTATACCGATAATTCGATCAGCTGCTGTATAGCTGTGATTCCACACTCAGATACAGTTGGTTAAATACTCAGTGGTGCACTGGGATTAACAACACTAAAGCAGTGATGTTATTTAGAATAGTTTGTCCATTAGGTGCATCATGATATGGTTACAAGTTGATTACAATGAAAATCCTTAAACTAATAAATGATATGTGGTTAATTTCAGTGCATTTGATAAAGCCATGTCAGGGATGTGAATCTAAAAACTAAAGGGAAACCTTCAGTAGCACTGTTTGCCAAACCGAGAGGAGAACTTGCGTATGCAAGGGATTAAGTTAGCGTGAAAATGTGTGTGACTTTACGCTAAGTTTAGCTTTTATACATCGCAATGTGAGCACAAGAATGGGAGTGCGCAAGATTTTTATGCGCACACACCATTTATACATGAGGCTCCTGGTCTTGATGTACACTACCAAACATGCCTGGTGGACTAAAGTGGAACAGGAATTGTTTTAGGTATTTGGGGTGGTAATGGTCAGTGAGGGGGTGGACGAGAGTAATTGGGAGGTACTTTTAGAGAAAGTGACCACTCGTTTAAGCAAATGTAATTAAACTGTCATACAGAGAGCGGGTGATAGTCATCAATAATTTAGTTGCTTCAATGCTGTGGCACAAGCTTATGTGTGGTGATCCCCCTCTGGGTCTTTTAAATAAGAACAAGAGTGTGCAGGTTAATTTCTTTTGGGATGGTTTGCATTGGCTAAGGCAGAGTGTGCTGTTTTTACCATTGGAAGAAGGCGGTCAGGGACTTCTTGACGTTCCATCAAAAGTTGCGGCTTTCAGACTCCAAGTTTTGCAGAAGCTTTTTTGTGCTTCTTATTCACTGAGTTGCAGGGATATAGCTTTGAGTTTTTTCTTTGCGTGGGTGGGTTAGGGTTTGATAAAGCACTTCTGGTGATGGGTTTATATAAAATGGACCTTTCTAAATTTTACAGGGGAGTCCTATTAACTTGGAGCGTAGCATTTAAAAGGAATTTTAATACAACTGGGTGGTCACAAGATGAACCTTTAATTTTTAACTCTATCTTTTTATGCCCTCTCTTGTGTAGTGACAGTTTCATTTCAACTCTCATTAAACATCAGGTACTGAAACTGTCACAGATTTATGACACCACAAAAAAGTCATTTATTGATGCTGAAGTTTTAGCTTTTAAGTCAGTCAGGACGATTCAGTACTTTCTCTCTTCAATAGCTGAAGACGACCACTTGCTCAATGACTCCGTTAGCTCAAATGGTAATAAGTTTGATGTTTGCCCCGCTGTGGACCTCTCATTACTTCCAGACCATTCATATGTTCAGTTCACTAAAGGAACAGCCCTGGGGTTTGATTCTCTCTCAAAGAGAGAACTTCATCAGTGCTGCGTAAAGGGGAGTCACTTCCCTGTGTTGGTGTCTGTTCTGGACACTCCATGGAGGGAAAAGCTGGGAGTAGAAGGGGACAGGGGGCCTGCGTGGAGGGAGCTCAACAAGCCGCCAAGCAAAAAACAACTGAAGACTTGCAGTGGAGAATTGGACATGGAATTGTTGCCACTAATTCTTGTTTAAAAATAATTAAAGCGACTGACAATGATAACTGCATTTCTGTGGAGAAAAATAAATGATTTGTTTTTGTGTTGAACTAGACTGGGAATATTTTTCAGATTCCTTGGGATTTGTGTACCAATTTGACTGGAAATTTTCATGAAGTCCTGTTCATTTTTGGTATAAAATACAATAAGAAAACAAGACATAGGATGCAACAGTTAAACTTTCTATTGGGTCAAGCAAAGGTGGCCATTTTAAAGAGCCATAATAATAAGCAATGTGGATCAGAACCTACAGGTGTTTGTTTTATTTTTAGGTTGAATGTTTATTCAGGAATCAGAATGGAGTTTGCTTGTTATAAACAGACTAGCAAAATGCCCGCGCTTCGCAGCGGCGAAGTACTGCCTTAAAATTTTTATTAAGAACAAAATTAAACCTTTTTAAACTGAGGGAAAATATACCAATAATTATTTGTTAAGGATCTCTTTGTATACCACATTGTCATTTCGGCCCTCCGGTTGTAATATGACCAAGCTGTGCGCTGAGCCTACTCTTGAGCATGCAACGTATAGTTGGCCATGTGAAAAGTAATCTTGTTTCAAATCTCACAGCTTGGATTGCTGCTGTCATAATCGGTTTGAGTTTCATGGTTTTTTTCAATTACGACAGTATTTGCAGGACTTGTGTTGAAGTGACTTACGGCATCTGTCAAGCGTTGTAAGCATACAACCGGTTTCATCGATAACTTCACATCCAGCTTTTGAGAGTTTAAACATTCATAAACATCAATGTGTCCACTACTGAAATTGTCACCTTTGAATCTAAGATGTTTATGAGGCATTGGCAGTTGTCCAAAGGTGTAAAATATTTGGCCATTTCGGTACACTTGAAAGCGACAACCGAACAATTCAGCGGCAGCCATCAACTCACATGCAGAACCATAGGTGAAGGGCTTAAGCATTTCACTCTTCTAGTGCTCCTGTGTAGTATAATTATCTCCTGTACCGTCATCAGTCCACACCTTGATCCTGTCCCAGTTATTCAATACATAAGACACAATGTTCCTCCGGATATCAAGAATGAGCCTGATATGGCCGTGCAATATGTAACAAAGAGAATGGAAATGGTAGGTGCCATCTCCGGGCATGGAAACCACTCAGTAAGTGACAGTTCTTTGATTGATGGTGATCACCTCGATAGACATGTTAATAGGGGTATGGTTGGAATGATAAAGGAAATGGGTACCTGAACAATGTAAACTAAGTCTAAAATACCTACACAATGTAGGCTGTAGTTATCAGCAGGGAGACGTTAATCCCGTGGCGAAGCAAGGAAGGGAATGTAGAGACCGGAGCGACGGACGGCCCTATATAGGCAGGCAGCCAACAATGTGGGAGGCGTTGGGATTGGGGGACCCAACGCCACTTCACATTGTGACCGAGCTGCAGGCTATGGACGTATATATGTACGCAAGTAGGATTCAGTTAGTGTTGGGAACCCGGGTACCAAATCTCTTGAAGATGGACCCATAAGTAACAAAGACCTTTGGAAAGTTCAATATTGCGGCTGACAGTGGCGTCATACCACTGAAATAAGTACATACATTGGTTTTGGTTAGCGCAGGGAAGCCGCCTACCAAATTTCGTGAAGATGGGGCCATAAATAAGAAAGTTCAACATGGCGGACGTTGTCGACCGTTATGACCGTTACGTGTAGAATTTCGAAATGAAACCTGCTTAACTTTTGTAAGTAAGCTGTAAGGAATAAGCCTGCCAAATTTCAGCCTTCTACCTACACGGGAAGTTGGAGAATTAATAGTGAGTGAGTGAGTGAGTGAGTGAGTCAGTCAGTGAGGGCTTTGCCTTTTATTAGTATAGATGAATACAATGGAGATGTTTGAAAATGTATGGGGGTTAAAGGGGTGCTGTGCTTTCTTGATGAAGGGGAGCTGAAAATGAATTTGTGATTCAATGCTCAGATCTTTGATCTTCAGGGAAGGCATTGGACAGGCGGGGAATCTATTTGTCCACCATCTCTTTAAGGTTTTTTTTAATTTGAGGATAAAAGTCAATGCGTGGTGAAAATTCTTGAAATTTGATTGAAAACGTTTTATGGATGTTGAATCCATATGTGTTATTTATTTTTTGTTTTGTGTCATATGTTATTATGGGTATTTGGAAATGTTATTTTCACAAAACTTATTTTGATATGTACATGCTATAAATTTTGGAATATGATGTTTATTTTATTTATTGTTTAGATTAAACAAAGATTATTTTTTAACACTAAAAAAACTATCTAAAATATACCACCTTTAATATCTATCTATTGTGGCGAACAGTCGGCAGCTTATCCGGATAGGGGAAGGCAGCTTTTTCAGGACACTGCCCCCACAAAAACGATAGATGACAGCTCCCCTGGAGTGCAGGGGTGCCCTTGATTCCTGCTGGGCATCCTGGGACTTGGAGTGCGGTTTCTCAGCCCTGTTGGGTACCGTGGGTGCCGCCAGGGAGAACTATGAAAGGACCTGGAGAGTCATGCTTCCCTTGCAGCCCGGAAGTGCTTGGAAATCATGAGATTGGAAGCCCCACAGTACTTCTGGGCTGATTAAAGACTTGAGATTTTCCATCTGACCCGGAAGTGCTGGCATGTCACATGGCAAGAAGAGCAGGAGCACTTCTGGGTCAAGAACTATATAAAGGACTGGTGGAGACCCAGCAAGCAAGCCAGAGTTAGGATGGAGTGTGACAGAGCTTGCTGGAAGGTGTGGTGGAGAAGTTAGTGATTTACTGTTTTTATTTATTGCTGTTTATGGTGGTGGAGGTGCTTTGGGACACAACACAAAGAAGAAAGAAAATAAAATATCTTCTTGGTGAATTTACCCCATGTCCTGCGTACTGTCTGTTGGGAAAAAGAGGGCAACAGTGCCACCTAGTGTCCATTTACTTACACTATCTATCTATCTATCTATCTATCTATCTATCTATCTATCTATCTATCTATCTATCTATCT
>JANRMT010028174.1:32487889-32506923 GCA_026402145.1 Polypterus bichir lapradei | reverse complement strand
TCTATCTATCTATCTATCTATCTATCTATCTATCTATCTATCTATCTTCAAGTAACAAGTAAGTGTTCAGTCTTTACACTCAATTCCAAGTCAAGTCTTAAACTTCAAGTTCCAATGTGTTTTTTTTAACCAAAATGAATGCTGTTTCTTAATTTTATAGGAGTTATACATGGTTTATAAATATCTATTAGATATACCCTTAAATTTCCAAACTCTCTATTTCAAACAGATAAACAAGAAGGAAAAACTGTAGTGAAAATACACATGTACTAAGAAATGCAACTGAATGTTAGTAGTAGTAGTAATAGTAGTAGTAGTAGTGCAGACACATTAGCAGGCCTGTCTATGTCCCATTGAAGTAAATATTTATCTATTTAAAAAGTAAGAATATAACATATTAATCTTTAATTAATATTGTTTTTATCAGTATGCTGCTGCTGGAGTATGTGAATTTCCCCTTGGGGATTAATAAAGTATCTATCTATCTATCTATCTATCTAAAACCAAAAAAAACAAAGAAAATATCAGAAAAAATAACTATGACACTGTTAACATAAATACATGTCTAATAAGTATAACATAAAAAACACAAATGACATGTCTGATAAGAACAGAAATCCATCCATCTATCCTTCCATATCCTTAACCTACTTATCCAGGCGAGACTGCAAGGCAGCTGGCATCGACCACCTCAATCAATGGGCACAAAGTAGGAATAACACCTGGACAGGGTACCATTCCATCACAGTGTGAACACACACACACATACATGGGACATTGTCAACAATACTAACATAACTTGTATGTCATCGTGTCCTTTGTCTATGGAAGGAACACACACAGAACTGGAAGGAACATACACGCTCCACACAGGGACAGCATAACTACCACTGTACCACCCAAAGGTAGAGATAATTATTGAAAATAACATGAAGCAAATTACAACATGTAGGAATAATACATCATAAAACACTGTTGTATCCTAACAAAATTGTAAAGAGTGATAATTAAATTTAAAAAAATAAATAAAAGTAATGTTACAACAACAAGAACAACAAAAAAAAAAAAAATAGTTATTCATCATTAAAGGAAATACATACAGAGTAAATGTAAAGAAATAATAATACAAGAAAAAAGAAAACAATATAAACTACTATGAAATATTTAAAAAAATAATGAACAAGTACATAGTTATAACAAACACTGCTAGTTAAATGGAGCAGAAAAAGACATCAATAAAAATTGAGGACAGAAGTACAAACCTGGGGCACAAGGCAGGATCAATCTCTGGACAGGGCGCCAGCTCACTGCAGGGTGAACGCACTCACACACACACCACAGCCAATTTAGTGTTGCCTGTCCTGCCTGTCTTTGGACTGTGGGAAGAAACTGGAGGAAACCCTCACAAAAGCAGGGAGAAGATGGAGACTGCACATCGGGAGGACACAAACCCCAGTCTCCTTTCTGCAAGTGCCACTCCTGCGTAATTTTAGCCACACTAAAAAATGTGCTGCTTTTGAAAAGTCATCAGTTCTCCATTACAATTTGAAGTAAAGAACTTTGTTTTTCTGAATTTAAAGATAAATCATTATGGAGATTGCATGTTCTCCCCGTAGCTGCTGAGTTTCCTCCAGGTGCTCCAGTTTCTTCCCATAGTCCACAGTTAAGTTTGACAAATTGTCCCTGATATGTGTGTGTGTGTGTGTGTGTGTGTGTGTGTTTGCTCTGAATGGACTGGTGCCCTCTTCAGGTATTGTTCCTGCCCTGCGTCTGATGGCTGCGGGCACAGGCTACAGTTGCCCAGCGACAACTGCCACAGATAAGTGGGTTAGGAAAATTGATGGATGAATGCACAAGTATCTTTAGTCTTAATTGAAGAATAAACCTGTGTTTTCAACATATGAATATACCTTAATGTTACTTTTCTAAATTACATTCTCTAATGGCAGCATAGATAGAGAAATGAATTGCATCCAGCACCAAATCATGACAGACAACATTATGTAACTGCAGACTGAAAGAAGGAGTGCTGTCATCACCCTGTACGTAAATTAGAATGATTTGTTACACATGACATGAATCTACTTTCAGCAATCAAGCTAAATATACATGACTGTGCAGAGAAGCATGATGATAAATTGTTTTAAATAATATGTTTAAGTCTAAAAGCATAAAGGTGGTACCATTTGTGTCTGTTTGTCTTCTGTGACTAAAGGGAAAGTCAGATTGTTCTTTTTCAAAAAGATTTTGAAATAAGATTGAAACATCTGCTAAACTTTAAGACTAAAAATATAAATCTGAAATTGGTACCATAATCCTTAAGAATATTCATATCTAAATCGCTTTTCTTTTTTAAATTCCAAGAACATGTTTGACACAGTCCTGATTTAGTTTTTTCCATGATCAGGAAGTATCATAAAGCACAATATCGTCATGTTACAATTATAACGAAATTTATAAAGTAATATAAAAGGTAAAGAGCCACTTCCTGTAAATGGAAATAGCCCAAAAGTTGACAGAAATCTACGTTTTGTACCTAATACTTGTATGCAAAATTTGGTTGACCTAAGTGAAAGTATACTCAAGTTATTGTGTTTACATACACACACACAGACATAATTCCAAAAAAAGGTATTTTCGGAAACGTCGAGATTCACCAAAATCTTGACATCAAATTTTTGGATGATTACAATACTTTCCCTATACTTCGTATATGAGAAAGTCAGGGAGGTCTAAAACATAGAGATTCATCAAAATCTAAACATCAAATTTTGGTACGATATGAGAAAATAAAAACTGGCAGCACTTAGAGACTGACATTGTAACTTTGAGCAAATCCAAGGGAAAGTCATTGAGTTAAGGACTAAAACACCTGTAAAAAAAATCTGAAAAGGATCTAGGCTTTGACATGCATCTGTTCAAAAACTTTGAAATAGAATTTTATTTTGGTTTCAACATTTTGGCTTTGGTGTGGTGCATGACCTTGGTTTGCAGATTGTTTCCTGAATAAAATATTAAACCAACTCCATTGAAAAGTCTGTTTTTTATGTTTGATTGTCGTATTATAAAACACTAGCCCCGGTACCGGCCGAAGACAAGTAACAGAATAACTAAAAAATGTTGAGTACTATGGTATGTCATCAGGCACTGTGCACCTTATTTTATAATCTTATAATTGTAATTGCTTTTTGTTTTTATACTTCTTTTGTCTTTTTGTCTTTCTGTTTTTGTATATGAAGGTGATCAAGCAAAGTAAGAATTTCATTTCATGGCTTTAACATGTGTTTTTACTGTGTATATCACAATAAAGTTCTTGTATCTTGTATATTCTTACCTTACGTGTACATTCGGTGGCTTTCTTCAGTATCCGCATGTGTGTGAACCTCTCTTGACCGGCGTTCCCTACCTTGAGCACATTCTCGTAAAGCCTGCTTCTCAGACTCTGTCATTATTTTTGAGGTGCCTTTCTTTCCTCCTGTCTGGTTTTATACTTCCCATCTTTGAATGCAACTCTCTCAGCATGCCTCATACGTCTTTACTCCTCCTTGTGTGTCCCATATTCACAGAGAAAATCTCCCTTAATAAAAAAAGATCAAATGCCCTTGTGTCCCTCTGCATGTCCATCCGGTTGCTATGTCTCTGTCATTCCAAAGGATGGAGCATCAAAATCATTTTCATTTTATTTCAATAGTGAAATAACTGCATGGATTTGAAAACAAAACACTATACCTATGTTAAACATCAGGTTTTTGTAGAAAACTAAAATATTCTAATTAAATCATAGGTATAAAGTGTTAGAGAGACAGCATGGAAACCACATCTTAGTCATTCAGCATTCACACTACATCTGGTACGTTCACTGATGTTGTAGATGCTCACATAGCACGGGTGCAGTACTAATGCCCCACGACAACAGGAGATGGAACATTATAAATTAACTTTATAAATACAGATGGATATATACAGTATGTAAAAAATGTAAATAAACACTTGGCTATGCAAATTATGGGGATAGCATAGCCAAAAACCAAATGCATACTTGAAATCCATAGCACGTGCAGTGAAAAAATGGGAAGTTCTGGATTGAAATATCAAGGTTATAGGCAGTTGCAATAACATGGCAATGTTCATGAAGAGGAATGACAATCACAAACAACATAAATGACAATAATATCTCAACAGAAATCAGGACACTTCAAACTGGATGATATTGATTAACTGTAAAACTAAATGTAGTGAAAATATGTACTAAAAACCCTAATCTCAGCGAACCCTGTACTCCTAAAAAACCTTTGACAAGTTTCTTCCATTTAGCACTGTTTTTTTCCCATCATTCCCTAGAAAAAAGCTGCATGGGTGTTCTCCTCTATGGCAAACTTTTTGGCCATTCCACTGAAATCAGAAACTGTTCAAACTAATGGTTAGGACTTTCAAAAGAATTTAGATTGATAGATAGATAGATAGATAGATACTTTATTAATCCCAAGGGGAAATTCACATAATCCAGCAGCAGTATACTTACAAAGAAACAATATTAAATTAAATAGTAATAAAATAAATAAATAAATAAATAAATAAATAAAAATAAAATGTTAGCATTTACTCCCCCGGGTGGAATTGAAGAGTCGCATAGTGTGGGGGAGGAACGATCTCCTCAGTCTGTCAGTGGAGCAGGACAGTGACAAAAGTCTGTCACTGAAGCTACTCCTCTGCCTGGAGATGACACTGTTCAGTGGATGCAGTGGATTATTCATGATTGACAGGAGTTTGCTTAATGCCCGTCGCTCTGCCACAGATGTTAAACTATCCAACTTTACTCCTACAATAGAGCCTGCCTTCTTAACAAGTTTGTCCAGGCGTGAGGCATCTTTCATCTTTATGCTGCCACCCCAGCACACCACCGCGTAGAAGAGGGCACTCGCCACAACTGTCTGGTAGAACATCTGCAGCATCTTACTGCAGATGTTGAAGGATGCCAACCTTCTCAGAAAGTATAGTCTGCTCTGACCTTTCTTACATAGAGCATCAGTATTGGCAGTCCACTCCAATTTGTCATCCAGCTGCACTCCCAGATATTTATAGGTCTGCACCCTCTGCACACAGTCACCTCTGATGATCACGGGGTCCATGAGGGGCCTGGGCCTCCTAAAATCCACCACCAGCTCCTTGGTTTTGCTGGTGTTAAGATGTAAGTGGTTTGAGTCGCACCATTTTAACAAAGTCTTTGATTAGAAACATTAGATTAGATTGACAACAGGCCAATCAGCCCGACAAGGCTCGCCACTCCCATCCACTTAATTAACAATCAAAATTAAACCTCTGCTGTACCTGCCCAAATTCTTGCAGTTCGTAAATAAGCTGCTATGGCATTAACATATAATAGTGAAACATTTTGACACGCCAATATTAATATTTACTTATTTCTATTTAAAAGCAGCATATCCTTACTTCAACTTGGTCTGGGGCTGTCAGATTGTTTGTCAATGAATTATAAATGAGCTTCAGTTTGTCTGAAATCAAAAGAGTTGGGCAAAAAGGACAACCATACAATGTTCAATTTGTCTGATGTAACCCGACACGCCAGTTTTTCACTTTTTGTTTAGCCTAAAAATGCACAAAATAGTTTTTGTGAAATTAAATACATATATTTTTGTCTGTCTTTATGGAGGTATGGTGAGGGTGCCCATTGGATCTGGAGGAACCTACCACCTCATGGGGACTGCGCAGGCATCTACTATACCACTGCTCCCATGAACTCCTTCACTGGAGATGTGTAAACTCGAGGATGATGGTGTTCATGGGATTAGCTGTGGTTGAGTTATCTCTGGGTATAAGAATAGATAATTAATAATCAAAAAGACACCCACCCAGGGGGATGCCAATAAATGCAGGAATGCATGTGATTTATCGTGTCCATCCCAAGGAATATATATAAATGCTGGAAATGAAAAGGTGAATTTTAACTTGGTTAATTACCTATCAGTCTTGTCTTTGTCTCTACTGGTAATTATATAATAATTCAGCAAGAAGTTCCTACTTTATTTTCCTTACCTTTATCTGTAGGAGGAAGTCTCTGGCCTTTACACTTATATCAAGGTAAATGTGGCCAGAGGTAGAGCAATTCGAACAGAGGCTGGCTCGTGAGTAAGCAGGGCCCCACCTGGCTCCCCACTCCTGACGTCAGGCTTCCCCCTCCCCTCGGCCCACAGCCTCTGTCTCGGATTAACATGAATAAATAGCTCCTGCAAGTGAACTATGAAACTTAACGTAATGAGAGAAGTTGCAAAATCAACCGGAATGTCCAAGCAAATTATAGAAAAAAAACCCGTTAAGCAGTTCTCTCGTGAAAATCGGACAGACATACAGACAGACAGATGTTGAATTTTATATAGAGTGAGATAGAGAGGCTGGCTGTTTGCTAGTTATTTAGAGTTCTAATTTATCTTGGCACAGATAAACAGTTTTATGATACCAAGTCTTTATAGGTGGTACCTGATGTATGAAGTTGTTGTGTTGTTTCTTAAGGTTTAAGCGTAGGATTCTTCTAGCATTGGAGTGCACTCTTTCTCTTTTCTGCATGATCCTTTGTTTGTGGTGTACAGTTCTTTCCTCATTTAGGCCCTTTGATTTGTCTTCTAAAACTTCATAGGTAAAAGCTTTATTCTTTTTGGCACAAGAGTTTAGATGCTGAAGTTCCCTTCTTGAAGTGATGGCTGCTTCTCAGCCTTTAGACTGACTCACTCCAAAAAGAGTGGCTCATAGCTTTGTAGGTTTAGAGTTTTCAGAGGTTTCCAGTTATTTTGGAGCGTGAGAGCAGAGGGGTACCCATGGAGTTACCTTGA
The DNA here is from genome assembly GCA_026402145.1 of Polypterus bichir lapradei. Classification (NCBI taxonomy): domain Eukaryota; kingdom Metazoa; phylum Chordata; class Cladistia; order Polypteriformes; family Polypteridae; genus Polypterus; species Polypterus bichir. The sequence continues at coordinate 32,500,081 of JANRMT010028174.1, read as the reverse complement.
GAGAGCCACGTGATAGAGCCAGACAGCCCGTCACTGCTGGTGCACAGAATTTTAATGGAATCTCTCCTGATTGGATTAAAGTTACTTTCATTGACAAACTCAGCGTGTCCTCATAGGTGAGTTCTTCTGTCCTTGAATTTGCTCTCTTTGTTCTTGCTTGAGTGAACTTCATGCCTTCTGACTCAAGAAGCCTGCAGAGGGGCCTCTGGAAAGATGTCAGTTGTACCCAGATTTACACATTCAGTTGTTATCAGATGAAATCCATGCAATTCCTGGTACAAGATGGAGTTCAGTCACTTAGTTTGGAATGCAAGGTGGGAAAGGTATAGCCGGAGCTGTACTAAATTTGTTTATGTAACAGGCCTGGTGTGCCACTAAAGCCTAGCAAAATAGTCAAAACCCGCTTTATCCTACAAGGGATAACAGTAAAGAGGTTAAAGAGAACTCGATCGACTAGTTTAGAGGAAGGAATATTTCTTTATTCATATATTTTGATTAATTTTGGAGCCTCTACAGTCCCGATTATTCCGTGCAGAAGTCTGGTCGCAAGCACAGTTCTAATGCTAATTTTATTGTTTCATATTTTTGTTAAACTTTGTTTCCTTATAGAAATTAATAAATCAAAACGACAGCTATAAACTTAAAAAATAACACTGGGAACAGGCTGTAAATACTCTAATAATCTGACGTGTCCAGCCCCTCAAAAGAGCATAAGCATTTATAATTTGTGTGCAATTTAAAGCATCGCACGTCTTCAGCTAAAGCATAAAGGTGTGAAAAAATATTCTATATACTATTTTTTTTATAATTTATTATAATATTGTTAATTTAGAAATTGGTTCATTGCTTTCCAGTAGATTTTAGTAAAAAAAAAAAAAATTTCTGAGAAATCTCTGGTTTGGTCTCTTGTGAGTAATTAGCTGCTCTACCTGTTTGAGTGTATTAACAAGGCATGTCACCACAGAGAACATCTTTTCTTCCCCAAAGTGATTACATTACTTCTGCTCTGTTACAGTATTCCCAAGGGAGCATGCCAAGCTGTCAGCTCTTCAGAAACGGTGTAAGTTGCACTGAGTTTCCTAATGACTGCTCTCTAGCACCTTTACCCTCACGAGACCCTGTTAGCCTGACAACGCTTTCCGTTACAAGCAAATCTGAGAGGCGTCTCAGCCAGAGATTAGCTTTTGTTCTCGATGAGAATAATGAAATAAAAAACTATACGACCAGGAACTTGTCGATGACCTGCTTCTCGATAAAAGGTTATAGTACATTAATGACCCTCACTTAATCCACTGATGGATGTGTCCACTTTCCTCAGATACCTACAAACTACCCATGTCTGTAGTTTTTAGTTATACAATGTATCTGAAGGCTTGAATCAATAATTTTCCCTAATATTAGACAGGTTTACATAAAAATATCAGTATGTGTAAGTTAAAATATTATGTTCTCTTACACTAATTTTTTTGTTTTATTAAGATTAAAGTTTAAATTACAATAAGTAAAAAAAAATATTTTTTTGTTATTATTAGTTTTATTAAGAGAACAAAACAATCTATAAAATAAAGCTCACTCCAAACAGTAATAAAGATATTGTACCCAGAAAACTAAACTCTCATCCCGCTTCCGCTAACCGATCTGACAAGAGAGCTCAGTCTGGTGTAGTGCCTCACACCCATTAAGAGAAAAAATAGTGTTTTATTTTACAATTTATGAATTAGCTCTTATCAAACTTGCATATTTTGTTCTTCTGGGAGGCGTCATTGACAGATACATACTCTTCCAGTTACTTTGTAGAATTTGTCTTGTGGTGCAGGGACAACAACCTGTAATTCGGCATCAGCAATATAAAAAGAGCTGGTGGTGGACTACTGGTGTCTAAGTGGAGGATGTGGAAGTGGTGCGGAGCTACAAATAAACAACAAACTGGACTGGTCTGACAACACAGTGGTTCTGTACAAGAAGGGCGAGAGTGGAATGGAGTTGCTAAGGTCTCAGGTATGTTGGTGTGTGCAGCAAGCTGCTGGAAATGTTCTACCAGTCCTTAGTAGCCAATGTGGTGTTCAATACTGTGATCTCATAAGGAATCAATTTGAGCTCAAAAGAAGCACAATGCTTGAACAAATTTATCGGGACAGTCTGCTCCATCACAAGGTGAACCCTGGACACACTGGAAGCTGATGTGGAAAAGAGGATTGTGGCAAAATCAATTGGATTCCATCATGAAAAATCCCCTCCAGGAGGCACAATCTTGGGGCAAATTTAGCCACAGGCTGAGTCCACTATGGTGTGCTAAGAAGCACCTCTGGGGTTTTGTATTGCCCACTGCTATTGGGGAGTTCAGTTTTTACATTTCTGGTTCTGTGTGCATCTGAATTTTCCCTTGGGATTAACAAAGTTTATCTAATCTAATCTAATCTAATCTAAACATTTGCAGAATCATGAAAGAAGAGCCTCTATGCTCTCATTCTAAAATCAAGCACCCTTGCCTGAGTTTTAATGGCTTTCTCACTGATAAAAATGGACCCAAGCAATCAAAAAAGATAAAGGACCACATTTTGTATACGCCATGGCAGCTGTTATGTTTATAGCTGGAACTTTAAATCTGATGAGTATATAAAGTTTACACGCTGCCTTGAGATTGATGCTGTGCCTCCTTAACTGGAACAACTTTATTGTTGTATTGATATGGGAATCGGCTTTTAAAAGGGAAAATTCTCATCTCAGAGTTAATGTGTAGGAGTCTGTGCTGACAGAAAGGGGCACAGCAGGTTCCTTCACAGTGAAACATGGCTGGTAATGGCACTTGCTCCTGGTCAGTACAGTAGATGCAGAATGTATTCAGAGCCCTTCACTTTATGCACACAGATTTCATTTTAAATAGTTTAATTTTATAATAAAATAGTCATTTAATTTTAATAGTAACATTTTTAATTTTAATTTGCTATTTTTGTCCATCAGTCGACACACAATAACCCATAATGGCAATGAAACATTTTCAGAAAAGTTTGCAAGTTTATTAAAAATCAAAAACTGAAATCTCTCATTCCTTGAAGTATTCAGACTGATTCCTAAGTAGTTCCTCTGTGTTCCAAGACCAGTTCAACCTGTTACTAATGTGGACCCCCAAGTACTTGTAGGAGTGGACCACCTCTACATCCACGCCCTGAATTGTTACCGGACACAGAGGCTCTTTGGTACAATGAAAGTCAATAAGCAGTTCCTTGGTTTTGTTGATGTTAAGGTGCAGACAATTCTCTTTGTGCCAAGAAACAAAGTTCTCCCCCTGACTTCTGTCCTCTGTCTTATCCCCCTTATCAATATGCCGAATTATCTGAGAATTTCTACAGGTGACATGACCTGCTATTATATTTATACCCAGAGGTGTACAGAGTGAAGAGAAAAGGAGATAGTCCTTCTCCTTGTGGTGCCCCAGTGTTACTAACATCCATATCAGAACTTGATTGAAGTCCACCTTGGAGCAAATGGAATGGGTCAGGCATTATTTAGAAAGGTACACACCACTGTATATGAGGTCCTACAATTCACACTACATTAAAAAAAAAAAAAAACATGAAATCCAAGGAACTCGCTGTAGACCTTCATGATCAAATTGTGATGAGGCATATGATCAGGGCAAGGGGATGATAACATATCTAAAGCTTTACATGTTACCAGGGGCACGGTGGCCTCCATAACTGTGAAATGGAAGTTTGGAACCACCAAGACTCTTACTAGAGTTGGCTGCCTAAAAAAACTGAAAAATCAGGCAAGAAGGGTCTTGGTCAGGAAGGTGACCAAGAACCCAATGATCAGTCAAACAGAGCTTCAGGAGTTCTCTGTTGAAATTGGAGAACATGTGGGAAGGACAACCATTATAGCAGCACTCAATCCATCAGGTGTTTATGACATAGTAGATAATAACAGTTTGTAATAGGCTTGTTAGAAGCCACTTTTGAGTGGAGTTGGCCAAATGGCTCTGAGAGCATGAGGAAAATGATTCTCAGACATAATGAGATAAAAAGTGAAGACTTTGGGCAGAACTTCAAGCATTATGTTCTGACGAAGACCACATGGTGCAACTCTACACCAGCCTAATTCAATCCCTATCGTGAAGCCTGGTGATGGCAGCATCATAATATGTGGTGCTCCTCACCCCCATAGACTGGAAGGTTGGTCAGAATTGAGAGAAGGATGAATGCTTGCAGCCATATACAGAGAGGTCCTTGAAGAACACCTGTCCCACAATGCAAAACATCTCACACTGGGGTAACGATTCACCTTTCAGCATGACAATGTCTCAAAGCATATAATGAAAGCCCAGAAATGGCTTCAGGACAAGCCTCTGACTGTCTTGAGTAGTCTCAGACAAAGCACTGAAAAAACCTCATAAAACAACTGTGGAGAGACCTTAAGATGGCAGTTTATAGATGCTGCTCATTCAATTTAGTCGAGCTTGAGAAGTCCCGCCAGGAAGAATGGGATAAACTGCTTTAATCTCTGGGGGTAAAATTTATAGAGACCTACAATGAAGACTCAAAGCTGGAGTTGCTACCAAAGGGGCTTCTACGAAGTCCTGAAGTAAGACTCTAAATACTTATATCAATTAGAGATTTCAGTTTTTGATTTTTAATACATTTCCAAACCTTTCTGAAAAAATATTTATAATTTTTCATTGTGGGTTATTGAGTGTCAATTGATAGGAACAAATGACAAATTTATCCTTTTAAAATAAATTTTACAACACAGTGTGTAGAACGTCTGAATAATTTCTGAATGCTCTGTGTATATATAACAAGATAAACACACTTTTATTAAATTACTTTTTCACAATAATAACTAACAATATAACTATATGTTTAAATGCTGTATGTCTGCACGTGTCTTGAAAAATATGGAAAACCTTTTGAAAGCAATGCAAAGATAAATGTTTGCTACGTAAACATAGGCCAGATATAGCTATATTATAAGATTATACTAATTTATCCTATTTATTCTATATTACAATATAATTATATCTGCTGAACCATAGCAAGCTAAATGTAAAAAAAAAATGGTAATTATAATGCAGTTTCTCCCCCAAAATTAAAATTGTTTGGATGCTTATGTTGTGGGGTCCTTTTCAACAACACTTCCTACATTGCAAAAATCAATTCTTGGACATGAAAGTAGAGAAGTGGAATACACGTGATCCATTACTGGCTAACAAACAGGAATGATCCATCACTTAAGATTTTTTATTGTTTCAGTTTTAAGAAGGTATAAGACTTTACTTTCCCACTAAGTTATGGCAGGTGTGTTAGAATTCTTTTGGTTAAGTAAAATGATTCTTCATGCCAACAAATGCAGTGTAAGATATCAGAAAAATGTTTTCTTTGCCTAATGCAATTCCATTTGGTGTTACTCCAGATATTGCTGATACACATTTTAAAAGTGATTTTAGGATCCACGGCAATCTGATGGATGTGTAAATATTGTATCCAAATATTTTACAACAGCAGCAACAACATTTATTTATATAGCACATTTTCATACAAAAAATGTAGATCAAAGTGCTTTATATAATGAAGAATAGAAAAATAAAATACATTAATTAACATAGAATAAGAGTAAAGTCCGATGGCCAGGGAGGACAGAAAAAACAAACAAAAAAAAAAAACTCCAGATGGCTGGAGAAAAAAAATAAAATCTGCAGGGATTCCAGACCATGAGACAGCCCAGTCCCCTCTGGGACAAAGATAGTCTGAGTGTTGTGCTGTCCCAAAATGTATGACTTAGCGAAACTGGCACTACATAAATCATTCTTAAACATCAGTATTTGAAATTACAGTAAATGGTATTCAACATGGGCGGCACGGTGGCGCAGTGGGTAGCACTGCTGCCTCGCAGTTAAGAGACCCGATTTCGCCTCCCGGGTCCTCCCTGCGTGGAGTTTGCATGTTCTCCCTGTGTCTGTGTGGGTTTCCTCTGGGTACTCCGGTTTCCTCCCACAGTCCAAAGACATGCAGGTTAGGTGCATTGACGATCCTAAATTGTCCCTAGTGTGTGCTTGGTGTGTGTTTGGGTGCTCTGGGGTGGGCTGGCATCCTGCCCAGGGTTTGTTTCCTGCCTTGTGCCCTGTGTTGGCCAGGATTGGCTCCAGCAGATCCTTGTGACCCTGTAGTTAGGATATAGCGGGTTGGATAATGGATGGATGGATGGATGGTATTCAACATCAACACCTTATGTCAACTCCATATTGTGATTTTTTTCTTTTTTTGTAATCTCTGTTGTTTTTGAATTATTATTTTACATGTGGTTTTGTCTTTGAATCATTTTTGTATTTAACATTATTTTGTTTAAATATGTATGCATTATGTGTACAAATGTTTTTAGGTATTGTCCTTGTGTCCTGTGGATGGACCCCCCCCCCCCAAGAGGCGTGTCCGCCATGATGTCATTGCTGAAGGCTCGCCCTTCAGCTTCTTTATTCTGGCAAGGAACTTTATTGTAAGTATTGTTCGGGTTTCTGGATTCTGATTATTTGTTTGCTCTGTCTTTGGATTCTGCGTCTAGATTTCAGAGTTGACATATCCACAATCTAAAGACATGCAGGTTAGGTGCATTGGTGATCCTAAATTGTACCTAGTGTGTGCTTGTTGTGTGGGTGTGTGTTTGTGTGCCCTGCGGTGGGCTGGCACCCTGCCCGGGATTTGTTCCTGCCTCGCGCACTGTGTTGACTGGGATTGACTCCAGCAGAACCCCGTGACTCTGTGTTAGGATATAGCGGGTTAGAGCTGCTGACTGACATATTCGCTTTGTTTTTCTTATTTAGACAAATCCTTTCTGATTAATTTTTACATTCTTTTTCCCTGTCTTACCAGTTTTTGTTCCTCATACTTAATACACTATTTCAATTAAGGGACTTTGTTTCATTCTATTCTAAGTGGCCTCTCCTTTCTTTCCTGAAGGACATTTTTATGTTTATCTTTTATTAATGTATTTTTTTTTGGAAATTTTTGTACTTTAAAAGCCTGGGCCCCATGTTGCGCACATGAAGGCCAGAAAGTCTACCATTTGGATTTAGGGCCAGGCTGCTGGGTTGTGGCCTGATTCTGAGGCTCAGACTTAGAGTTGTCCTGGTCAGGACTCTGAGGTTTGGAGACCTGGGCCTCTTTAACAATTTTTTTGATGCTGTATCACAACACACATGAACAAAAGGTCCTTGTAAGAAAATTCCTTCAGTTTTTTAAAAATTCTAAAGAAAATCTCAAACAGATGTAGATGCCTTCTGTTTTTGAAGGACAGTAATACATTCTTGCAATGTACTGAAAAAGATTTTAACCATTATCCGTAGGGAAAATTACATTGTTTTTCTTCTTGTTTGGGATATAACAGATCACTTTGCATTAGAATTATTGAAGCTGAATTAAAGTTATTCTAATTGAGGGGGAAGTTGGTCTCGTCCGATGCGAGAGATGGACATCTGAAGTGGAGCTCTGCTAGCAGCGGTGTTATTTTTCATATTATTTGCTTATTATCCTGAGATATCCTGTATTTATTCAACCCAAGAGGGACTGCTACAGTATATGTAAGCACATATAAACATGGCCAACAAAAAAGGGGCTCCAAAAGAATCAAAAACTAAAGCTACATCCAAGCTAAGATCAGCAAGCCCTAGTTCAAGATACGGCCTTTCAGAGACAGACCTGGATCAGATGGGCGAAAGTACAGACTCCTCGGGACCACGGTCCGCTACATCGTCGCTGGCTGAGAGCGAAAAGGGGAGCGGAGGTACGATCATGAGTGCAGATCTCAATAGCTCGCCGATCGGAGAAGATCACCTGAAACTGGAAAAGGCCTTGAACTCCGCGGCTTCAATTACTCCACGCGAGCCGGGAGCAGTGGGAACACCGGCTACAGTAGAGCCTGCTGCTTCATATACGGTACAAGAAAGCACAATTGAAATGTCTACACTGCAGGTGATGTTCGCTGAGCTCACGCAAGATATAAAGAAAAGCGAGAAGGCTAATGAGAAAGCAAAGGTAAAAGCAAATGAAAAGCTGAGACAGGAGGTGAGACAGGAGTTGAAACAGGCAAATAATTGGCTGTGACAGGAATTGCAATTTGAGCTGCGACAAGTGCTGGGTAATATTGAGGAGCACATTCAGGAAAACTCGGTTAAACTGAGCACGCTTACTGATCAATTGGAGGATCTCAAGGAGACATTCACGACTCGGATTGAAATAGCCGAAAATTTAGCTGCCAGTGCCGAGGAAAAAGCAGTAAATGTCATCTCCAAATACAAAAAACTCGGAGACAGACTGGCTGCTTTGGAAGATGGAAGCAGAAGGTATAATGTCAGAATTGAAGGTCTGCCTGAGAATCGAGAAAGTCCAAACCCAGTGAAATTCGCAGCTGAACTTTTTTCTAAAATAATCGGGAACGACTTTAAAGCAGAATCTGAGATAGCAGCGGCTTACTGTGTACGCGGATCAAACACTGTTAGACCCAGATCTTTTATAATTCGCTTTGAAAGATTATCATTTAAGCTAGAGGTGATGGCACTCCTCAGAAACAAGCAAGATATTATATATGAAAATAACCACATTCATATCTTCCCTGACTTCTCTCCAGCAACAGCTACTAAACACGCAGCCTTCTACAACATTAAACAGCGGTTATGGCAAGCTAGCGTCAAATATAGCCTCTTGTATCCGGCAAAACTGAAAGTGGAATTGCAGGGTCAATTCTATGTCTTCGCTAGCAAGGAAGAAGCAGAAAAGGAATTAAGAAAGCTGATCCCGGGACTATTCTGATACATAATAGTGAGTCATAGCGTTAATGATATAGCAAGGATTAATAACTGATCTATTTGTTTAAAATACAGGTTTCTATCACTATATATTCTCATTATTACTTAGTATTACTAGGGTGCTATTTGTTTATGTTTTATTGTGCTTAATTACTTTTTCTTTTTTTTGCCTTTTTTTTCATTTTATTAGCTAATTATCTCATCTTTACCCTAAACGAGACCGTTCAACATCATACCCTTGGTTTATTGTTATTGCTATTATCGCATTAAGACTTATAATGCTTATTCTGCATACATTTTTAACACCATCCCCCGGGTTTATTATCTGGGTGTATTATCTTAATGCACTAAGATTGCTGAAGACTATATATATATTTTAAGTGCAAAATTTTTTTTTTTTTTAGACTATATTGGTAATAGATATCTCTATCTTTTAACCCTAAAACGCCACTGAGTTGGGGCTTGTTTTGCTTTGGACGTGCTCTGTCTCTGGGTCCTCTATGTCAGAGGACTGGGACTGTGTGAAGTGGGCTCTAGCCTCACTTGGGGAGGCAAAAAGGGAGGGTGGGGGGTTAAGGGGGGGAGAGAAGGAGAGCAGGCTTGATCTATACCTAATCTATCCTCTTAATCTTTATAATTATAACTACCAACGTAATAATAAGCTGCATGGAAATAGGAAATTAAGGCCGAAGCTGTCTCACTTCCAGTTAAGACTATAAAATGACATCAAAAACTCAGAATCCATGTCTCCATGATGGGACAGTTAACTTCGTGAGCTGGAATGTTAAAGGCCTAAATCACGAATTAAAGAGAAAGAAAGTACTCTCTCACCTAACAGGTCTAAACGCTAAAATAGTATTTTTACAGGAGACCCACTTACTAAGCAAGGATCAGTTCCGGCTGCAAAAAGACTGGACTGGCCAAATGTTCCATTCTAGTTATACAAATAAAACTAGAGGTGTGGGAATTCTCATACATAGAACAGTACCATTTGTAGCATCAGATGTAGTATTGGATCCTGAAGGGAGATATGTAATGGTCATGGGAGACTTATCTAACTGTAAAATGATCATGATAAATGTTTATGCACCTAATGTTGATGATAAGGAATTTATACAAAATTTATTTGCATCCATTCCCAATCTGAACACTCATAAAGTTATAATGGCTGGGGACTTTGTGTTCTAAATCCCTCTTCCACAGGGGAAACGGCATCTAACACCGCAAAGATAATTACAAAGTTTATAATTGATCACAACTTATCAGACCTCTGGAGGTTTTTAAACCCAAATTCAAGAACATATTCTTTCTACTCACCAGTACATCATTGCTACTCACGGATTGATTACTTCTTAATAGACAATAACTTCTTGCCTATCATAAAATCTTGCAAATACGATGCTATTGTTATTTCTGACCTTTCACCTTTGGTCTTGGAGCTAAAATTACTAAGCCCCATACACTCACCCCGCAGATGGCGCCTCAACCCGCTTCTATTAGCTGACGAGAATTGTACGGAATTTATATCCAAACAAATCAAATTCTTTCTAGAGACAAATACATCCCGCGAGATCTCTGCAGGAATACTCTGGGAAACTCTCAGGGCCTTCTTAAGAGGACAGATTATTTCATATCTTTCCCACAGAAATAAATCTGAAGCCAAGAAAGTAGCAGAAATAAAAAGCAAAATTACCAGAATAGATGAAGAACACGCCAGACTACCAAGCGAGACTCTACATAGGAAAAGGCAAGCTCTAGATTCAGAATTAAACCTCTTGACAACTAAAGAAACTGAGCAACTAATCCAGAAATCCAGACATCATTACTATGAACATGGAGAGAAAGCTAAGAAGCTTTTAGCTCAACAAATTCACAAACAAGAAGTGCGCAACGCAATCTCAGTAATTACCAACGCGAACTAAAATTACAAAAATATAATGGACACTTTCAGAGACTACTATAAATCCCTATATACTACTGAGTTTTAAGACGACAATACACAATCTAATGCATTTCTGGATACATTACAGATACCACAAATAGACACTTTTAGTGAGGAGGAACTTGATAAACCTCTGCTGTTATGAGAATTACTGGATGCTATAAAGTCACTACAAGGCGGGAAAGCAGCAGGCCCTGATGGCTACCATGCAGAATTCTACAAGAAATTCTCCGCTCAGCTAGCTCCCCTCCTATTAGCAACATTTACAGAAGCCAGAGATAACCAATCTCTTCCTCAAACCTTTCACCAAGCACTAATCACCATTTTCCAAAACAAATTAAGGACTTATTACAATGTGCATCATACAGACCAATTTCACTTCTGAATAACGACGTTAAAATACTCTCTAAAATCATAGCTAGAAGGATAGAGAAAGTGCTCCCCTAGGTAATATCACAAGACCAAACTGGATTTATTAGGGGCCGACACTTATCTTCAAATCTTCGATGCCTGTTTAATGTAATATACTCACCAACTAAATCAAACACCCCAGAAATATTATTATCACTGGATGCAGAAAAAGCATTCGACATGATTGAATGGAAATACCTTTTTACTACATTGGAGAAGTTTGGGTTTGGCCCGAACATCTGTGCATGGATTAAATTACTGCATACTAACCCAGAAGCTTCAGTTTGCATCAACAACATTTGCTCAGACTACTATAAACTAGAACGTGGTACTAGACAAGGATGCCCCTTGTCACCGCTGCTGTTTGCAATTGCCATTGAACCACTTGCAATACATTGTCGAAATACTGATCAGATAAAGGGGATTAGCAGAGAAGGACTGGAACAGAAAATTTCATTATATGCAGATGATATGGTACTGTATATATCGGATCCAGAAAATTCTATACCTGCAGTCTTAGCAGCACTCACAGAATTTCAAAAGCTCTCTGGTCTCAGAATTAATCTGAATAAAAGTGTACTCTTTTTAGTGAATTCTCAAGCATATAATATTAGATTAGATACCCTACCTTTTATCATTGCAGAACAGTTTAAATACCTAGGGGTAAACATCACAAGTAAACATAAAGCTCTATATCAACAAAATTTCGCCGTCTGCATGGAAAAAATTAAACAAGACTTGCATAGATGGTCAACCCTTCATCTCACACTAGCTGGAAGAATTAACACTGTTAAGATGAATATTCTTCCTAAGCTCCTTTTTTATTTCAAAACATTCCAATACACATTAATAAATCATTCTTTAGGCAATTAGATTCAACAATAACCTCATTTATTTGGAATTCAAAACATCCACGCATCAAAAGAGCGACCCTACAAAGACAAAAGGCAGAAGGCAGCATGGCTCTACCTAACTTCCAGTTTTATTACTGGGCAGCAAATATACAGGCGATAAGAACCTGGACACAAATAGAAGAACATACACA
>JANRMT010028174.1:32436148-32482889 GCA_026402145.1 Polypterus bichir lapradei | reverse complement strand
ATATATATATATATATATATATATATATATATATATATATATATATATATATATAGAGAGAGAGAGAGAGAGAGAGAGAGAGAGAGATCTGCAGAGCAGGAGTTCTCACTTTATGTATCCATTTACATATCATGCCAAAGCAAAAGCTGTAGGTGTAACAGATTAAATGAAATGATCTGAGTTTCAACAGCACTTCGATGTTAGCAGCACCAGTCTATCATAATAGATGGTTAAAGTCTCTCTTCTCTATTCTCAGGTGGGCAGCCCCTGCAGTGAAGTAGTTACATTGTGCTTAACTGCTATCTGTCTCCCGACTCCCAGAGGAGTGTCCCACCCCCTCTGTAGCAATCTCTCATCTGAGGTTTTGTACGACCACCCCTTCGACAGCTGTTTAACAGCAGCAGCACTTTAACTTCCTTGCGAGGCGAAGGCTCCATCTTGCATCGTTTTGGAGATGAACTGTGGTTGAGAGTCCAGTCAGCTGCCCATGAGCCTAGCATGTGGCTCGTACACCCTTGCTTTAACCTTAAAACATGTTTGATATAATTAAGCATAATAAAAACTAGCAATAATTGTAGGAAGGAAATGCAGTTCTAGTCTGGCAGAAAAAATATACCATCATCACCACACTTTGCTGTTGGATCCAAATATGTTGACTATACAATGGATTCAGAAAGCATTCAGACCCTTTCACATTCTGTCATGCAGCATTTTGCTAAAATCATGTAAATGCAATAACCAAGATTGACAAAGCAAAATTTTTTGCAATCTCTCTATTATAAAGGGAAATCCTGGGACGAGACCTTCTTGGAGATAATTTTAACTCCCATGAGAGATAATTTCAGGTCATGCGAGATGAGACTTTTTGCCAAGAGATTTTGACAAGTCTCGCCCTCCTCTCAAACATTTACAACAATGTCCACGGTTCAATCGTCATTCGTGTGAATGCTATTGTCAGACATACTTTCTGCACAATCAGCTCCAAGCAGGGTCGGAAATAAAAGACAAAGAGTAGAAGTGTTTCCTTTAGAAGCAAAAACTCCCTTGTTGGAATAAGTTCTTTTAAATTGCGGCATTTTAAGTAACCAGAAACTTTATAGATATAATGTAAAAGGTGATATCTTTCCCATAGTGATACGGCGGTACAAAAATCACATAAGAGAATTATAACTTATCTTTCTTTAATGACAATTTATGTGGCATAACAGACGAAAGGAAGCCATAGCAAGACAATATTAAGGTAAGATCTTGATCTATAGAGTCTGCCATTTTTCGTCACTGCGCTGAAAGGATTTTCCGGATGGATGACATCATCCATCCATAGGCTTCAAAGGGTTTGGCCGTCGTCAAGCCATTTTATACTGGCTGCTCCATGTGCTGGTCGTCTCTGGTCTCCAAACAAGGACAGTAAAGGACGCAACCCCACCTCCAAAAATACAAGAATAGCACAATGCCTACACTGCAGCTGTTCATTCTTCAAACTGCTAAAGTAATGGTTTTCTAAATGCAGGCAGATTTGCCCCGTGTGCCAAATTTTGCCTGCACATGTAAATGAATCCTTTAAAAGTGTTTTACAGAGACAGTGGCATTAACCTTAATATTATAGCAAATGTATTATAACAAACCACCCTTTGTCACTGGATCTGTGACAAAACAATCTTATCTACAAAGCAAAAGGTACTCGATCCCCGTCACAGTGTAGACATTTCAAGAACGTTTCTGGAAATGTGAAGTGTAGTGCCACTATAGCTCCTGTTTCATTTATCTAATATACCAGTGTAAATATTAACAATGATAAGTTACAGTACATTTGGACAAACAGCTACATTTAACACTAAATAGTGATCATTATATCTAACCAGTGGTGTAGGTGGAGATTTTCCTGTTATTTTCCTGTTATGTCTTACATAGTCAGTGTTGTATCTAAATATTACTGAATCCATGCAGTGGGTATCATAGTCTCAGATTATATTATAATTTTATATAGCATCTTGATGGATTTTACTATTCTTTGCCACTCATAACATTTCTAACTTCAGTATGTTGCTATATGTGCCCCACCCTTTGGTGTCTGATCCCTTTATGAGTTACAATAGATTATTAATTGTTCTTAACTAGTATTATTGCATAATTGTTGTTCACTATCTTTTATCCTCCCTAACTTCACTATCAGATGTTCTATTCCCTTTCAATTTACAATTCAACATCATTGGTAAATCATGCATATCCTCATACCTTTGATCCCCTCTTATAATATTTTCAAGTATATTCCTAAGCTTTCTATTTATGCCTTGTCCAACCCAGTGGTTTGTTGACAAAGTCTTTTGTTTGGTGGCTTTGCAGATCCTTCTGAACAGATGTGTGACTGCTTCAGGACACTAAAATCTTTGCCATTACTGGAACAGAAAATTAAACAGTCCTATTGCCATTAGAGAGCTCATGAAATGCACACATGCTGACTGTCCATTTTTAGTTGAGGAGCACTTCACTCTAGGCTTGCACTGGATACAGCAATCATTCATGGGAGCCCTTCGCATTTAACAGCTGTCATCTCCCTATGGTGGCATTTCACAGCCTGTTTCTGTTAAAGTCCATAAAACTTGTTTCTGCAGCAAAATGTCTGCACATACTGTATCATGGCATCAGATTTGCTTAGCTGGACTTACAATCTTTCTTTGATTCTGCACCCCTTCCAGAGTGGAAGAAGACAAAGTAGAACGTCGTAAAGAGGTTCAAAAACATTGGCGCGATACACATGCAGAGCAGGCTAGAGATTATGAAAGTACTAAAATTCGAAAGTCTCAAAAAACTGATAGTAAAGATCATATTAGCGCTAACAAATGGAAATTATTACTCGGTGAAATAACAGAACAGCGAAAAGAGATCGAATATATGGACAAAGGTGATATGACAGAAGTATGTAGTTATTGTTCGGCTTTAAACTTTAATTCACGTGGTCATGATTTCTCTGGCAATCAGCAGCTACCCTTTAAAACACAAGTAGATCCGATCACTCTCTCAAAAATGTCAAACGTTACTCCTTAACAATCTCTAGATGATAATGCATGCTGTACAAACAGGTATCACTTGCTAAGCAGAAGCAAGGTATGCTCAAACACATGTTGAAAGGTAGACCTATTCGACTGGAGACACGTGAGTGAAGAGGGCCCTGCCCGCCCCAAGCCTAGCCCGCGGCCTGAGAGAGTTCAGATTCACATAAATAAATCACTACTGCAAGTGAAATATGATACGAGTAGTTGCAAAATCAACCGGAATGTTCAAGCAAATTGTAGAAAAAAAAAGATCTAAATCTGTTAAGTAGTTCTCTCATGAAAAGCGGACAGATATACATACGGACAGACATTGGATTATATATATATATATATATATATATATATATATATATATATATATATATACACATATATACACATATATATTGTGAGACTTACCCGGACACCACCAGTCGGAAACCACATATTTATAAAATGCACACGTTTAATTTTCATAAATAAACACCAGGTTCACAATCCCGAACAACACACAATGCATACAGCAATTACAGTAAATCACCACAATTTGACCTCTCTATCATAGTGCTTGGCCTCCTTTCTCTCCTCCTGGGATCTTTGTCCTACTCCCAATCCCAACTCTGGCTCTCCAACTGTAAGGAGGCGGTGCCTTTTATTCCTGCCAGGATGTGAACTTTGCACAGAAAGCACTCCGGGCATCCCTGCCTGGTGTGGTAGAAGTGACAGTTCCCCGGGTCCAACGAGGCTTAAGGCGCCCCCTGGCGGTGGTCACGGTTCCCAACAGGCCAGAACCTCTTTGTCCCTTCCCATGGTCCTCTCTTTGTCCAGGGCAGTTGCCCCCTCGTGACCCGGAAGCTATTAATTTCCCTTTCTGGTCCCCCCAGGCATCCCAGTTAGGTAATGACCCTGGCAATCTGCCACTAATATATATATATATATATATATGTATATATATTATTCATTAAAAACATGCCTGTTATTGTGTAGACCTCCACCAAAACAGCTCTGACCCATTAAGGCATGGACTCCACAAAACCTCTGAAGATGTCCTGTGGTATCTTGCACCAAGAGCAGCCGATCCTTCAAAAATATAAAAGTTGTGAGTTGGGGCCTCCATGAATTGGACTTGTTTATCAAGCACATTCCACACATAGTCAATCATATTGAGATCTGGGGAATTTGGAGCCCACGTCAACACCATTCTTAAGTTCCTCAAACCATTCCTCAACAGTTGCTGGTTGCATTATCCTGCTGAAAGAGGCAATTGCCATCAGGGAATACTTTTACCATGTAGGGGTGTAGATGGTCTGCAGCGATCTTTTGGTTGGTGGTACATGTCAAAGTAACATCCACATGAATGCCAGGACCTAAGGATTCCCAGCAGACTATTGGCAAGAGTATCACACTGCCTGCACTGGCTTCCCATAGTGCATCCTGCTTCAATCTGTTCCCCAGGTAAACAACACACATGCACATGGCTGTCCATATCATCTAAAAGAAAACATGATTCACTAGGCCACCTTCTTCCAATGTCCCATGGTCCAGTTCTGATACATACCGTCCCATTGTAGGCGGTTTTGGCAGTGGACAAGGGTCAGCATGGGCACTCTGTTCAGTGTATGGCTACTATATAAACAAAATGTAATATTATTGTGATGCACTGTGTGTTCTGATGCCTTTCTTTCATGGTGATTATTATGTTTTTCAGCAATTTGTGCTCCAGGAACTCTTTAGACAGGATAGCCTTCACTCCCCATTCATATCAATTATCCTTTTTTTCACCCATGATCCACTTTTGGTAGATACTAACCACTGCATACTCAGAACACTGCACAAGACTTGCCATTTTGGAGATGCTCTGACCCAGTCATCTGGCTGTCACTATTTGTCCTCATCAAAGTCACTCAGATCCTTATGCTTGCCTGTTTTTCCTGCTTCCAACACCATCTTCAAGAACTGACAGTTCACTTGCTACCTAATATATCCCACCCCTTGACAGGTGCCATTGTAAGGAGATAATTAATCTTATTTACTACACCTGTCAGTGGTTTGAATGTTGTATCTGTTTGGTGTAAGTGCGCAGTATATATACAGTACAGTATATATAGATATAGATATTACAAATTAAATTTATGTAAACTTAGAGTTGTATAAGAAGACTAGTATTCCTGTTAATTTATTTGGAGTACCCCAAGCCACTTCCTGGCACTATGTAACTCTGATACAGTGTGCTATCACCTGAAGGACCATGCCTAGCCGTCACCAGTGTATTTCTATCATACTAGGAAAATTCAGAAATACCTGAGACCTCAAGGAGGAACTACAGTTGTATGGCCTTGGGTTTCATTACATTGTCTGGGACACCAGAAATTATTCCCAATGGTTACATAAAATTAGTTTAGGGTTAATGCATAAAAATCCCTTCTGGTCCTAAGACTGAAAAACTTACAGTTAGAAAAAATCTGGGAAAAAATTCATTTGGCGGGAAGAAAAGTGTCCAGACTAAAGAGTGAATGAGGGAGTGTTGGAGTGGCTGATGGGAGAGTATAAGGTACTTGGCCGGTTAAGTGAACAGGCACTCCATTGGCCAGGTAGGAACACATGTTCTCTATGGTTGCACTCAGAGTGGCATTTTGACGATTATTTTGCTTGTTTTTGGTTGCACTCAGAGTGGCATTTTGACGATTATTTTGCTTGTTTTGTGTTGTTAATGTTGTTTACACCCTTGTTCATTCATCCATCCCTTTTGTTAGAATAACGCTTCCCTCTTTATAGTCAGGCAATGTTTTTTGCAAGTAAATCATTTAGCATTTACTTTCTTTTTAAATCTTTCCTGAGAATTTCTTGTGTTTTTGTAAATGTTTATTGCAGTTTTCCATGAGACTGAATCTCTGCAAATTGTTTTCTTGCAAAAATACGACTTAGTTTAGGAGCGTTTAATCTCCTTTGCAGAAATCTAGCAGTTTATGCTCACTCTGAGTTTGAGAAGCAAATGCCATTTTGTCAGTGAGGAGGATTAAATGTAAATCAGTTCTCGCTCAGAAACAGCCAGGAAATCAGTCTGGTTTGTTATATTTTATCTGTTTGCCTGGGAACTGCTAATTAACTTTTTTATTGTGAAAAGATAGCTGTTCTTTCTTTAGATGGAGTCCTGCTGTTTGACTTTACACACAATTAAAGGGTTGGTAAAAGAAGATGGTGTCATTTTACAACACTGACATTTGCACTCTCATGCATTCTTGGGATTCTTGCTAGAAATGTATTTTGTGTGTAAATAGTGATAGATATTAAATCTTGCCATTAATATATTCCAGAAATCAAATATTTCATTTGAAATTTTAAACTAAAATATATACTTTTGTGTCTTTCAGGTTTCTGACCACCATTTTTCTTGATTCACATTTTCTCATTTCTAAAAAATCAGCTTGGCTTAATGGAAATGAATCCAATCTGTCCACCTTTTGTGGAACTGTGTTAATTCTGATGTGGACTGCAGAAAGAAATGATTTGTTCCATGAAAAACCAATATGTTGATACAGTGTGCTTTTATCACACATTATATCACAATTCTTTACACTGCCTGTACTTTGAAGGAGAGCAGAACTAGAATCACAGAAGTGTTCATGTTCTAATACACTAGAAACAATATTCATCTATTTTCTAACCCATACAATTTATAGTCACAGAGTAACTGGAATATACAAGAACAGGTTAAAATTAAGTTAAAATTAAAACATAAATTAAAATGTGAGAACCAACGTTAGACAGGCCACCAGGCAGGTATTTTTCATATGTTGATTACTTGTTTAGCCGGATGTAATTGTTGACGATTTGGCATGATCCTGGATCTGTCGGATTTTCGAAACTCTTGCTGGATGTGTTGTCATAGCAGCACATCCAAATCCTCAAACCTGTTCGGAGCAGGTTTGTTCTATGTAAACACTTACACACATTATTACACGCTTAATCAGGGTCCATGCATGGAATTCATTCAGTCATGGCTTCGCTGTTCATGAATGAGCAACCAATTGATATCGGTGCGCAAATTATAAGAAGAGAATTTCATATAGAGAGGGTTTTGCGCGATCAGCAAGATCCTTTATTGCTCCCAAGAGAAATTCTTTTTGAAAGATACCGCTTTAGCCGTGGGTGGAATGTTGTACCTCAAAGATTTATAAGCACCTTATATTCGAAGTCAAACTAGGCGAAGTCAGGCTCTCACAACCACACAGACAGTATGCATTGCTTTGAGGTTTTTTGGAAGCGGCACATTTTTATATATTGTAGGTGATGTGGAAAATCTTTCTAAAAGTTCAGTTTGCCAGGCAATTCGTAAAGTCTGTTTGGCTCTGAAATATTTCCTTCAGGTTTTCATAGTGTTTCCTGGACACCTGCGTGTGCAGACAATAAAAGAGGCATTTCATGGCATTGCAGGTAGGTAATACGCAGGCAAAAACACCCACAGTTCCATAAAGAATCTCACAATCAGCCTAACTTTCTCATTACCCAGGATTTCCAAATATGATTGGGACTGATCAGAGTGGAGTTTGATCAAACATTATTTGGAAAATTTACCTCTCCTCCTGATGAATAATCAGACACAGTGTCTTCTTCAAATATTTGACCTTGGTCAATATCTTGTTGGTCAGACACAAGTTCTAGGGATATGACATTCTCTGCAACTGATCCAACAAAAAAAGAGGGCTATATGGAACATACCTATGGTACACATTGAGGACAAATATATGCAATGACCATCCTTTACCTGAAATAAAGTGACCACTGCATCCTGCCACTGGTTCTGAGGAGGAGCTTCCCACTGGAATGCCCTCAGAAACAGAGCGATGGGCATTTTGCTGGAGAGCCAACTCTTCTGCAGGGGTTAGGTCTAGACCACGTGGACCTCCACCTGTTTTTTGCTTGTCTGCCTTCTTATTAGCTTTAAAATTAATGTTTTTATATTATATATGATTCTTTATGTCAACAATTCTTTAAATAGTTATATTTCAATATTTACCAGTTTGAAGTATATTCCTGTACTTCACTTTCACTGTTCCCATGTTCTCCTTGTGCTCATATTTGATCTGGAATTATGACAACTTAAATAATAATTAATCTGACACATAGGAAATGAAACGCTGCATTCAGTAAGTACAATGCACACTACTTAGCGTTTTATTTGTCGGCCACTTTTTGCCATCCGTCTTTTCTGGTTTGGACTGCTTTTGCAGTGTTACCCCTTGTGCATATTAGATCTTGAAATTCTTCATATCCTTCAAGTAAAAGGTCCTGCTCTGCTTGTGTGAAAAAATGCGCCCGTTCTTTCGTCATTTTGTTGCAGCCTATCAAAGACTTGCTGATCATGTTTTCTAGACTCAGTATATATGGGCTTTTCAATCAACGCGGGCGCGTGCAGTCATCTCAGATGATTAGATCCAGCTAGACTAATCTACTACATGGCTGTGTTTGAAAAACCGACTTATCCTGGATGGGTTTCACCAGAATTAACTCATCCAAGACGAGGCATCTGATCTCGGATGATTTAAGCGACATATGGAAAATACCCCCCAGAACTTCTCAGGATGCATTTACACTCATACACACATTTCACTGGGCCATTTAGATCTGTCGATCAACACAATGTGGGAGAAAAAGAAGAGTGCCAGGAGAAAAACCATTCAGATGGGGATATAGTAACCAGCCTGGGTTTTTAAATTAGTCACAAGGAGCATAGAGGCAGCAGCGACCTTTACACCACAATGCCAATCAACTTCAAACCGGATTTGAGAATTTATGCACACTTGGGAAATCTCTAGAAAATGGAGAGTGATCGGGTAACTATAGGCCAGTAAGCTTAATGCACTTCACAGGTAAATTAATGGAAGGAATCATTAAAGGATAAGTTTAGCATTCATGTCAAAGTTATTACTTCATAAACGAGTTATATATACATTTGTCACCCAAAATTGTGTTCTAAAGTTAAGTGTTTTTTATAAATTAAAAAAAAATCTTTCCTTCTCTGGTACTTAACAATAGAGGTGAATGGGGCCTCTCCTCGAAATAAAAGCCTAAAAACTTTCCAATGAAGTGACAAAGCTTTCAGTACAACTGATCATGTCTTCCGTGTTTCCAACGTATGTTTGTGACAACAAAATGGATTTGCAAATACTGTATATACTCGTGGATAAGTTCTCCCGCGGATACGTCAGGACATGATTTTACCTCGTATAATTTCTAATATTTTATAATGTCAGTCATAGAAGTCGAATGCGGGAAACTCACGCTATTGGTCTAAGAAATTATGATATGCTAACGCCCACCTGAGAGAGTAACCACGGAGCATACTGCCTTTTTTTTCTATGTATTGTAATACCCAAATTATTCTGAAGCGACGTTTATACTGACTTGTGTTTTTTGTATCTCACACCCTCATACGCTGTTATTGTAAGAGCATCTCTTATCCACGATCGAGCATTCGATCAGAAGAAAATATGAAGCTGGTTTTAAATTAAACGTTGTTGAAGTAGCAAAAGAAATTGGTAACTGCGCTGCTGCAACAAAATTTGTTGTATCTGAGAAACTGATACGAGATCGGCGGAGGCAAGAAGATTTAAAAATAAAAAATTAAGTGTCACATTTTTGAATGGGTGTATAAGTCAGGGTTTGATTTTATGATCAATTTTTTGGGTTTCAAGACTCGAATTATATGTCAGTATATACAGTAATCATGGTACATGGTACTATTTTTCTCTACATTTTTTTATTTGCTTATGTGCATTCTAACATAAATATGGAAGTAAATCAAAACAAAGCAAAATCACCTGACATGAAAAGTGTACTGTGATTTGGTCCTTCAAAAGGAAACCACATCCCAGGTGTGGTGAAAGATTATTGCGACAGACACAGCTGATCTTCTTTTTAAATGGCTGTATTTCATAACATTGTTTTTTTTTCCAAGACTGACATGTATAAACTATTTTACAATGTGTGTGTAATCGTAAGACATTGATCAATACTAATCAACTGTCCTAGAGGTATTCGGTAAGATTTTAATCTTTTATTTCCAGTGATACCACATGCAAAATTAGTCTTCATCGTAAAGCACCAGTAAGGATTTTTATTTATCTTTTTTATAGAAAACGTTTAACTTTAGAACACAATTTTGCATTGCAAATGCATATATACCATGTTTGTGAAGAGATAACTTCGACTTGATAAATAATGATTTTAGCCTTTAAGAAAAGATTCAGTTTATAGTGCAAATGCACATATAGCATGTTTGTGAAGAAATAACTTCGAACTTAGCTTTTAAGGAAAAGACTGTGCAACAAACGTCTAGAACAGAATTGTTAGAAAATAGTTAATATCATTCTGGTGAGAATGGTCGTGTTTCTCAGATATGCTAGAATTCTGTGAGGGAGCAACAAAAGGATATGATCAGAATTGTGCATATGATATATTTTTTTCAAATTTCAGAAGGTATTTCATAAGGTCCCACATGAGAAATCAGTGAATAAATGGAAGTAATGGGAATTCAGGACACAGTCTTTATGTGGGTATAACATTGGCTCAGACACAGGCAGCAAAGCATTATGGTAAGGGGAATGGTTTCAGAATTAGGTGATATTAAAAGTGGTGTCCTTCAGGGGTCAGTGCTGAGGATGCTGCTTCTTTTATATACTAATTAAGTTGTTACCAAGGGACTTGAACAGAATACAAGCTTGGGCAGATTTAATTTACTGTAAATAAACATTCAATATTACACATAGGAAGTAGACATGTTAAATATGAATACACAATGGAAGAAATGAAACTTGAAAGCCCCCCTTATGAGAAGGGCATAGGAGTCATAGCGGATTTATCACTTTCTACATCTAGAGAATGTACAGAAGCAATCATACAAACTACTAGGGTGTTAATAGGGTTATATATATATATCACAATGTGTGGGGTACAAGTCAATGGAGGTCAGGCTTGAGTTATATAACACACTAGTGGGACTTCATCTGGAGCTCTGTGTGCAGTTTTATTGTCCATATTACATTAAAAACACAGTAGCACTACAGAAATTCCAGAGGATAGTGGCTATCAGATTCCGGGACTAAGACATATGAGCTATGAGGAGAGATTGAAGGATTATATGTTTTCAGTTTGAGCAAGCAGAGATTTAGAGGTGACATGATTGAAGTGTTTAAAACTTTGCCAGGAATTAGTAAGGTGGACCTCAGGTGTTACTTTATAATAGAATCTATAACAAGAATACAGGCACATGGTTGGAAACTTGTTAAAGGAAGATAAAGTACAAATGTTAGAAAAGTTTTCTTCACTCAAAGTAGTATAGACACATGAGATAAATTACCAAACAGTGTGGTGGAGACTAGGACATTAGAAATCTTCAAATCTTGACTTGACGATGACAAGGTCTTTAGGCCGAATGGCCTGTTGGCATCAAAATATTTCTAATATTTAATTCAATTCAGTTTATTCTTGTATACTACTCTTCAGGAAGTGCTGTGACAAATTCTCAGGTAAAAGGCAAGCACAGATTATACTAATTACTAAATATAGAATTAGTATTTATAATAACACAGATTTGTTAAAACAAAGTCACAGTCCTGGAGACCTCAGCCAACTAGCTGCCTGCTCCTTCCAGGTCATTCTATATAGCAAAGTCCTTGCTGGGCCATCCAATTTGATGACAGAATTTTTCTATCTAGTATCTGAGATGACTTTTCCATGTGCAGGAGAACAGCTTGGCAGTACAGCAGTGGAACCACATATCACATCAAGATACAGAGAAGAAAAACAGAATACAGGAGGGTTAGTAACAGTTTATAATTATATTTTTGCACAAATGATTAACAAACAGAGATGCAGTATGCACAAGTAATCAGCAGCTCTAGTCAGGGCATGCCAGAATAAATTCATGAGTCGTAGGCCTGGATTTAAAAGCTTGGACTAGAGGAGCATGTCTTATACTAGCAGGCAGATCCTCCCACAGCCTCTGGGCTTTATAACCAAAAGTTCAACTTCCCACAGTTATTTTAAAGTTAATCCTTGGGATCTTTAATAGGCTGGCAACTTGAGACCTTACTATAGTTCAAATACGCAGTCAGGGCCTTATACCATTTAAAGCTTTATATGTTAAAAAGAGGAATTGAAATCAGCCCTAAACTTAACTGGAAGCTAGTGTATAGACTTCAGAACTGAAGTTATGTGTTTGTACTTTGTAGTTCTTGTAATGATTCTTGCTGAAAGCTGTAATCTGAACAGCCAGTGAAGATCACATTGCAGTATTCAATCCTACTAGAAACAAATGGATTAATTTCTCAGTATTCTGCATATTTTGAAAATGTCTTAATTGTGCAAAATTTTTAAAAAGAGCATGTTTGTTTGTTCTAATGAAACTTTAGCAGTATGAACATATAAAGCTACTAAGTCAGATAGTCAAATCCCAATGCAAAGACAAATACAATAGAAATTGAATCTTGTGCAATGGCTGGTTTTATGATATTATCATTAGTTCACAGCAGGCCCAAATTCAGAATACTTTTAAAAAAAATGCAAATTTCAAAACCTGTGAGGTTCAAGCTGACTTTGCAATGGTCTTACCCCTGGTTACAGGAGGTCCAATGGCTGATCGCGGAATAAACAGATGATACAGAGAATTCTTATAACTAAGGACCAGTCAATAAAATTAGATGCAATTTTTAGAAATAAGTGCAAAGATACAAATGAAATGAACACCAGGAAGAAGAAAAGATGTGCACAGTGCAATTGTAACACCTCATATTTCATATTTCATATCATAAAAGATTCATACCATGCCATCATACACTAATGAATGAAAGCAGAACGAGAACGAGAATGTAAAGCCTTGCCATGTTTCTTGGCTAATTCAGAATTCAGACCTCCAGTGAATAAAACAGCAAAGAGTTAAACTAACAATTGAGTCCAGTTACAATGAGGATATCATGTTGGATTAACAAATTATAATGAAAACCTGTGGCTATGGTTGCCTTCTACCATGTGAATTAAAATAGCCAAATGCAAGAATGTTCACTAACAACTGAAATGATTCTTTTTTTTGTCTCTGATGTCCCATGAGATAGCTCACCGGCTGGGCTAATTATCTAACTTGACATTTCCCAAAGACGTACCCCTAGGATGTGCACTGCAGCAAGAGATTTGTGCATCGAGCACCTAATTAGTAAATTTATGGTAGGCAAATTTTAACATTTTGTGGTTAAAAATGGCTCATCTGTTGATAATGTTGCATTCATTTACATAATTCTTTAAGGCAATGATCATATTGAATAGTCTAGGCTAGACAGCATTCCCAGGATTTTCTCTCTGGAAATGTAGTACTGCCTTGGAAATAGAAATATAAAACGTCTACACGACACCTTTCAGTGACTTTGGGCAGTTTTAGTTTTGTTTCTTTGGCAACCTTGTGTAAACAAGCAAAGTCATTAAATGCTACAGGCCAATGTTCTGTTAATTACTGCTGTTGAATGAGACATTTCCTAATTAGACTTTTGTCGAGAGTTTAGTCTTTCTTTGCATTGGTGGCTTACATAAAACCTAATCATACAACATGACTGGTCCAATTTATTAATATATTATGTTACAGTTGATAAAATAACTCACAGTAAGATCATCTTAAGGTAGATAGGAAGCTAAATTGTATGAATCTAACAGAAGGAGTGTTGGCAATGTGTTATCACCTTTGTAACCCCATAATAATAAGTTCAATACATATGTTTATGTTTAGCAAGAATTATTTAATTCTTCATAACCTCTTAGTTTATATGTTTTTCTCAAGTATTTTATATCTTCTCTTGCCCTTAATCTTAAAATATTCCAAAAAAATTCCATGTACAGTATCCATTTTTTAAATCTACTTTTGAAATCACAGAGAGCTGGATGCAGTCACCACAGCAAGAACCAACACAACATGTGGCTCATACTTATTAAGTGTCTCAGAGGAGAAAAACTGTCCTTACTAGCTCAAAAACATCACAGGGACAGAAATTTGGTCCTACTCTTAGGAGTAGAAATAATAGCATTTTATCAATGTTCCTAATTTAGGAAACTATGCCTAACTTCACTAGGGTTTAGGAGAGGTCATGATCTGGCCTAACTCGCTAGGAGCTGCCAGAAGATGACATACAGACAGATCGGCATGCATAACCCGAGAAAGGAAGAATGTTTTGAAAACACTGGACAAAGGAGATTTACTGTATCTGACAGAGATGTAATAATATTCCTAACAAATCTTGTATGTTACTTGATCATACCATCTATGCCATGTGCTGTTTGCTGAAATGAAAGGGTTTGTAATGTTATGTGCGAAATGCAGCTTTGCATTAGCGATGATTTAGGTACTGTATATACTCACGTATAAGTCGGGTCTTGAACCCCGAAAAATCAATCATAAAATCAGACCCCGACATATGCCTGTTCAAAAATGCGACACATTTTTTTATTTTTACATTTTCTTGCCTCCTCCAATCTCGCATCAGTTTCTCAGACGCATCAAATTTTGTTGCAGCAGTGCAGTTACCAATTTCTTTCACTACTTCAACAACATTTAATTTAAAACCAGCTTCTTATTTTCTTCTGATCAAACGCTCCATTGTAGATAACGGTTGCTCTTACGATAAAGCTGTATGAGGGTGTGAGATACAAAAAACACAAATCAGTACAAACGCTTCGGAATAGTTCGGGTATTACTGTGTGGTCATGTAGGCACAATAGAGAGAGTGAGAGGGAGGTTAGGGGCACATGCTAATACAATGCATTGCCGCACCCACATAGAAACAAAAGGCAGTGTGCTCCGTGCTTATTCTCTTAGGTGGGCATTAGCATATCATAATCTCTTGGACCAATAGCGTGAGTTTTCCGCTTTCGACTTATACAACCAACATTGCAAAATACCAGAAATTATACGGTAAAATCAAGTCCTGACTTATCTGTGGGAGAACTTATCTGTGAATATATACAGTATTTCACAACTAACCATATCTTGAAGTTTGCACCAGACTTTGAACACTACTCGTACAATGCATGAGGTAATTTGGAGATTTTTTACATTTCTCCAAAACACTTTGTGAGGTATAGTTAAAGCAGGCTGCACTCATACAAATCATCACACATGTAAAGATAATAGCCCCAAGTGTGGATGAACACACATATGTGAATCACAAACGATATCATCAATACATTCAACACACAGTTGGTCATTGGTCCAAACTGTATTGTAGTAACCAGCATATAGATAAGTGAGGCATGATGGGTGATTGACTTTGAAAGGTCACCTAGGTATGCTGAGCTTAGAATTCCAAGAAACCCTGGAACATTCCTGTTACACTTTACCAACCCAGGAAAGCTCAAGAAGTTAGACAGAGGGCCCTGGAGCATTGAACAAATACAGCCATACACAAGATACAGGAAGATTACGGAGAGAGGTACAGCCCAGCACAGTGAAAAATGATTGGGGACACTGAAAGAGTAAATAAGCGACTTCAAAAACAGCGCTTTGAGTAGTTTAAGTATAACTGTTACTTTACGAGGTGTTTCATGTGGCCATAACAGCAGGAAAGTGATTATTTTGAAAGTATGGCTATGGATTATTCATTGTTAAATAAACTTACTCCTACCAAGGACAACTGTTATTTGTATTTCAGCCTTTTTATCTCTGTTGTCATTATAGTATTATTCTTGATGTTCATACGAAGTGCCAACAATTATGTGCGGGTTAATGCAATATACATCTGTGTTATATTTTCCATTCTCTTTTTGAGTAATCCTTACCCTTAGTATCAAGAAACTACACAACACCATTGTGAGAACCACTTTGTGGCTCGAGGGTAGCATAAAACATAATTTCATTCATTCGTTCTGAGATGAAACCTCCTACTCCTTGGGAATGAGTGTAGAATGCTTCATAACTACTTCTCAAGTCTTACTCCGGGGTAAAACAAATTCTTATCCTAGTCAGACTTGTAGTGAAATTCTTAGTAGTTCTGAGACGCTTGATAAATATTATCTTTTTGGCTTCATAGCTCCTGAATGTTCTTCTTTGATTTGCTTATGAGGCTTGTATGGGGTGTTTTGTCCCACATGCTGTTAGCTGTTATTTGTGGAACTGTGCTCCCCCTTTTGTCTTGTCATTTATTAACACACCTGTTAGTTATGGCTCACACTCACAGTGGTGGTATGAATGCCCACAAAGCTCTCGTAAATCAAGTAGGTCTCATAATGAATATTTAAATGTAATGCACCCCTCGTGTCTCATGTAGGCACCTCCTGTATCTCTTGTTTTGGTCGTGTTTAAAACATATCTTTAAGGTCTATATACCACTTGGTCTGGTTAGTTGTGGAATGCAGCGAGCCGACCTGGGAAGTCTCTCGTCTTAGAAGTTTCTTATATATTAAAGCTTCCTTGTTTAACACTAGAATTCCTGATGCCTACAAAAAAACTCCTAATCCTGGCCCACCTTAAATCCCATCGCACCTCTCCATCAGCATCTTTTGTTTTGTAAATGTGTCGATCAGCGCAAGCAGTAGGCAGCCTGCTATCCCATCCCCCCCTTGACTGAGATCAACTCAGGCAAGAAGTTCTCAAACTCAAGCCAAGGCTCCTTATCTGCGTGTGATATACCTGGAGTTGTATAGGGTAAATAATACAGTATATCGTTATTTGGAATACATGCATTTAATGTGTGTTCTGTGTCTACAAAGATCTGTGTAAGTGTAGGATGAAAGGAAATGCAAGGCAAGAAATCCTGAACACATACCTAAAGCAGAAAATTTTTCCATGTTATAGTAATAATGACGTGAAGTGTATAATGTGTGAAGACTTTAGTCCAAATATCAAATAAACACGTGCACTTGTAATCAAGAATATAACCAAAGAAAAAAAAAATTGATTTGATTGCTTTCTATCAGTTACAAACTCAAGCTCAAATGTCAATTGACAGAAAGCTGATATGTGATCCTGGATAGTGTAGAGTTATGAGCTTATAACCAAAAGGTTGCCGGTTCAAGTCTGGGTGCTTCCGTATTTTGAGTAGTGAGCTGCTATTATTATTTCTACAATATAATAAAAACATACATTTGATTTGAGTCTGTAACACTCAGTGTAAATTTTGGCTACTTATAAAAGTTATCATTTGTTTTTTTATTATTCAGTTTTATTCTGTCAGTGACATTCACGTGGGACAACAAACTTGCCTCTCTCTCTCTGAGTTGATGCCGTTTATCTCCATTCTTTTCACAAGAGCAGCGATGACCACAGTTGGTACTGTGCTTGATTCTGCTCACAACTATTTGTTGTACCGGCGATCAAAGATACAATATCAGACTGGACAAAGGCAGGACCGTAACAACAGACAGAATCTCCACAGTGTTTTCACTGATTAATAGACTGCTGCACTGCAGCACAACTCTGCTTGGCACCATAAAGTAAAATGGGACTTCCACCTGCAGCTATAGTCACTTTACTAAGCAAGCAATTCACCATGCCAGTGTTTAGATCTGGCAGTGCCATGCTGACGGTGTATGAGCCCAAAAAGAAGAAGTCTGTCTGCATTTTCAGTAGCATGTACTATAACGCGGAGCACAGGAAAGATCGAAACAAACAAAAATGTTCAAATGACAACTCATGTTCAAATTACATAACGTTTTCAGATAGTAATGTTATCATATATAAATGCGTATATATATATATATATATATATATCTCCACAAAAGGAGAAAATGAATCACGTATCATAAAGTAGTTTTTATTCCTGAGCTTTCAACCCCTACCAGGGGTCTTCATCAGAGGATAATGCTTAGGCTTACAAGAATCAAAGGCAATATATAGCAATAACTTACGGGGTGGGGAGGGGTGGCTAGGTCCGTGTGGTCGGGGGGTGGGGGGAGGTTATTGGGTGTAAAGTCTTGTTTATTATGAATAAGTTCTTCTTAAGTTGGCATATGCTGGATTTATGTCCAAGTGTCTGTTGATGGAGGAGGAGGTGGCGCACACAAACCCATGAACAATCTGCGCACGGTCCTCTTTAATGCTAAAAACAAGAAATCAACAGCAGAAACACGAAACGCAGTGTACAGCATTCCATGCAGTTCGTGCTCAGCGGTATACATTGGACAAACTTCAAAAAGAATCGCAACACGTATACAGGAACACCACAAAGCCGTCAGAAGAAAGGACTCACTATCATTGATCTATACGCATACTAAATCAACAGGACATACATTTAATTGGGACGATGTACAAGTAAAATTTAAAGCCAATAATAAAAGTGCCAGAGAGCTGGCTGAATCCTGGTTATCAAATGAGAACGCCATCAACAGACACTTGGACATAAATCCAGCATATGCCAACTTAAGAAGAACTTATTCTTAATAAACAAGACTTTATATTGCCTTTGATTCTTGAAAGTCTAAGCATTATCCTCTGATGAAGACCCCTGGTAGGGGTTGAAAGCTCAGGAATAAAAACTACTTTATGATATGTGATTAATTTTCTCCCTTTGTGGATCTCCAGCTGCAAGTATGCAAACCGTATCACAGACCTTCTCTTCCATATATATTGTGGAGCCGACCCGGACACAGACAGGCGGACATGTTGTTCTTCAACCACCACATGTGTTTATTTACAACATTTACAAATATGGTAACTAAGACCCAGTCCAAAATAGTGCACAAACCCCAATAGTCACAGTCCTGGCCACACAATGCCTTCTCTTCTCAGGCCGCCTCCACACTCTCTTCTGCCTCGTCCTGCTTCCACCCGACTTCAGCCTCGAATGAAGGGAGATGGCCCCTTTTATACATGACCCGAATGAGCTCCAGGTGCTTCCGACACTCCCCCGTTGGCCACGCCCCAGCGTGGCAGAAGTGCCGGCTGTTCTCCCGGCAGCTCTCCGGGTATCGTCCTTATTCTTCCCCCCAGCACTTCCTGGTGTGGCGGAAGTGCTGAGGTAACAGGTCCCCAAGGCATTGGGGCACCTCCTGGCGGTGACCACGGGCCCCTACAGGGTGGGGCTTCCATGCCCTCAACCCGTGGCCCCCAGAGCAACCAGGAAGGCGGCCCCCACGTGATCCAGGGTGGGCCTTGACCCTCATCCGGTCCCTCACGGTGTCCCGGCCGGGTCGTTGCCCCTGGCATCCCTGACAATATATATATATATATATATATATACAGTATTTATTTTTTTTTAAGTTAAATGGCCTTTCCAGAAGTTACTCTAGCAAAGGGTATAAAGTTGCCTAAAGCACTAAAGCTCATTGAACTTGAAATTGGGATGTGAGTCTGGAGTAAGGGTTCTACTGGATAAAGAAAGGGGTCAGCCAGTTTAGAGACAGAGAGAAAGTGAGGGGCAAAAGAGGGAGGTGAGATTGTGGCAGTTTATGTAGGGTAAGTTGGAAAGCCACTCCATGTAGTAAACAGGGATACACAGCTGTTTGGTAGGACAGATAGATTGACAATTTTATTGTTTTTTGACCAAACCCCATTGAGTTTCCCAAGCCCACCTATATACACTTGCCTTCCCACCCATCTTTTTTCTGCCATCTTAATCCATTTAAAAAGTCACTCGAATTAAAGTTCTGAACATTTTGCCATTGTTTGGCCCATATAAAGTTTTGTAAATTTAAAATGTTATGCTGAGAAGCTTAACTTTTCTTTTTGAAAGAAAAAGAAAGGCAATAATCTGTAAACTAAGAGGCTTTCATTTTATTAGATATGATGAGTTATTTGCATAACAGCCTTCATTCTCACTTGCCATCAGATTAAAAATGCACAGATAGAAATTGTGAGTGACACTATAATAGGAAAAACGCAATCGAGACAGTTCATGGGGTTTTATTGCTTTGTTGTTTATTTTCTTTTTTATAATTGTAGGAGCCAATCTTAGAAAGTTAATGTTTTAAGTTAAACTCATATTAGTGTTTGCTTAATTTGAATAGAATATACTTTTCTTTCATAGCTATAGATTATGGTGTAACCTTTTAGCCCCTGTAAGTTAACATGAGATTGACCCTTCTTAGCTATATCTGTAATACAGAGTGTTAATTAAGTCAGTGTGTCTTTTAGAATAAGCTCATAGTTAGCTGGACTGAAGGACACATTTGCAGTTTGTAAATGAGATAGGCATACAGTTTTCCGACCGTTTAGAAATAGCTAAACTGTATGAGCAAACTTAAAGAATTAAACAGAACTTTTCTTAAATAAGAACTTTTCTTTACTTAGCAATACCAACTTTTTGTCTATTTTTGTGTGAACTGTTTTACCTTGAATTTTTACTAAAGTTTTTAAAATATGAAGATATTTTGTCAGTGGAATCATTTCAATGAGTCAAGCTATTGCCAGAATCCCATGAAGTGTACTAAAGTTTCAGAACTTTGATACTCTGGGTAAACGCAGCTACAATAATACATTATGCAAATTGTTTCAAGAATGGTGAGCAGAAGGTAGCACAAAAAACAGGTATAAAGGGACAACTTCTTTAGCATGAAAAGAGTCACTTCACCATGAAAACTATAAAAAAAAAAAGTTATCAGACAGTCACAAGTGTAGAGTAGCGCCAGTTTCCAAACCTTCTTTAATTCTAATAACACAAAACTAAGAACCTAAATGACTTTTGCAATAGGTCTGTGGTACCAGAATGTTTTTGGGAAAAGGCATGTGCAAACTTTATATTATAAAATACCTTTGTGTAGTTAAAGGCACAAGAATGAGCACAGCCCCAGGCACTGTGTAGAGTCTCTTTCTGTCTTTCTACATTTATTAAATTGGTAAATTAAACACACAGAATTCCAAAGTTAAGTCTGTGCAGAAGACACCACCAGCGTGTCTTGTGAAACCTGGCTAAATAACAAAGATGGGGATGAGTGTAACATAGAGGGATACACATTTTTTAGGAAGGATAGACAGAACAGAAAAGGAGGTGGGGTTGCTGTTTATGCAAAACAGGATTTAAATGTAAGACCTCTTCAGTTGGATGATAAGCTCCATCTTAGTGAGGACATGTGGCTTCGCCTGGGGAAGAGGTCTTATTTTAGGCGAGTGTTATAGACCACCCAATTCAGACAGTAATTTCAACACACATCTTTTTAGTAATATTTTAAAAATTTTAATTATTCAAATATTAACTGGGATAACCTTGCAGATGGAGGAGCACAAGAGCAAGAGTTTTTAAAAGTAATCAGCGACTGTTTTTTAACACAGCATGTTAAAGCACCAACACGGGGTGAAGCCTGTCTGGATTTAGTGTTCTGTAATAATCAGGATAGAATTGAGGGTGTAGAGATGATTGAACCACTAGGGTCAAGTGACCATAATGTGGTACAATTCTCAGTATTTTGTAAAAGTGCAGATGCAAAGACTAAAATTGTTAAGTTGAACTTTGGTAGGGCTAATTTTGAGCAGATGCGACAAAGTCTAAGTAGGATAGACTGGGATAAGCTTTTAAGTGTGGAGACAGTCGAGGAGCAGTGGAACAGGTTTAAAAATGTGTTACATGTAATGTAGGACAGATACATACCTAAATTTGGAATTAATAGGAAACTAAAAAAAACTCCATGATGGATTAATAAAGATTTAAAAAAGAAGTTGCAAAGGAAAAAACTGCTTCATAAGGCATATAAGACTAATGACTGCAAAGTGAATTGTAGAGCATAACAGAACATGACGGCAACCATTAAGAAGGATATCAGGGAAGCTAAAAGACAGTTGGAGAGGAATAGAGCAGATAAGGCGAAAGACGACCCTAAGAGATTCTTTCAGTATTTTAGTAGTAAAAGAACAGTCAAGGAGGAGGTGATTTGCATCAGGAATAGTAAAGGGGAATTAAAAGATACAGACAATGAAATAGCAGATGCCTTAAACTTACATTTTTCAGAGGTGTTCACAAGTGAGCAAGAGGATAACCTCAGAGCAGTAACAGGGACTACTAAGGAGGTACTGAGGGATTTGGAAATTGTAGAGGGAGAAGCGCTGCTCAGATTAAATAAGCTGAAATCAAACAAATCACCAGGACCAGATAATATTTATCCTCGTGTTCTTAAGGAGGCTAGTGAGTACAGATATAAACCCTTCCTTTAGGAAGTCATTGTGCACTGGAGTGATTCCAAAGGACTGGCAAATGACAAATATCATTCCATTATATAAAAAGGGTGACAGGGCAGGTCAGAGCAACTATAGGCCAGTAGCTTAACATGCATCACAGGAAAATTAATGGAAGAAATTATTAAGGATAAGATTGAGCAACACATGGCAAGGACAGGAGTTATTCTGACCAGTCAGCATGGGGTCAGAAGAGGGAGGTCGTGTTTTACTAACATGCTGGAATTCTATGAGGAGGCAACAAAAGGATACAATCAAAGTGGAGCTTATGATATTATTTATCTGGACTTTCAGAAAACATTTGATAAGGTGCCACATGAGAGGTTGGGTATCAAATTAAAAGAAGTGGGAGTTCAGGGTGATGCTTTTAGATGGGTGCAGAATTAGCTCAGACACAGGAAGCAGAGGGTTATGGTGCAAGGAGCCTCATCAGAACTGGCCGATGTTAAGAGTGGTGACCAGCAGGGGTCAGTGCTAGGGCTGCTGCTATTTTTAATATATATAAATGATTTAGATAGGAATATAAGTAAGAAGCTGGTTAAATTTGCAGATGATACCAAGATAGGTGGATTAGCAGATAATTTGGAATCCGTTATATCATCACAGAAGGACTTGGATAGCATACAGGCTTGGGCAGATTTGTGGCAGATGAAATTTAATGTCAATAAATGTAAAGTATTACACATAGGAAGTAAAAATGTGAGGTTTGAATACACAATGGGCGGTCGGAAAATCGAGAGTACACCTTATGAGAAGGATTTAGGAGTCATAGTGGACTCTAAGCTATCGAGTTCCCAACAGTGTTCATAAGCCATTAAGAAGGCTAACAGAATGTCAGGTTATATAGCGCCTTGATGTGTGGAGTACAAGTCACAGGAGGTTCTGCTCAAGCTTTATAACACATTGGTGAGGCCTCATCTGGAGTCCTGTGTGCAGTTTTGGTCTCAAGGCTACAAAAAGGACATAGCAGCGCTAGAAAAGGTCCAGAGAAGAGCGACTAGGCTGATTCAGGACTACAGGGGATGAGTTATGAGGAAAGATTAAAAGAGCTGAGCCTTTACAGTTTAAAAAAAAAAGAAGATTAAGAGGTGACACGACTGAAGTGTTTAAAATTATGAAGGGAATTAGTCCAGTGGATCGAGACTGTGACTTTAAAATGAGTTCATCAAGAACATGGGGACACAGAAGGAAACTTGTTAACAGTAAATTTCGCACAAACATTGGGAAGTTTTTCTTTACATAAAGAACACTAGACACTTAGAATAAGCCACCAAGTAGTGTGGTAGACAGTAAGACGTTAGGGACTTTCAAAACTCGACTTGATGTTTTTTTGGAAGAAATAAGTGGATAGGACTGGCTAGCTTTGTTGGGCTGAATGGCCTGTTTTCGTCTAGAGTATTCTAATGTTCTGTCACAAAGTCTCACCAAGAAGCCAAGTGTATAGTGTATTTAGAAAGTACTCAGACCTGCTTCACTTTCTGCACTCTTCATTGTGGTGTAGATTTAATTTTAAATGGATACATTTCCCATTGTTGCCCATCAGCCTACACTTAGTAACCCATAATAACAAAGTGAAAAAAATGTTTATAAAAAGATTTGCAAATTTAAGAAAAAATCAACTGAAATCTTTCAGTTCTCTAAGTGTTCAGACTATTTGCTCAGGTGCTTCCTGTTTTCCTTAATTCTCCTTCAGATTTATCCAGAACTTGATTGAAATCCACCTTTGGCCAACTGAATTGACCGGATATTGTTGAGAAAGGCACACACCTGCATACGAGGCAGGACACAAAAATTGGTATTGGTAAAAAAAAACATTTTTTGATGAATTACAGCATTCTAAACATTGTCGCCCTCTATATACTCCTCCCTTCCAATCTCTACAACGCTCCATACGTATCTTCCATTGATTGAAACAGTGCTGGAAGGCTTCTTGCTTGAGGCGCTTCAACAGGCTTGCTGTTTCTGTCTTCACTTCATCCATTGAAGAAAAATGTGTTCCCTTCAGGTTACTTTTGATTTTTGGGAACAAGTCAGTCAAAAACTGTTTTACGGAAAAAGCATTGTGCGTGGGAGCATTGTCTTGGTTAAACATCCACATACCCCACCCCCAATTTGGGCATTGATCGTCTTCCACTTTTACTTGTCCTTCCTTGAAACGTTTGTGCCACACAAAAACTTGTGTGCAAGACAAACTGTTACCACTGTACACCATTTTTATCATCTCATACCTTTCTGTAACCGTTTTGTTCAATTTCGTGTGAAATTTGATGTTGATTCGCTATTCGATTTTTTCACCGGACATTATCATGGCAACTTTCGTAGTGACTTATGTGCAAATATTGACTGGGCTAGTCACAGGATATACCTAGCCAGTCGGCGGTTTGAGAGGGTGTGTAGGAGGGAATATAGTTCTATGATTCATGTTCGCCCAACATCCAGGCGGGTTTCCAGGAAAGCCCCAAGCCACGTATATAAGGTCCTGCAATTCACACTGTCTGTAAGAACTAAAACCAAACCATGAAGTTCAAGGAGCTCTCTGTAGGCCTCCATGATCAAATTCTGGTGAGTCATAGATCATGGCTGATGACTTCTGAGGATTGTGTTGTTGGTGTAACAGAAATTATTGATATTTCTACCACCAATCTTCACGCCAATTTCAGATGTTTGCAGGTCTAATCTTCTCATAATGACTTTCGCTTAAGGACCGGAAAGACAGGGGAACAGAATGTAACCTTGTCTATCAATCCTGAACTGCTCTGGATATCCATGCAGTGTTCAGACAGTGGCCCTCTTGGTCTGTGTATGGCAAGCTTATCAGGTGGATTAGGTGCGACAGTTTTTTCAAAGCATCTAAATCTTGTCATGGTCAATGCAATTGAATGCTTTGCTGTAGTCAATGAAACACATGTAGACATCTTTTTAGATAGATAGATAGATAGATAGATAGATAGATAGATAGATAGTGTGGACCATTGTTGAATGTACAGCTACCCTAACCCAACACAGACAGGCAGACACAAGTTTGCCACACAAAACACGATTTATTTACAATCCCGAAACACCACAATACAATAAAGCACAGTCGTTTAGACTCTTCCTTCTAATCATCTCTCAGTTTGTTCTTCCACCTCCACTCCCTACTCCTGACACTGGCTCTCTGAACAGAGTGAGGCAGCTCCTTTAATCCAGGTCCTGGGAGTGTTCCCGGTGGTTCATCAGTATTATGTGGAATCACTCTCAGGTGTGGTGAAAGTCCTCTGTAGGGCTCTGTAGCTCCCGCTGGCTCCCACAGAACCCAACAGCGCTGCACCACACTCCAACTCCCAGCGTGACCTGCAGAATCAGTGGTGCCACAGCTGTCCAGGAGGGCTGCCCTTTGGCGTCCCAGGGGAGGTATTGCCTCAGCAATCCTCTCTCCCACGGTCCTTCCACTCCATTGTTGTCCCAGCCAGGTAATGGCTGTGGCCGCCGTTCACTATAGACAGATAGGAAAGGCAATGTATAACATAGGTAGATCTTTTTGTTGTCCCCAGAGGGATATTTGGCTTTTTACAGAAGCCCTTTAAATAAATAAATACACGAACAGACAGATAAGTAAGTAAAAAATGGAATTACTAAAGCAAACAAACTCTTCATGATCCACCACAAATTTGTGTTGTGGTCACGAGAATCAATACCTCTCCAGAAGCTACCTTATAAGTCAGGAAGTACTGCTTTGATGGTGGTATGTATGATCTTCAAGAACATTTCGCTTGCATGGGGAATCAGGACTGTCATACAATGGTTTGTTTCATACCTGGGTAGACATTATTCTAAAGTGTTATTAAAATTGTTTTAATAATTATTTTACCACAACCTGTAGCATGAGGTTAGAAGTCCAAGGATGAATCAGTCATACAGTAGACAAAAGACGTTTGCAACAGAGCCCATTAAGTCCAGTCTATAACATCAGGTGACCAGGTCATGATGCTTGGCCAATACAAAAGTCAACGTCTTGACCATTATGCTGGCATTTTATTTAGCAGTAATTAAAGGCCTCTAGAAGGGAAGTCAACTTTGAAAATAACAAATAATGAAAGACAAAAGTTTTCTTATCACTCTTCTTCTATATATGCAGCTTACCTACATTATCACAGTTTATATACATTTCTTCTGCCTTTTAATATCTGTATGAAGGGATGAACGAGTTCTGATGTAATTGCCTTGGGCCACACTTTAACAACAGCTTTACAGATAAAAGACTATAATAAACCTTTAAATCTTTGCATAGAAAAGACTGCTCATTCTTATTACACTTTTTATTATTTCAAAGGTTTACTCCTTTAACACATTTTCTTTAATTGCAATTTCAGAACCCTCAATTCAGTCCGAACAGAATTCCTCATCTTTTTGATCCTTCGGATTTGTACCCAGAGTTCACAGGACAGATATTCAGTATTCAAATCAGGTACTTGCAGAATAAAATATTTTCAGCACGGTGTGTATGAAAATTATGTAGGACATTCTAAAGTACTTAAAGAAGTGAATCATTTTAGAAAGCAACAATAATTGGATTTCAGGTTGCTTTTGTGTAATTATTTTTTACCTTCTGTGTTTTGCATAAACCAGTCATTCTTTTTTTTTTACAATTTTCTTTTCCTAATCAAGTGTTAACTCATCATTAAATATGCCAAAATCATTGCATTTTAAAAGAATCCCTTCTAATTTTATTTCTTTCAAATGCAAAATATAGTATGTAACATGATTCCAAGTGATTAAAGTTGCACTTATTATGACACTGGATTGTATGGCTAATTTATGATTGATGGAAAATGAAAAATGTTTTGTGAAACTTAAAAACACAGAATAGCTGTGTGACGGGAAAGCCAATAGTGTTTATAATGTGTGTTTTATCTATTGCTCGGTGTCCTTGAGTGTTTAGAAAGGCGCCTACGAATAAATAAAATGTATTATTATTATTATTATTATTATTATTATTATTATTATTATTATTATTATTATTCATTCATTCATAAACTTCCCCACCACATTAGCATTATTCTGCTTTTATGGACTGGGTGGTAGTTACATTTATTTTGTAAGTAAATAATAAGATGATAAAATAATAAATTTGGAGCACTGTATCAATCCCCAATGCGGAAATTGTGTTTTTGCATGACCTTTGGAGATCAGAGGACACCGATCAGCCACGACATTCAAACCACAAGTGACATGTGCTTAAGTGATTAAAAGGCAGAAGTCTACGTGATCATCATCATCAAGCCCTTCCGTGAGAACCCTAAATCCAAAGAGGACTGTTTCATTTATGTTAGGTAGAATGCCCAGAGGGGACTGGGCAGTCTAATGGTCTGGAATCCCTACAGATTTTATTTTTTTCTCCAACCGTCTGGAGTTTTTTTTTTTTGTTTTTTCTGTCCCCCCTGGCCATTGGACCTTACTCTTATTCGATGTTAATTAATGTTGACTTGTTTTATTTTCTTACTGTGTCTTTTATTTTTCTATTCTTTATTATGTTAGGCACTTTGAGCTACTGTTTGTATGAAAATGTGCTATATAAATAAATGTTGTTGTTGTTGTTGAAGTGAATAGCATCAATTATCTCATTACAATGGTACCTGTCAAGTAGGGTGACATATTACTCAGCAAGTGAACAGTCTGTTCTTGAAAGTGATGTGTTGTAAACGAGAAAAATGGTAAAGCTATTCAATCATGTGGGTAGCCGGGTGAGTGTCCATCATTTGCCTGTGGAAGAGATGGCAGCAAGATGCACTATGGGAAGTAGATAAGCCAATGGAGGTAGTTGCGATGCTCTGGGCAATGTTCTTCTTGCATTCATGTGGATGCTATTTTAACACGCACCATCTACCTACAGATTTTTGCAGGCCATGTACACCCCTTAACACTAGAATTACCAGAGCCTACGAAAAAACTCGTAAATCCGTCCCACCAGCGTCTTTTGTCATCTAAATGTGCTGATAAAATAAGGCAGCAAGCAGCCGGCTATTCCATCCCCCCACCGACTTAGAACGCACACAAACTTCTCCCAGCTCATGCCTTGATTGATTTTCTGGGAGTAAAGTGGAGTTTTAGAGTGGAAAAAATACATCGTTGTTTGGAACACACGCATTTCATGTCTGTTCCATTTCTACAGTAATCTGTGTAAACACATTGTTAAAACAGAAACGTTTTTTATATTCTAGTAGTAGATGACAAAATGTAGGCATAAACTATATAATGTATGAAGCCTAAAGTATCAAAGAAATATTTTCACAAAAGGTACAAATCTAATACACCAATTGCGCTTTTATTCAAAAATATAACTGCAGAAACAAAAAGCCGCCTTAACATGCAACACTGTGCACATTCTAAGTCGGTGGGGGGATGGAATAGCTGGCTGCTTGCTGCCTGATTTTATCAGCACATTTAGATGACAAAAGACTCTGGTGGAGAACTGTGAATGATTTTAAGAAGCGATTTAAGGTGGGACGGATTTCCGAGTTTTTTCGTAGGCTCTGGTAATTCTAGTGTTAATGGCAACAATATTTCCTTGATAGGAATGCATCCTGCCACGCTGCAACAATTGTTCAGGAATGGTTTGAGGAACATGACAAAGAACTTCAGGCGTTGACTTTGCCTCCAAATTTGCCAGATCTCAATCCAATGTAGCATCTGTCGGATGTGTTGGTAAAACAAGTCCAATCCATGGAGGTACCCACTCGCAAATTACAGTACAGTGGCACCTCGGTTTACGAGTAACTTGGTTTACAAGTGTTTTGCAAGACGAGCAAAAATTTTTAATAAATTTTGACTTGATAAACGAGCGATGTCTTGCAATACGAGTAGTATGGATGCACTTTGTCTGCTGAGCGTCATGTGATCACAACTGAGCTGATGGTTGTTCCCTCTCTCTCCTTATCTCGCTCGCTCGCCCAGCGCGTCTCTCTCTCTCTCTCCTATTCTTGCTCACACAGCGCGTCTCTCTCTCTCTCCTTATCTCGCTCGCCCAGCGCGTCTCTCTCTCTCTCCTTATCTCGCTCGCCCAGCGCGTCTCTCTCTCTCCTTATCTCGCTTGCTCGCTCGCCCAGTGCGTCTCTCTCTCTCTCTCTCTGGCAATCGTATTCTCCGTTTGAGTCTGTGTGCCTCACTCATATAGTCAACATCTGTTTACTACAGCATTGTGACTGTGTGTGTGTGCGCTGTGAAGTGCGAGTCCCCATCTTGCTCCCCAAAACACGAAGCTGAGTCTCAGTACTTTAACACCAGCTTTATTCAGCTTGAAACAGCAACAACGATGTTATTTATTGTACCGGGATCTTTATAATGTTCCTTGTATGACCCATTGACGACAGGAGCTTATAGCATGTCTGCGATCTTTTTGGATGCGCTTATACGGCGAACTGCTACAGCGCTGGGAGACTGCGATTGCTTTGGGCTGCTCTTCCGCGTGTTGTCCCTTTGGGTGGAATCCCACATGAGTTTAGAAACTCACACCAGCCATGATTCTTTTTAAAGGTAAGGTGCAGGTTAATTTGTATTATGTATTTTACTTTATATTTTGTATTAATCATTTTTATATGAATAGTTTTGGGTTGTGGAATGAATCATCTGAGTTTCCATTATTTCTTATAGGGAAATTCGCTTTGATATACGAGTGCTTTGGATTGCAAGCACGTTTCCGGAACGAATTATGCTCGCAAACCGAGGTTCCACTGTACTTCAATGATCTGCTGCTAACGTCTTGGTGCCAGACACCATTTGACAGCTTCAGAGGTCTTGTAGAGCCCATTCCTTTTAGGATGTTGGGATGGATTCATCTGAAATATCACAGTTCCCCTTACAGGTTTTTGACTAGTGCCAGTTCTGTTTAAATGCAGATTTCATACTGGCTGTGGAAGACTGGACCAGATTCCATGATGTTTCTAGGACCATGGGAGTTAACTGTCTATATTCACTTTGTGGGCCTTAAAAATGTTTATAACCATGTTTCCTGTAATATCATGTCAAGTTCGGGGGTTCTATGTTTCTATACCTGCCATTAAGTTGACTAGGTGTGTTATTTCCTGTAAGCAATTTTCACTGATAAAATTTCAAAGCTCTGCATTTCTGCTCTTTTCAGGTGATGGTTCATGGCAAGGTCCATGGCTGTGGTTCTTTAGAAAAAAACAGTGTGGTGGCATGCAGGTAGCATGGCGGAGTGTCTGCAGGGTGTTGATGAGGTGGTCGTCGATGCATGCATTCAAGTGCAGATGCACACAATCTGGTCAATTGCCTTGTTACCACTGTACTTTTGCAGAGTCCGAGTGATACAAAAGGGGGAATATTTGGAGAATGACAGGGTAGCGATAGGAGAATGGTCACAGAATATCATATAAAGAAATGACTAGCAAGTTCAAGAGCAAGTACAGTAAGCATGATGGAGAAGAGAAGGAGGTGTGATGTAGGAGTGGGGACTTGGGATTGACCCTCCTATGTATTCAGTTAGCACGATGGGAAGATGGCGGGCCAACTATGTGCGTCTCAGCCAAAGCCGAAAGTGACGGGTGGAGCAGGGGTTGGGTGATGGCTGCCAGCTGGAGGACCCACTTAGGTTTGCTGGTGAGATGGAGAGAGAGAGAACGAGAGAAAGCAAGCCACGATAGACTTGCCTGTGAGTCCAACCAGAAATCAAGGAAAGTTTCTTATTTGCATTTGAACGTATTTATTCATTTTAAACCCCATAAATACATTGTTTTTCATAATGGATTATTTTACTAACCCCCTACTATTTTGTTTCTCTTCCCAGTATTCCCAAGTTGTTTGCCTGATTATGGAAAAGTCATCTCAGATTAAAATAAGCACTGGAATCATCAGGTAAAAGAGTCCTTTCATCGGATTGGCCCAGCACTAACTCCAGTATAGATTGGCTAGTAGCGAGCAGGTGGCTTGTTGGCCGAGGTCTCCAGGATGCTGACTGTGTTTGACTTGTCTGTCTCCCTTTCTATGATCTGGCCATGGTGCTACAATTTGCTGATGGGCAGAGATTATTGTTTTTCTTTTAAGTTAACTGGTTTCTACTTTGTTTTAATGTATTTAAATGACAGGGTGAAGATCAGAAGTGTTACCTGGTAAATAACCACCTAATAATCAGATTGTGATTTAGACTTAAAAAGAATGTAATATGTAAATGTAAATAAGTGAACCAGCCGCCATGGCGCAGTGTCAGATGCTTCACCTCAGGAGCTGACGTCCGAGGCTCAATCTCCGTAAGGGGATGCAAAAGTGAGTACACCTGATGAGCCCCAGTAAGGGCAAAATGTGTCGTGCACTCTTTGTATTATTTGGCTGATACTGTATTACATATCTACAGTATAAGCTGTTTATCACAACTGACAGGATGTTTGCTGACTGGCTGACCAACCATAAGTGTTACTTGGTAGGCAACCACCTAATAATCAGATTGCGATTCAGACTTTAAAACAAAAATATCTCTCTATAATGTAAAAAAAATCCTGCGACAAGACAAGACTTTTTTGAAGATTTCTTCAAGTCCCCACGAGACGAAACTTTTGACATTGTTTTAGATTGTTTCAAGTCACACCCTCCTCTCAACCATATTCAAACACGCACACGGTCCACTCACATCTCATTCGTGTGAATGCTTTTGACAGACACATTTACTGCTCTCTCAGCTCTTATAAATGTTTATGTTTTCCTTACTTTAAGTTGCCAATTAAAGAAGATGTATTATGTCCAAATCTCATTGATGCATTTCATCCCAAAGGGATATCAACAGAAAAAATGAGTACATGGGCAATCCTAGAACCGAGAAACGATGAAGTCAAACAAATTAACTTGAAAATTGTTGATTGGTTATACAGCAAATTGGTAAAATGTGTATCAATAAACTATGCTGTAGTACTAGGGTGTTGTACCGTGTTAGCCATTATGAATGTAGAGAAGAGCCAAGCAAAATGACACCTTTTATTGGCTAACTAAAAAGATTACAATATGCAAGCTTTCGAGGCAACTCAGGCCCCTTCTTCAGGCAAGCTCAATAAACTATGCTGAAACAGTTGGTGGTGATCATGCCTAAGAATAACTACAACCATTAGCACCGGCCGAATTAATGTTGAAAGAAGGATATATCCAAAAAAGGTAATGTGCTACATCTTCCCTGGATAACATTAGACAACAAAGGAGATCTTGATATGCCATTCGTATTAAAAGGTTAAAAGACAATTAACAAATCACAGAGACAAACCTTCGAAAAAGTCAGTTTATTTATTAGCAAGAAAGAAACAAAATATTCTCATGGGCAGTTATATGTTGTGTGTGTCATGATGTAAGCCCAAATACAGAATCAAAATTCAATACGATATTGACGAAAATTGAATTCAAAAAAGTGTTTGTACTGAATTTTTACAGTAAAAGTGTTAGTGTAAAAAATATTTGCGTATTAATTTCAAACCCAAACAAAATGAAATCGT
The DNA here is from genome assembly GCA_026402145.1 of Polypterus bichir lapradei. Taxonomy (NCBI): domain Eukaryota; kingdom Metazoa; phylum Chordata; class Cladistia; order Polypteriformes; family Polypteridae; genus Polypterus; species Polypterus bichir. The sequence continues at coordinate 32,450,253 of JANRMT010028174.1, read as the reverse complement.
ATAACACAATAAAAAACTCGAACGTAACATGAAACATAATTTACTTTCAAATTATTACGATTTTACTATTTTATATGGTTAACTAGACATTAAGCCTGTTAAAATAACGGGCGCTAGAACAGTAGTGTATAAACATTTGTATGAACAGTCTGTATTAAATGGCAAGGGACCTTGTATGTGGCTGTAATATGTGTCACTGTATTGTGTGCCTTTAATTTTCTCTCTCAGTAATACTGGTTTGTATTTACGTAAAATGCCTGTAATTTTGTCTGACAGTAATACAGTGGAACCTCGGTTCACGACCATAATTCGTTCCAAAACTCTGGTTGTAACCCGATTTGGTCGTGAACCGAAGTAATTTCCCCCATAGGATTGTATGTAAATACAATTAATCCGTTCCAGACTGTATGAACTGTATGTAAATATATATTTTTTTAAGTTGTTAAGCACAAATATAGTTAACTATACCATAGAAAGCACAGCGTAATAGTAAACTAAATGTAAAAACATTTAATAAAACTAAGAAAACCTTGAACAACAGAAAACTAACACTGCAAGAATTTGCGCTATAGCCTTATGACCCGCTCACTAAAAACTCTTTTTTTAATGAGTTTTAAGCACAGGGGAAAAAATTTACATTTGAAAAATCTGTAATTTAATAAACAACCAAGAAAAGTAACATTGCAACAATGCACGCGCGCGCCTGTGTGTGTATGTGTCTCTCTCGCGGGCCTGCGTGTGTGTGTCTCTCGCGTGTGTGTCTCTTAAGCGTGCGCCTCTGTGTCTGTGTGTGTGTCTGTCTGTCTGTCGCGCATGCCTGTGTGTGTGTGTGTCTCGCGTGTGCGTGAGTGTGTGTGTGTGTGTGACGCGCGCGCGCCTGTGTGTGTGTGTGTGACTCGTGCGCGCCTGTGTGTGTGTGTGTGACTCACGCGCGCCTGTGTGTGTGCGTGATTCGTGCGCGCCTATGTGTGTATCTGTCTCTCTCTCTGCACAGGAAGAGACTGAACACGTGCTGTGTGGCCCCGCGCATGCGCACTTCACCGGAAGACACACATACACGGACACCTGGACGCGCACAAGGGTTTTATTAAAGAGGATGATTACTCGCTGTAATGTAAAATAGTTAGTTCTATTATGCATATGTATCAATTCCCATGAAAATAACAATCTGTTTAAATTGTACATCTGCATTCCCGTACGCAAGCGGCAGAACCGCAAAGTGGCTTGCATATTACGCCAGCCGAAGGGTTGGTGAGCGAAGTGAGCATGGGGCAAAGCCTGGGTGCATACAGCTGTCCTAACCTTGACACAGACAGGCAGGACATGACTTTGCCACACAGGACACAGTTTCTATATTTAAACAGAGTTCAGCACAAGCCCATACCACAGTCCTTCCACCTCCATTCCTCCTCAAGAGCTTTGTCCACTTCCTCCTGACTCTGGCCATTGAGTGGTGGTGACTGGCTCCTTTTATAGGGCACCCAGAAGGAGTCCAGGTGCTCAACGAGCCTTTTCCGGTGGCAATTCCGGATGTGGTGTTAGTGCTCTCAAATAGGGTCCTGCAAATGTCCAGATGCCCCCTGGCAGTGGGCAAGGGCCCCAGCAGGGTTGAGCTTCCATGTTCATAACTTGTGTCCCCTCTATAAGCCAAGGGGACTGCCCTCTGCTGGTCCGGGGGATAAACGGCCTTGAAAATACTCCTTCCATAATCAGGGCATCTTGGTTAGAGAAATAAATAGCCTTGACACACGAAAAAAGGTTTGGGGCAGCCACCTGAATCCTTGCTGCAAAAAGGCAAATATGAGATATTTGTTGTATACTGAGTCAAGTCCAAAACAGAGCTGAGCAAAAGCAGGAAGTGGTCTGGGTTTTAAAGCCGGTCAGCAGAAGTGAAATCATAGAGGCCGGAATCAGACAGAATTTCCCATATTTGGCCTATAAGGATAACAGAGGAAGGGTCAGTGCACCTTACCAATCTCTGGCCTGGCATGGAATTACCTTCAGTTGGTCCTGTTAGGTGCCTCCCATGTGCACATGTGTGACAATATATACAGTATGTATATATTTGTGTGTGGGTGTAAAACAACTTGGATCTCTATTTTCTTGCCTCTAAAGGACAACTTATTGTGAGTACTGTTGCAGAAAAAAACTTTTCTTCTTTCCAGTTGACCCCAATGGCTCTGCTAATCTGACAAAGCAGAATGAAATGGTGATAGACTGTGCCTGTCCATATCACATCAAAACACAAGTCCAATTGCAGGTTTCACTGATTTCTAAATTTTTGTTAAGCTCTTCATTTATGAAGGCTGGAGAGAAAACGCATCTCTGAAGGTATTGTTACCGATAGTCTCATTGCCCTGGCTGCTGGAATCATTTGATTGGCTTGCTGAAAAGTATTACTTACTTGAAAAACTGCAGACTTTTAAAGAAAAAAAAAAAGATTCTTCAGGGTGTAACATATTTTTCCCCCCTCTCTCTTCTTGCTGTCAATATCTGACCCTTGTAACCTTTTTGTTGTGGCAGGTCAGCGAGAAAATCGGATGTTTTTGAAGCTCAACCTGGTAGGCTTTTCAGAAAGAGCTAAGGAAAGTAGGCAATGAGGATTTTTTTTCCTTTTTTTTATTATTAACTCTATCTTAAGCTATCTGCAAAATAAAAATAGAAAGAAACTATTTCTTAATACTTGACACATTATACAGTAAATGCAAATCTTAATTCTTTGGGAAGACAGGATTGGTAAATTTAATTAATCAAGAAATGCATGAGCTGCACAAAAAGATAATAGTTTTCCAAATGAATAAACAATTAGTTTGCCGGTTGAAGGATTTTTACTGAAGATTAAAGTTTGCTTGGCAAAGAGGTTATTTAGAGCACTGGCTTGAATGGAGTCTGTCACTAGAAAATGACAACCTTATTATTCTTGGTGTTTTTCCTACCGTGAGGGTAAAGGATACGACGGGGCATGAATTATTAAACCAGGTCTGGATACATAATTGATACAAAAATATTTAGGATTCATGTGGTCAGTAGGGATTTACTGTTTTTCAGGTTCAATGAGAAATCCTAGTGATAGTTTCCTAATAAAGGGTTGCTGTTATTAGCTGGGTGTGTGATATCGGCCAATCCAACAATGAGAAAAATCTGTACCCTTGTATTAGGTGGACTTAGAATATGGTGAGAGTTTTATTGAAGTGTTAGTTGTAAACCAGAAGAATGAACACTAAATGAATAAAACAGGCAAATATTTCACATCCTTATCAAACTTTTCTCTTGGCAGTAAACCGACAAAGCAGTTGCAGGTAATGGATGGGTGAATGGATCATTGAAGACTTTGCCCCACATTTACTCATTTAGGTGGAACCCGTGCATGGCCTTCTATGATTCTATGACAGGAGGGCCTAATCTAAACACTAAAGGACCACAAGGCTTCTATCCAAGTAGTCTTTTAAGAATAAGTTTTGTTACTTTTTAAGTCAACATAATAGAATCAAAATAATGTTTCAAGTCAACATTATTTCTTTACATTGTATAAGTTAATTTACCACATGGAACTGTTCTAAAGTAATTAAAAAAAATACCTTGTCTGTTCTTGTAGTTTACAATGGGGTTGAAGGTGCCTGGGCCCAATCTTCAAAACAAAAGCTTTAGAACTTACAAAATACATTCACTTTGAAGCAGTCATTTTTTTTAACTTTTTATTAATTTTATTGAAATGATTTTGATTAAAAAAAAAAGAAAAAGACTTCTGCTTGTTGTGAAATGGAGTCTAAACCTTCTTAGGGTTTGATCCAAGTGTCACTCAGGGAACTGTATAAACGCACACTAGAAATGAGGATTAATTGGACTGTAAAAGTGCTAACAGTGTTGGTCCCAAGTCTTACGTAAGTGTTTGGCCTGCGTGTTACCCGGAGAAAGATGTAGACGCCTCTTTTCCCAGTCTCATAATGGAGCCTTGTATGTAATGTTTTTCAGCAACCCAGGTGTTGCATGCTCTTGACAGCGATACGAGCAGTGATGTGGAGAAGCCCCTCATTAGCTGTGATGACAAAATAAATCCTACTTCGGGTAGTGAAAATGAAACAGACAGTGAAAAGCGCCAAAAGCGATTCTGATGAATCCGAAAGTGACGTTCACCTTTGGGTTTCTGTTGACCCTGCTTCAAATAAACCAGTACCACTTCCATTTGATTTTGTGGGGCAACTAGAAATAAATTTTAATGTTGACAACCAAGATTCACTTACTTACTTGAATTTATTTCTTTATGATCACGTTATTGAGAGAATTGTTGTTGAGATGTATCGTTATGTTGAATAGTTTCGGGTAAAAGACTGTACACCAAAGCAGTTTTGTCTTTTCGCCGAGTTGACTGTCGCCACCGAACCATAAGTTATATGGTATGTTGCACTTTGACAAACAGTGAGATACGACTTCATCCATCCATTTATTATCCAACCCGCCATATCCTAACTATAGGGTCACGGGGGTCTGCTGGAGCCAATCCCAGCCAACACAGGGCACAAGGCAGGAAACAAACCCCTGGCAAGGCGCCTGCCCACCGCAGGGTGCACACACACACACTAAGCACAATTTAGAATCGCCAATGCACCTAACCTGGATGTCTTTGGACTGTGGGAGGAAACCCACGCAGACGTGAAAGGAAGCGAACCTGGGTCTCCTAACTGCGAGGCAGCAGTGCTACCCACTGCACCACCGTGCCGCCAGATACGACTTCAAAGTGTTAATTACTAGCTCTAATTACTCAGCATTCACATGCGTGACACTTTTTGGTGGTTAAGTCACTGGGATGTGCATAAAACCATTAAAACCAATAAATAAATTAACTCAATAAAAACGGACTTACCTCAAATACATAAGTTTGTAAAGTGCAGTTAAAAAGCAGGTATCCAATGTAGTCTACAAATGCATGCAAGTACATTCTATTATTTATGTTATTTCAGAATATGACTCACTGTTACAAAAATATTTAATACACAAAAATGTGGTAATGTGAAATGCACCAACTCAGTTACCTAAGTCCCTGATTGCATGTGAATGTTACACTATGCACACATTTTTCAACTTTTCATTGACGTTAGTTCTTTAAATAAATTTTCTATTGGTGTAAATTTTGGTGTCTTCCAAATCATACAGACAGACCTCAGTATGTGCGTCTCGGGAACTGCAGGTCTGACATTGTGGTCAGCAGCACAGGAGAGCCGCAGGGGACTGTACTTTCTCCAGTCCTGTTAAGCCAACATACATCGGACTTCCAATACAACTCGGAGTCCTGCCATGTGCAAAAGTCCACTGACGACACTGCTATCGTGGGCTGCATCAGGATTGGGCTGGAGGGGGATTATAGGAACCTAATCAAGGACTTTGTTAAATGGTGCGACTCAAACCACCTACAACTGAACACCGTGATCATCAGAGGTGACTGTGCAGATGGTGCAGACCTATAAATACCTGGGAGTGCAGCTGGATGATAAATTGGACTGGACTGCCAATACTGATGCTCTGTGTAAGAAATGTCAGAGCCGACTATACTTCCTTAGAAGGCTGGCGTCCTTCAACATCTGCAATAAGATGCTGCAGATGTTCTATCAGACAGTTGTGGCGAGCGCCCTCTTCTACGCGGTGGCATGCTGGGGAGGCAGCATAAAGAAGAAGGACGTCTCACACCTGGACAAACTGGTGAGGAAGGCAGGCTCTATTGTAGGCATGAAGCTGGACAGTTTGACATCTGTGGCAGAGCGACGGGCACTGAGCAGGCTCCTGTCAATCATGGAGAATCCACTGAACAGGATCATCTCCAGACAGAGGAGCAGCTTCAGCGACAGACTGCTGTCACCGTCCTGCTCCACTGACAGACTGAGGAGATCGTTCCTCCCCCACACTATACGACTCTTCAGTTCCACATTATTCAAAGTTATTGTCCGATATACCTGCATTTTTATCACTCTTTAATTTAATATTATTTTTTTTTATCAGTATGCTGCTGCTGGAGTATGTGAATTTCCCCTTGGGATTAATAATCTATCTATCTATCTATCTATCTATCTATCTATCTATCTATCTATAAAAATATGTTAGATTTTGTACACTACAATAAGTTAAAATTGATTGTTGGGCATCAGAGCCTACAGCCTGGCCCTTTATACTGGCAAAATATCACAGAAGACAGGAATCAACCACAAATGGGACAAACGAACTGAAATGGTCCCAGCTTGCTTTTTCTGCTATGTGACTCCACTTACAGCCGGCATTAACTATGTTAACTACTATTATTATTCTGAGCTCTAGTGACTTTTTTTCTTGTTGGTAATTGTTCAATAAATGTAAATTAGGCAGTTTGCTTTTACAAGTGCAGCAATTAAATTAAAATAACACTAATTGCTACTTACAACCTTTCTTATGTTTTTCTGAGGTTTGTTTGAAAGATAAGAACACACTGTGTTATTAATCTTTAGTTTCTAATTGTAATTCCAAAGTCTTGCCACATTTCAGAAGTGCTCTCAGTTCATCAGAATTAAACCAAGCAGCTCTGCCTCTTTCAGTTACTTTAAACCGTGGAAAAATAATCAGTTAAGAGCATAATTCATGGCTGACAGGAAAATGGAAGTTAATACATACTGTACAGGAGACTCACTGTTTAGCTGAGATCGTTTCAAGACTGAAGGGGTGCTAAGTGACCTGAGGTTGTGAGATGCAACAGCACTGCCAAGGTGGTCTCATGATGTGACCCTTGCTTTTAATTTTTCAACATAGTTTATGGATCTCTACAAATAACGTATACAATGTTTTAGAAACAAAGATATCCAATGTGTGTGTATTGACTCTGCAATGCACTGGTACCCAGTCCAGGGTTTGTTCTTGCCTTGTACTCTATGCTAGCTGGGATTAGCTCCAGGCCCCTGCGACCCTGCTCTGGATTACAAAAGGATATGACATTTCAGTACATTTTTACTAATGCTAAAAATGAATTATGTTCTCCAATGACACCGTTTTGTTTTTGTAAGAGACTCTTTGTCCATTTGTTTCTGAGGCTTTTCTAGGAGAGGTCAACTGGAAGTGTTGTGCACATGACCACACCCAGTCAAAAGGATAAAAGTCAGCACTAAACACATCCTGATTATCCAAGTTTGCGAATACAATTTTGTAAGGTTTCTAAACTCTTTTGGGACTCCTCTCAATGGGACGACATGCCGAAGAGCATCCCGAAGCACGATCACCGCATCTGTGGAAGACAATCTATCCTTTGCCGGTGCAACCATAGGCTCCCAGCACTGTAGCAGCTTGCAGCAAAAGCAAATCCGAGCCGACCGTGTTCGTGCTATACAGTCATATGAAAAAGTTTGGGAACCCCTCTCAACTTGCATAATAATTTACTCTACTTTCAACAAAAAAGAACAGTGGTATGTCTTTCATTTCCTAGGAACATCTGAGTACTGGTGTGTTTTCCGAAAAAGATTTTTAGTGAAGCAGTATTTAGTTGTATGAAATTAAATCAAATATGAAAAACTGGCTGTGCAAAAATGTGGGTCCCCTTGTAATTTTGCTGATTTTAATGCATGTAACTGCTCAATACTGATTACTTGCAACATCAGATTGGTTGGATTAGCTGGTTAAGCCTTGAACGTCATAGACAGGTGTGTCCAATCATGAGGAGAGGACTTCAGGCTTCACACATTATATAGTTTATGCCAACATTTTGTCATTTACTACTAAAATATGAAAAACGTTTCTGTTTTAACAATGTGTTTACACAGATTATTGTAGAAATGGAACACACATGAAATGCATGTGTTCCAAAGAACGATCTATTATTTCCACTCTAAAACTCTAGCACTTCACTCCCAGATAATCAATCAAGGCATGAGCTGGGAAAACATTGTGCACGTTCTGCGGCGGTAGGGGATGGGATACCAGGCTGCTTCCTGCTTGTCTTAATCGGCACATTTACAGGACAAAAGACGCTGACGGAGAGGTGCGAATGGATTTAAGGTGGGCCGGATCTACGAGTTTTTTCTAAGGCTCTGGTAATTCTAGTGTTAAGGTGGTCAATTGCAAGTTGTGCTTCCCATTGACTCTCCTCTGAAGAGTGACAGCATGGGGTCCTCAAAGCAGCTCTCAAAAGATCTGAAAACAAAGATTGTTTAGTATCCTGGTTTAGGGGAAGGCTACAAAGGTTTAAAGTGTTAGTTTCAACTGTAAGGAATGTAATCGGGAAATTAGGGTTGCTGTTAAACCCAGGTCTGGCAGGCCAAGAAAAATACAGGAGTGGCATATGCGCAGGATTGTGAGAATGGTTACAGACAACCCACAGATCACCTCCAAAGACCTGCAAGAACATCTTGCTGCAAATGGTGTATCTGTACATCGTTCTACAATTCAGTGCAATTTGCACAAAGAACATCTGTATGGCAGGGTGATGAGAAAGAAGCCCTTTCTGCACTCACGCCACAAACAGAGTCGCTTGTTGTATGCAAATGCTCATTTAGACAAGCCAGATTCATTTTGGAACAAAGTGCTTTGGACTGATCAGACAAAAAGTCATAGCAAAAAGCGCTTTGCATGGCGGAAGAAGAACATCGTATTCCAAGAAAAACACCTGCTACCTACTGTCAAATTTGGTGGAGGTTCCATCATGCTGTGGGGCTGTGTGGCTAGTTCAGGAACTGGGGCCCTTGTTAAAATTGAGGGTCGGATGAATTCAACCCAATATCAACAAATTCTTGAGGATAATGTTCAAGCATCAGTCATAAAGTTGAAGTTACGCAGGGGTTGGATATTCCAACAAGACAATTACCCAAAAAACAGTTCGAAATCTACAAAGGCATTCATGCAAAGGGAGAAGTACAATGTTCTGGAATGGCCGTCACAGTCCCCTGACTTGAAGATCATCGAAAATCTATGGGATGATTTGAAGCAGTCTGTCCATGCTTGGCAGCCATCAAATTTAACTAAACTGGAGAGATTTTGTATGGAAGAATGGTCAAAAATACCTCCATCCAGAATCCAGACACTCATCAAAGGCTATAGGAGGTGTCTAGAGGCTGTTAGATTTGCAAAAGGAGACTCAACTAAGTATTGATGTAATATCTCTGTTGGGGTGCCCAAATTAATGCACCTGTCTAATTTTGTTATGATGTATATTGCATATTTTCTATCAGGACACACACACAGCACACACCAAGCACAATTTAGAATCGCCAATGCACCTAACCTGCATGTCTTTGGACTGTGGGAGGAAACTGGAGTACACGGAGGAAACCCATGCAGACAACATGCAAACTCCACGCAGGGAGGACAAGGGAAGCGAACCCAAGTCTCCTAACTGCGAGGCAGCAGCGCTACCCACTGTGCCACCGTGCCACCGTGCTGCCCTTAAAAGGAAGTTGCTACTTTGAAAGCTCAGCCAATGATAAACCAAAATCCAAAGTATTAAGAGGGGTTCCCAAACTTTTTCATATGACTTTACGTGTCTGTTGTCAATGGGTGATGCAAGGAACATTATAAATGCGCAGGGCACAGTATTACTTGGCCACGACCCTGCCTGATTGCTGTGTCTGTGTATATGAGAGTGGTAGATCCCAGTGCAATAAATAACCGTGTTGTTCCTGTTTTCAAGCTGAATAAAGCTGGTTTTGTTAAAGCAGTGAGACTCAGCCTTGTGTTTTGGGGTGCAAGACAGTGACTCACACATCACAACTTACAAAGCCTAGTGTTGTTTTTTTTTTAATCTACAATAAAGTTTTTTGAACAATTTAGTTGACAACAGGCCATTAAGCCCAACAAGGCTCACCAGTGGCTGTGGCAATGCTCTGTTTCAGTGCAGGCTCCCCAACCTAACCTGACCAGACCAGTCCTTCGGAATTTCCCCAGTATGCAGTCTCTTCCTAAAAATATCTGTCAAGAATTTTATATATGTACTTGATAACCTCCTTAAGAACTCGAGAGTAAATATTATTTGGTCTTGATGACTTGTTTGATTTTAGCTTACTTAATCTCAGCAGCAGTTCTCCCTCTAAAAGTTCTGGTTACAGACTCTTTCCTGTCTCCTGGATCACAGTCTTCAATTTACTTGGTTCTGTTTGCTTGTAAATTCATTTTTTTGATCATGGGTGGAGTGTGACATTTAGACTTTGGGGGGGGGGGCAGGTGAAACTTAAAGCATAATCGCATTTTTTAAAGTTACAGCTGTACTGCTGCATATTTACATACATATTAGGTACACATAAGTGGTGGTTGAAGTGGCTCCCCACTCACTATGAAAAGAGCTTTGAGTAGCAAGAAAAGTGCTATATAAATGTAAAGAATTATTATCAAATTATAATCATAATATAAATTTACAATAAGAAGTGTGTGAAGTTTGTTTCACTTATATTAATACATTTAAAACTTTGAAATTACAAAAATGTACGTGACTACCATTACATATATTTAAATGACTGAAAACACTGATCATTTATAAAGTCCGTTTTCTTTGCATTGACATTGTGGCAAAATTGGCACTTTGTTCTTTCAATAAGTTTGAAAAATTATGCATAGCATACATAACATTCAAGAGCATACAATGACTTAGTAAACAGATTTGAAAGTTGGAGTGTTTTCCATTATTTTTTTGACAGATATCACATTTTTGTTTTTTTTTAATATTTTGTAATGAGGTGAGTGTAATGCGTGATAGAGATCATATCAATGGATTATCACCATATAGCACTCATACCTGTCATCAGGTAGTGCTTCGAGAGGCTAGTCTTTGGCCAATTGAAAGCTGCATTTTGTACATCTCGTGACTCGCCCAAACTTCTCCACTGAAGATGCCATATCATCAGCTCTTTTTCTGGCCCTGTCCCATCTGGACAAAAGAGACACTTATGCTAGGATGCTTTTCATTGAGTTCAGTTCAGCTTTCAGCACCATCATGCCTCAGAAGCTCATAGTGAAACCGAGTCTGCTAGGTTACATCACTTCCCTATGTATTTGGATGTTTAGCTTCCTGATGGAGAGATGTCAGGCACTCTGCTTCAGAAACACTATTTCCATCTGAGCACTAGTGACCCCCAGGGCTGTGTACTCAGCCCAGTTGTGTTCACTCTGCTAATTGTAATGGCTATGTAAAGTTCTTACACCATCATTAAGTTTGTGGATGACACAACAGTTGTGGGTTTCATTACCACTAGAGATAAGTCAGCTTACAGAATGGAGATAAAATGATGGGCAGATTGGTGCATATTCAGCAGTCTCTTAGTGTTGATCATACGAAAGATGATTGTTGACTTAACCATGCTGTCCATACTCCATTCTACATTCAAGGCTCTGCAGTGGAATGGGCCAAGAGCACCAAATTCCTTGGTGAATTCAGTCAATTAACACCACTTCCATAACCAAGAAGGCACAGCAGCATCTCCTCTTCCTTTAGCACCTGAAAAAGGGAAGCCTACCCCACTATTCTCACCATATTGTACACGGGCACCATCATTAGTGTTCTAAACAGCTGCATCACTGTGTGGTTTGGGAGCTACAGTGTTTCTGAACATAATGTCCTACATCAGATATGGCACACGGCAGAAAAGATCACTGGGACCTCTCTGCACTTTATAAAGATCTTTATAAATAGACATCTTTATAAACTGAAGCATCTGCAAAGCCTATAACATTGTGAAGGACCACTCCCACGTCTCCTGTGGATTCCTTGTCCCACTTCCATCTGGCAGAAGGTACTGTAACATCCAAACCAGTCCTGCCAGGTACCACAACACCTTCATCCCCTTGGCTGTCCGGACTCTGACCTCTGTGCTGCCCCCCTGCCCTCAGATCTGATCTTAGTAACTTATTTATATGCAGCACAATTGTTACACTTGTTACTATTGTTGTTTATTATTAGTAGTTATTATCATTTATATATTACCCTGTTAGCCAACAGGGTGCTGATGGAAATTGGGCTACTGTTGGCTGAAGAAGAAGCCGAAGAAGAAGGAGAAGAAGACGGGGGAGACGTGTCCTAAGGCAGGAGGAGAGGAGGAAAGTAAAGAGAGTGGAACTGAGGGTAGGAATTTTGAATGTTGGCAGTATGACTGGGAAGGGGAGAGAGTTAGCAGACATGATGGAGAGAAGGAAGGTTGATATATTGTGTGTGCAAGAGACTAAATGGAAAGGGAGTAAGGCCAGGTGGATCAGAGGTGAATTCAAAGTGTTCTATCATGGTGTGGATGGGAGGAGAAATGAAGTAGGGGTTATTCTGAAGGAACAGCACGTCAAGAGTGTTTTGGAGGTGAAAAGAGTGTCAGGCAGAGTAATGATTATGAAGCTGAAAATTGGAGGTGTGATGATGAATGTTGTTAGTGCATTAGCCCTGCAAGTTGGGTGTTCGATGGATGAGAAAGATGATTTTGGAGTGAGTTGGATGAAGTGATGAACAGTGTACCCAATGGACAGAAAGTGGTGATTGGAGCAGATTTCAATGGACATTTTGGTGAAGGGAACAGAAGAGACGAGGAGGTGATGGGTAGGTATGGTGTCAAGGAGAGGAATGATGAAGGTCAGATGATATTGGATTTTGCCAAAAGGATGGACATGGCTGTATGAATACGTATTTTAAGAAGAGGGAGGAACATAGGGTGACGTACAAGAGTGGAGGAAGATGCACACAGGTAGATTACATCCTATGCAGAAGAGTCAATCTGAAGGAGATTGAAGACTGCAAAGTGGTGGCAGAGGAAAGTGTACTTAAGCAGCATAGGATGGTGGTCTGTAGGATGATGTTGGAGATCAAGAAGAGGAAGAGAGTGAGGGCAGAACCAAGTATCAAATGGTTGAAGTTGAAAAAGGAAGACTGCAAGTTTGAGTTTAGGGAGGGGGTGAGACAGGCACTGGGTGGCAATGAAGAGTAACCAGACAGCTGGGAAACTACAGCAGATATAGTAAGGGTGACAGCAAGAAGGGTGCTTGGCATGACATCTGGAAAGAGGAAGGAGGAAAAGGAAACCTGGTGGTGGAATGAGGAAATACAGGAGAGTATACAGAGGAAGAGGATGGCAAAGAAGAAGTGGGATAGTCAGAGAGATGCAGAAAGTAGACAAGAGTACAAGGAGATAAGGCGCAAGGTGAAGAGAGAGGTGGCGAAGGTTAAAGAAAAGGCGTATGATGAGGTGTAAGCGAGGTTGAACACTAAGGAGGGAGAAAAGGACCTGTACCGATTGGCTAGACAGAGGGACCGAGCTGGTGAAAAATGTGCAGCAGGTTAGGGTGATAAAGGATAAAGATGGAAACGTACACACAAACGAGGAGAGTGTGTTGAGCAGATGGAAAGAGTACTTTGAGAGGCTGATGAATGAAGAGAACAAGAGAGAGAAGAGGTTGGATGATGTGGAGATAGTGAATCAGGAAGTGCAACGGATTAGCAAGGAGGAAGTAAGGACAGCTATGAAGAGGATGAAAAATGGAAAGGCCGTTGGTCCAGATGACATACCTGTGGAAGTATGGAGGTGTTTAGGAGAGATGGCAGTGGGGTTTTTAACCAGATTGTTTAATGGAATCTTGGAAAGTGAGAGGATGCCTGAGGAGTGGAGAAGAAGTGTACTGGTGCTGATATTTAAGAATAAGAGGGATGTGCAGGACTGCAGTAACTACAGGGGAATAAAATTGATGAGCCACAGCATGAAGTTATGGGAAAGAGTAGTGGAAGCTAGGTTAAGATCCATCCATCCATCCATCTTCTAATCTTTCTTAGTCCAGGTTTGGAGGAACTGAATCCATCCTGACAGTGACACAATTGTTGTAACATTCTTTAATTGCTGAAATGTAACAAGAAATGATCCTCTAAGAATATAATTTATTGCTGGATGGCTGGACTAAAAGAAATACATTTTGAATTCATAGGAATAATGAATGATAGGATCTATTCATACTGTTATTTTAAGAGCAGATATGACTGGACATATTGCTGTGTGTAATTTGAACTAGCTAATGTTATATTGGCTGTGGTGGGCTGGTGCCCTGCCCAGGGATTGTTTCCTGCCTTGCGCCCTGTGTTGGCTGGGATTGGCTCCAGCGGACCCCCGTGACCCTGTAGTTAGGATATAGCGGGTTGGATAGTGGAT